>SJYO01018757.1:86375903-86442057 GCA_006410555.1 Capra ibex | reverse complement strand
ACACACACACACACACACAGACACACACACACACAGACACACACACACACAGACACAGACACACACAGACACACACACACACAGACACACACAGACACACACACACAGACACACACACACAGACACAGACACACACAGACACACACACACACACACACACAGACACACACACACGAGTCAGCGACTCAGTACAGGGTGAGAAAACGCTGGGGTACCTGACGTCGGGCGGTCCGAGGAGACAGGTACCTTGAGAAGTCCGTTCTTATAACCTCACCCAACGGTACGGCAGGGGGTCCCCTAGAAGGGGCGGGTCCCTAGGTTGGACGCAGAGGACGTACAGAGGGACTTTTGGACGTGGTAGGTCCGAGGGGGCGTCGACCATAGAGACCCCCGAAACAGGAAGAAATATCATTATGAAGAGCTGGAGAAGACATATGAGATGACACCCGTACTCACGAACACATTGTCTTTCGTAGGTTAATTATTTCGTAATTTATAATTATTTGGAAGTTTCCGGAGGGCTCCGTCACCCCAACTTCCTACCGGGACTGGGACACGTGCTCTGACAGGTGCGTGTACTCGATTGAAGGTCCGGAGTGCCGGAGAGGCTTTTGTGGGTGTACGTCGGGGCGAGACGTGTGACCGACGACGGTGACCGGTCGACGACGTGAGAACGAAACGGACCTCACGTGCAAGGGTAGGGACAGACGAACGTTTTAGGATGAGTCGGTAGGACCGGGGTGGCTTTACGAGGGAAGGGTTCCTTAGGCAGGGGTCTGTGACCGGGGTCGTCTTGAGGGTCGGGGAAGGACCACATGGGGAAGGACCAAGGGAACGACCAAACACCTAATCGTAGGAGGTAGAGGGGGGTAAAGACGAGAGGAGGGGAGGTGTGAGTCGGGACAAGGTCCTCCCTTCCTTCATTTGTGAATGACTCTACGACAGTATTTGACGATACACGACATGAATGAAACCCTGAAGTGTCCTCCGAGTAGCCATTTTTTGGGTGGACGGTTCCATCCTCTGCACTCAAGCTAGGGACCCAGTCCTTCTAGGGGACCTCCTCCTCTACCGTCGGGTGAGGTCATCAGAACGGACCCTTCAGAGTACCTGTCTCCTCGGACCGCCCGATGTCAGGCACCCCAGTGTCGCAACCTGTGCTGACTCACTGACTTGTGGGTACGTACACAACGAAGAGGCACTTTGGACCCATGGTGCTGAGTGCCGGAGGGGGTGGGGTGGAGCGAGGGTTCGTCGTCCCGACGTGGTTTCGGGACCGGTGGTCTCCAAGTCTCCCACCAGTCCGGAGGGAGCGGGAGGAAGACTACGGGGGCGGGCAGTGTCCCGAAGACGTAGGGTGTACCGTACGGACGAACGTAGTCGGGGTTCCAGTTTCTGCCAACACAGGTAGAGACTCAGAGCCACGGTGAGGTCGTGTGTCTAACTCCCGACCATCAAGTCTCTCGTCTCGGTCGACGTGCCCACCGGACGGGAGGAGGGTCGGGGAATAGTAGTCGTAGACTCCTAACCTTCCCGAGAACGTCTAGTGTACTACACTTTAGATGGGTGGGGGTAAAATGTCTTCTCTTTTGACTCCGGTGTCTCAGCCCTCGTAGTCTCCCTCGTTCCACACCCTCCTTCCACCCGCCCCGAGGACCCTGTGGTCGGAACGAAAGAGCCACTACGTTCTTTCGTCCCTTTCGGACCTCTCCACCCCCCTGGGACGACCCCACCCCCGTGAATCTGGACTCATGACACCCACCCCTCTCGTCAGTCACCCGAACGTCCCGTGTAAAGGTCCCTCCCCACGAGGGAGAAGGACTCGTGGGGGGAGACTAGGAGTGTGGGAAGAGGACCGTAGACACAAGAGAACGGGTATCCAACGGGAGTTGACATTACTCTCCGGTCAAGGAGCCCGCAACGTGGGTCCCCTTGTCACACCTCTGTAAGGGACAAGGTCACGTCCTTAAAGGACGACCGGAAAGAAGGAATAATACTCGCCGATACTAATGTCTCAAAGGTTGTCCACCTCCGGTTGTTTTGTTTGTCTGGAAAGTTATAACTGAGAGGACCCAAGGTGTCTTCCGATAGCAGACAGGACGGAGGGTCTCGGAGCGGTCGTTTCCGTTTTGGTTTGTTTTCCCAGTCTCTCATTCTCTCGACCCGTGTGACGGTGCTTCGTCCGAGGTCTTCGCTACCGGGACCCAAAGGTGTGACGGGTAGAAAGAGGAGGACCTAGTCGACCTGAACCCCCCTTTCCTCTGTAAAAGAGATTCTAGCGTCCAGGGTTAAGTCCAACGTACGAGTGACGACCCGAACTTTTTCTCTTCTTCCATCCCTTTCTTTCCGAGGAACCCCTACGGAGACTTTCGGTGTACGAAGGAGATCTCTTAGGTGTTTTGACCTCAGGAAATCTCGTCCTGTCCATTCCAAAGTGAAGGAACACTCGGTACTGAAAAATGAGAGGGGTCGTCGTTCTTACCGGAAGTAGTGAGTCTACCACAGTACCGATTTCTAGACCCTCTCTCGATTTTCGTCATGGTTGGGGTACTAGTGTCTACTACATTGATGCCAGGTCCTACTGAACTGGTTTCTACACCCCTGCCCTAAGGAACACCCGAGGTGACGTCCTGACACAGACCAGGGGTCAAGAGCTTTCATCGGGGACTCCCTGAAGGGACCACCGGGTTACCGACTCTGTGATGTGAGAGTTCCGTGCCCCGGACCCAAGGTAGGGACCAGTCCCTTCATACTTATCTAGGGTGTATGACACTGATCTCTCGGGTGTACCAAGTCACTTCTGGGACGTACGGATTTGGATCTGGACCATGTCGGCTTATCTACTTATTTACGACAGAAAGGTAACACATGTACATGGCGTTGAATCTATAACAGATAATTGTGCCTATTTACCTTAGGTCTTTCTACCGTGACTACCTGTATAAGCGTCCCGTCGCCCGTGTCTCTTGTCAGGACAGCCCCTTCCTCTCCCGCCTTGTTTGACTCTCTCGTCGTGCCTTCGTGTGTGTGGTCGCATACATTTATCTACCGGTCCCCCTAAACGACCCGCTACGTCTAGTCGGATCACGAGACACTGTTGGGTCTCGCCCACCGTACCCCGCCCCCCACCCTCCCTCCAAGGTCTCCCTCCCCTGTATATATTTATGGATGCCGGCTAAGTACAACGACATACCGTCTTCGGTTGTGTTATCACATTTCGTTAAGCGGAGGTTAATTTTTTTTTTTTTTTTGTGAAAATTTTCGGCGTAGACTTCTGTCTTTTCTCTCTGTCTCCCGGACCATGGTGGAACAGACTGTATGATAACAGAAGATAGTCCTTAAAGACTTATGGTTCAAATCTCTCGTCCCTTCCTTTTACGTGGTACATTAGCTCCGACGAGGGATTTCCTACCCTCTTCGACATAGTGAAGACGATTTTTTTTTTAAATTCTGAGATGTTACTCATTATGTACCGAGGGGTTTATGTCCTTTTAGGTCTATCTTACTCGGGGAAACCCGCACTCCTTTAAGTACAAAATATAGATGTTAAAACAAGAAATATCTTACAGACTCGTTCCTTTCATGTCTGGAAAACCGGAGGATTAAAGTGGAACAGCCCACGTGTATGTACGTGTGTTTGGGGTTGGGGTCACGGGACCGACAACTACATTGTTTATTCCTTTATTCTTTGAGATGAGGTATCTTCCGAGAGGTTGGATCTCAAAACACCGTAGTTGGTCTAAGATTCGTATTACTCATACTTCTTTTAGACAACGGTCACTCCAATGCTCTACCGAGGTTTAATAAAGACAGAAGGTGATAGGTTTCAAACAGTCGTCGTAGCAGTAAAACCCTTCTACAAAACAAACCCATGTCTTTTTCGTCGAACTAAAAAGATTCGACCACAAGAGTTGGTTCTTATCTAAAATCTGTAGTTTTTACTATGGTCGAGTGTTAAACCTTAAACTCTCCTATTTTCGACTTACTGGATAAAAAATTTCGCTGTCAGTAGAGAACTGGGTAATCTTTTCTCTTTTATTCTGTGTTGACGCATTGTGACAAAATCCTTTTTGTTGTGTCTCCGATATTTTCTCGAGTGATCTGTCCTTAATTTCTAGTCTTAACAACGTCGTAAAACGATGACTCAGTTCTCCAACGTTCAGGAGGGTTCAAGACACCTGAGGGAGTCATCACTGAAACCGGAGGGGTGTCAGAGAAAAGGGCCAAATACGGGACTCAAGTCCAAAAGAGTGGAGAAAGACCCGTTATGGGAACTGAAATATGAAAAATAAAGGAGGACGTGGGTTATGAGGGATGTTTCGTACCGGTCTACTACTGTTTCCGTTTCGTGTCAGATCTGACGGGGAAGAGACGCGCGTGTGTGTGTGTGTGTGTGTGTGTGTGTGTGTGTGTGGGGAAGGTACCTGTGGGGAAGACACAAAAGTCTTATTTTAGGTTTTGGAAATAACACACACGAGTCAGTACAGATTGAGAAAAACTGGGAAACCTGATATCGGTCGGGTCAAGGAAACAGGTACCCTAAAAAGTCCGTTCTTATGACCTCACCCAACGGTAAAGGAGGAGGTCTCCTGGAAGGACTGGGTCCCTAGTTTGGGTGTAGAGGACACAGAAGACGTGACCGTCCGTCTAAGAAATGGTGACTCGGTACCCCCTTTTGGAAATCGGACCGGAAGTTTCGGGAGCCGTGGACTCTCGGACGAAGGACGCCGAGTGGGTGTCGTCCGGCTACTCTCGTGGAACAACCCTGAGGTCGGTGTTACAACACGATGGAAACGAAAGGGCGAGTTTCCCGGGAGGGATGACAGAGGTTGGTTTCAGGTCCCGGTCTAGGTCGAGAGTTTCCTGCCGGAACGGGAGTAGAGTCTTGACCCTCTTCGTAGGAACGGGGTGGGCCTGAGGGTTGGTGTAGAGGGTCTCTGAACTAGGGGGCGACGGACGTCAAGTCAAGCCAAGTCAGCGAGTCAGCACAGGCTGAGAAACGCTGGGGTACTTAGCGTCGTGGGGTCCGGAGGGACAGGTAGTGGTTGAGGGCCTCAAGTGAGTCTGAGTGCAGGTAGCTCAGTCACTACGGTAGGTCGGTAGAGTAGGAGCCAGCAGGGGAAGAGGAGGACGGGGGTTAGGGAGGGTCGTAGTCTCAGAAAAGGTTACTCAGTTGAGAAGCGTACTCCACGGGTTTCATGACCTCAAAGTCGAAATCGTAGTAAGGGAGGTTTCTTTAGGGTCCCGAGTAGAGGAAGTCTTACCTGACCAACCTAGAGGAACGTCAGGTTCCCTGAGAGTTCTCAGAAGAGGTTGTGGTGTCAAGTTTTCGTAGTTAAGAAGCCGTGAGTCGAAAGAAGTGTCAGGTTGAGAGTGCAGGTATGTACTGGTGTCCTTTTTGGTATCGGAATCTTGGTCAGTAAACGCCTCAGTCACGGTCCCTTCCCTTCCCCTACCTCTCCGTCTTTGCTTGAGAAAATGGGACTCGTTCGACCCTTCAGAGAGACTAGAGTAAAGGAGTAGACAGTTTACAGGAATTTCCTGACTGGGTTACTTCAGCAGAAGCCACCCCCCATTTGAACCATTAAGTGTATCTACCGTGGATCAGGTGTCGGACCCTGATTCAGTCCCGAGTGTCACCATGTTACTGTCTTGTATCCTCTCTCTCCCTCTGTTTCCTTCTTTCCGTCCACCCCCACCCCGCCTCCATGTCTCTCTTCTCCTCCCTTCCCCTCCCTGCTCTTCCTTCTTTTTCTTTAGTTGCCGGAAGAAAGAGGTGGTCTCAGTTTCTTGAAGGACGAGGTGTCTTCTTTTATATGTGTATGTATTGGAAGGAACCTCTCTTTTAAACTGTATTTTTACAATAGGTCTAGTCCCCTTCCCACTTTAGTTAATTAGAAGACTCCAGGTGACACATATAAATACTCGACTTAATATAATCTTTGAATTGTAAAAGTTTTACGGTAGCGGGACAGGTGAGGGTAACGAACAGACGATTTCTTTGTCCCGTCTCCCGTTCCTGACCGGTCGCCGTCCCAGGTCTAGCCTTTAGAGAGTCGGGTCTCGAGGTTGGAGGGGTATGTAGTGTAGTGGTCAGAACCTTTTGTGTGTTATTTTGGGAGGGCGGGTCCCCCCTAGAAAGTCGTACTCTTGTCCTTCTCAAACTATTTACGAAAGAGGTTTTTCGTTGATATTTCGAACCAGTCTTGACAGTCTTTGTTGGTAAAGTCGGGAGACCTTTAACCGACTTTTGTGTGTTTGTCTGTGCAAACAAGCACTTTTGTTGACTTAAGCACAAGAACGGACCTCGACAAGGGTAGGGGACGTCAAGACAACAAACTACTGAGGTGGTCCCGTCCAACCCTTTTGGCTCGCCGCAAAACAGTGTCGGTCTCACCAGAGACAAACCTCTCCACAGTCAAATTTACCGCTAGAGTATTTATTCACCTGTCCCTCCCGACCGTCGAGACTCTCGAACTTTAACCCCTCGTTGTCTGGTCACTACTGGACCTCTAAATTGCCCTTTAACTCCCTCCACTTGGTCGGGACCCCTCTACCTATTTGGGAGGTGTACAGTACCCAACTGGCTCCAACGTTCGTGATGTGTCTGTCGTCGTCGGGTACGGCGGGCGTGTCGGGACCAGTTACCTTGGACGGGTGTACGTGTCACCTCTACGTTCCCGAACTGCCTTTTATCTTCGGAGCCGTCTGAACCCCCTTTTTTTATGGACGTGGAAACTTACGTGACGGGTCGAGTCAGAGTCTAAATAGTCGACTCTCACCTCCAGAACCGAGTACCGTAAAGTCGATATTATATTTGTAATATTGACTTAGTGAAACGACATATGGACTTTGATTGTGTTGGAACATTTAGTTCAATGTCAAGTAAATTTTTTATTTATTTCCCACCCTTTCTACTTCAAGACTTCCCGTGTCGGGTCTCTGATTCCACGTACTTTTCCGACTCTGAAAATAGGATTCTAATAAATCCTACGAAGGGGAGGGGTTGTGAAATTGTGGTGTAGGTGTATTGTCCTAGGATTGGTTTTCTCGTCTTTTGTGTTCCTCCTCGAGTATGTCGTCCGCGATGTCTTTAAAATTCTACAAAGCTTGATTTACTTTTCCTTTATGTGGAATAGTTTTAAACAGTTTAAGTCACTTTCTTCTCGAATCTGCCTTTAATATCCTAATTTACGTATATAATCTTTTCTTCTTTCTAGATTTTAGTTATTGGATTCAAAGGTAGAATCCTTTGACGATCTTTTTCTCGATTAATTTAGATTCCATTCTAGAATTATTTACTTCTACTTTATCAGTACCTGACCTTCTGTTTCAACAATTCTACAGTAAAGAGAGAGTGAACTGAAAAACCAACTTTACTGTTCAACTAGGATTTTAACGGATACCGTTTTACGTTTCTAGATCTCATCGGTTCTTTGAAAACATCTTCTTCTTTCTTATAACCTCCTAAAGGTGACGTACTAATGTTTTATATAATCCTTCGAAGTCACTAGTTCCGTTACACTATAACCCTAATTCTGTCCACATACTTAAGTCAAGTCAAATCAGCGAGTCAACACAGGCTGAGAAACACTGGGGTACTTAGCGTCGTGTGGTCCGGAGGGACAGGTAGTGGTTGAGGACCTCAAGTGGGTTTGGGGCAGGTAGTTCAGCCACTACGGTAGGTCGGTAGAGTAGGAGCCAGCAGGGGAAGAGGAGGACGGGGGTTAGGGAGGGTCGTAGTCTCAGAAAAGGTTACTCAGTTGAGAAGAGTACTCCACCGGGTTCATGACCTCAAAGTCGAAATCGTAGTAAGGAAGGTTTCTTGTGGGTCCTGACTAGAGGAAATCTTACCTGACAACCTAGAGGAACGTCAGGTTCCCTGAGAGTTCTCAGAAGAGGTTGTGGTGTCAAGTTTTCGTAGTTAAGAAGCCGTGAGTCGAAAGAAGTGTCAGGTTGAGAGTGTAGGTATGTACTGGTGACCTTTTTGGTATCGGAACTGATCTACCTGGAAACAACCGTTTCATTACAGAGACTGTCTTAATTTTAAGACCTTTATTTTGAAATGTAAATACTAGGCAACTGATAGTTGATTTCATTGTTCTGTTAAGTTACCTCACTAACAGTAGAAACGTCGTTATCCTCGACCCTATTCCTTATATATGTTGGATCTAGGACGAGAGTTAGTACGTATTTTTAATTGAGTTTTACTCAGTATCACGATTCGTTTTCTCGATTTTGATATTTTGAACATCTTCTTTTGTGTCCTCTTTTTAGAACACTTTTAGAAATACCGAGGTTTTGTTCTCAGTGATTTTTTACCTATTTCACCCTTCCAGTACATGGGTGACGATATAAATTTTACCTATTGGTTGTTCCTAGATGACCCGTCGTCCACCTTGAGACGAGTTACAATACACCGTCGATCCTACCCTCCCGTCAAAGTCCCTCTTATCTATGTAACATATACATATCGTCTCAGGGAAACGACAAGTGAACTTTGATAGTGTTGTAACAAGTAGCGGATATGGGGTCGTGTTTTATTTTCCAAATTTCAAACCTTGGTTTTTTTTAAAAAAAATGTGGAAACACGAATTGTTTATTGGAATTATCTACCTTTTTAGGTCAGTGTCTAACCCTATTTTATAAACGTTTTACACATTAACTATTTCCTGAACATAGGTCTTATGTTTTTCTTGAAAATGTTGAGTTATTATTCTGTTGGGTGAATTTTTTTTTTTAGGACCGTCCTTACTTTTACCATATAGATGAAACCCTTTTACCAACAAAGAAATTCACTTTGTTTTGCAATGAGTTTGGGACGTTTAAGTGAGATTCCTTAGATGGGTTCTCTTTCCTTCTGTACAAGGGTGTTTCTGAACATTCACTTACAAGTGTCGTCGTAGTAACTATTAGTGAAGTTTAACCTTTATTAAGTGTGTAGATGGTCGACGACTTACCTATTTGAGGTACACCTGATAGGTGCGTCATCGTATGATAAGTCGGTGTCTTTCCTTACTCTATGGTCACGAATAATATCGTACCTACTCGGACTTGTTTAGTACGAAGTTCTTCGGTCAGCATGTCGGATATATGTAATATACTAAGTAAATATAATTTACAGGTCTTTTCTGTCTAATGTCTGTCTTTCGTCTAAGTACTGATGGACCTGACTCCCCACCCTCAATCACAACTGACGTGTACTTGAACTGTCTTTAAAAATCCTACTACCGTTGCAAGAGTCTGACCGAGTGCCACTACCAACATGATGAGATGTGTAACTAATTTTTATTAATTTAGTATATGAGAGTTCCTCACTTAAAATTCCATACATTTATTATGTAGTTATTTAGACATTTGTATTTCAGACTACGAGTCCTAGTTAAGTCGTTCTCTCTGGTCGGGAGACCTTCTACTGTCCTCTCTGTCTGTTGTTCCTGTCTGTTGTAGGACGTTACTGTATTTAAGGGAGAGGGAGGGGGACCCGGTGGGACCCACTGACGTCCACCCGGGCCGGTATGGGTCAGGACCAGTCCGGTACGGAAAGGACACCAGGTCACAGGGACACCCGAGAACCTAGAGTGACAGTACTCGAGACCCTGTCCCACGGTCCACAGTCGGTGGACGAGTTATGAAAGCTCGTAGCGTTATACCACCGTGAAGACAATGGTCACTGTCGGGTGTACCCAAATAATATTTAGGTTGTTTTTATTTGTGAAGAGATGTCAGAGCCGGAAGTATGTGTGTTTCTTGATTTTACATGGAATTATGAAATATGAACGTATTCAACCACTGTGAAAGACGGGGTGATTCTTATGAATGTTCGTGAATTTTGTAAGAACTACGAACAGGGGGTCCTTCCTCACACACACACATACACACACACACACACACGTGTAAGGGGTCCTTCCACACACACACACACACACACACACACACACACGTGTAAGGTCATTTGTCCACCTTCTACTCCGGACCTCTACGTCAGTAGACTACAAAGATCAAAATCAACTCCCTGTGTAGACACTTCCTTACTTTCCACTACAATAGTGAAGGAGACGGTTGAGACGGCGAAAATCAAAAAAGGAAAAAAAAAAAAATAAATTTCCTCTCTTAAAGTAACCCCGACGTCGACCGAAGAAGGCTTCTCTCTAGTTTGGTCGTGTAAAGGACGAGAACTGAAAGAGTAAATGAGACCTGAGGTAGTGGTCGACTCAAAAGGTTTTAAGGAATTGACGAGTAAAGAACTAAGTGTAAGTAAAGTGTTGTCTACAAATACCTCGAGGATCGAACGTGTTTTCCGAGAGAATCTATACTCTACCCCGATGCCTCCACCGTCTCTTACCGGGTAGGAACCTCTCAAATGTTAGACTAGTGTCGTCTCCCGTTTGTTCCACGGATGTTTATGGATTTGATCAGTGATTGCACCAGTGTCACTACGGTTGACTCGGTAGTCCCGTATCTCCTTTCTCTTTAGAAACTCCCTTTCTCGGTCCTTTCAGGAAATACCTCTTTCGTACCGACTTTAGTCCGGAATTCCTACCTACATTGACACTCACTGTCGACGGCCTGGTGTTCCTTTCTATGTACGGACCTTCTACGCTGAAAGTCTTTACCACATACACTCGTTTCCTGGTATAGGAAAACGATTTTGTGTCTTATTCGTAATCTCTCGTCGTCGTGTACATAAATATTTATATTCAACCTCAAGTTAGTGCACCCTGTAACTGAGGGTCCTTTCTAAAATTAAGGGAAGGTCTGCACGTTACACTTGGAAGAGACTAAGTTTTCTGTGACTTTACTTCTGTGTCTGAGTCCGAGGTGGGACTGGTCTAGGCAATCAGTTTGGACCTCTCGTAGGGGTATACCAGTGTTTTGTAACCTACCGACAGGACCCATTGAGAATTAGGGGTAGGTCGGATTCTGACTTCGAGTCACCCGGGATCGTCCGACACTTACCCTCTACTTGAGAACAGAAAACCCCGGACCCCACCGGTCTCGGTGCATACCTACTACCCTTACTCTTGACCGGACGGCCTCTCTACGGGACCCGCACCAAATGAGTCTTCGGGTAGAGAGGACGTCGAAACTTTCACTCCTACCGGAAGAATGTGGACACCAGGGAGTACAAAGTTCATGGTCCACCCGACCAGGGGTGACGATCGTGTTGCCCTCCGGTTGTACCACACACACGGGTACGACTAAGTTCTAGATACACTTGCGATAATTAAGGTGACAAGGTCTGTTTTCAAGAATTCACCTCATTCGTCCGTCGGAGTCCGTCCGACAGTCTTCTCAAATCTTCCGACTGTTTACACACTTCAGAAATGGTCGAGAGGAGACCCCCAGTAAAGGGACCTGTTGAACCCGACGGTGACGGTACTTATGTTTTAAGGAAGACTCCGGTCTTCAGGACACTGTCCTTGTCTTTCCCTTCTCCCTCTCGGCCCCAAGGATAAAGTCTTTCTTCCAACCTCCCTACCCTCTACATCTAGTCTACTGGGGGAAAGTCTCGGAGTCCATACCACTCCCACCGACCCTCCTCCGACTCTCTCAGTAATTTTCGTGTTTCGTGTGCAGAACGATTTCCATGAGTGACGACGTATTTAGGGTGTCGTCGTCGATCTAGCCGGGGTTTATCTATTCCTACTCCGACCGGCGGCTGACACTACCGACCTGTTAATTCGAGTCAATTATGTCTCTGTTCCTGGTCGGTCGTGCCGGGTCCGGTGGTCGTTAGACTTCTTCGACTCTAGTCTAAGGCCCCACGAGTCACCTAAATTACTCGATCTGTAGGGGACCCAGGAAAAAGGCGAAGTCGGTGAACCGTCCGAGACAACTTGCACCTGTAAAAAGGGAGACGACCTGACTAGTTACAGACTTCAGGACAGGTGGAAATTTTGAAATGGTACGGATTTTGATTTGAGGTACGGAAATGGAGCCAGTCAAAGTCTTTCAGTGCACCAAAACCTCTAAAATTTTCATTGAGTGACCACCTACCACCACTATAAATAATGTGACCCTTTTTGTTCCCCCTTCTCGTCCAATTTTGTCAGGTCCCCTCCGGTTCTTCCGAAAGTCTACGTTCTATGACACCTAGTCCTCTCTCCAGACCCGACCTCTACACTTTGACCCTCAGTAACGAGGTATCTCGTATAATTTTAGTCCCTGATGTACTCTAATGGTCCGTCGTCGCCTCCCCAACGACGATATCCTCCATTCTCTTCTATTTCCGTCCATACTCTTACGGGTCCTACCTCTGAACACTGGGAGGTCCTAGACGCCAGTCCTCTTCCTCCCTGGTGTCGGTCGTTTCCCCCAAGACTAGAAGAGTCAGGATTAGGTAGGAAGTACAACTCTGGTCCCACTGGAGAGGTTTGAGTCTACCCAAGGACTGTGGAGGGACGATTCAGAGAGGACGGGTGGAATGGGACTCTTTTAGATCGTGGAATCTACAATGTGTTCAGGGAAGTGTTGGATCTCAATTGGAAGAGAACATCTCAGGAGTTGGAAAGAAGGAGACAGTGTCGTGAATTTCTAGTACAAAACTCCCTAAGGGACCACCAGGTCACCAATTCTTAAGCGGAGCGTTACGTCTCCTGTACCCAAGCTAGAGACCAGGTCCTTCTAGGGTGTGCAGTGTCCCGTTGATTTGGGTGCACGGTGTTGATGACTCGGACGAGAGTTCTCAGGCACGAGACGTTGTTCTCTTCGGTGGTGTTATTCTTCGAGTGTGCGATGTTGATCTTTCATCGGGGATGAGTGACGATGATCTCTTTCGAACGTACGTCGTTACTTCTGGGTCGGCTTTTATTTGTTTGTAAAAGAAATTAGCACAAAACTAACAGACCCACGTGTAGACAGAACCAATAATCCACATTGACTTCCTAGTACAGCAAGTGTGAAAGTTACGGGCCGTGTGTCATCCACGAGTTTTGAAAAACGACTTGCTCTACTTCCTTCCTTCCTCCTACCTTCCTTCCTCCCCTCTAAGGAACACGCCCTTGGAAGAGTACTTCTTACGTACTGTTACAGACGCGGTAGAAGGAGGATCCGTAAAAACCTTTGGAACTTTGGACCCAATCCTACTCTTCTCATAGGAGATGTCCCTCTGTCTATGTCTTTGCCTGTGAAGGACTTCAAAGGGGTCTTTATATTTGGCGACTCGTCCGTTTCGACCTTAAGTGTGGTTTCAGTAGAAAAATTTTTCTTCGGTTAATTACTATCGCTACAAGAGTCTACTGAACTAGGATATACATACATCTTTTAGGAGCTCTGTGTTCCGGTTTTGATAATCTTGATCAGTTACTTAAGTGATTTCAACGTTGTATGTTTTAATCGTACGTCTTTACACACTTTAAAGATATACTATTATTATTTGATAGGTTTTTTCTTTAATTATTTTTTGGGACACGTATCAGTGTAGTTGTTCTTATTTTATGGATCCTTATTTAGATTGAGTCCTCTATTTCCTGGACATGATCCTTTTGATAATTATATTCTACATTTACTTTCTTTACTTCTGTTGTGTTTGTCTACTTTTCGACATGACACAAAAACATACTCTTCCTAGTTATGCCACTTCACTGGTATGGGTTTTCCTTTACATACATAAGTTTCGTTATAGATAGTTTTATGCTACCGTAAAATGTGTCTCGGTTTTGTTTGTTAAGGTTTTAAATATACCTTTGTGTTTTCTGGGGGTTATCGTTTGTTAGAACTCTTTCTTCTGGTCTCGATATCCTTAGTCAGAGGGTCTGGGGTCTGATATGATACTTCGATATCATTAGTTCTGTCATACCGTGACCGAGTTTCCGTCTGTGTATCTAGTCACCTTGTCCTCTCTTTCGGGTCTTTATTTGCTTACATGAATGCCAGTTAATTAGATTCTGTTTCATCCGTTCTTATGTGTTTCTCCTTTTCTGTCGGAGAAATTATTCACGATGACCCTTTTGACCTGGCGATGTACGTTTTCTTGGTTTGACTTGATGAAAGAGTGTGATATATGTTTGTATTTGAGGTTACATGATTTCTATTGTTACATTCTTGCCTTTGGCATTTTGACGGTCTTCCTCTGTGTGTGTCATGTAAGAAACTGTGACCAGAACCGTCATAAAAAACCTATGCAGAAGAGTCCGTTCCTTTTGTTTTCGTTTCATTTTATCCTGACACAGTTTCATTTTTCGAAAACGTGTTACTTCCTTTGATAGTTATTTTGTCTTCCGTCGGATAATTGACCCCCTCCTAAAAACATTTGTTATATGGACTATTCCCCAATTATAGGTTTTGTATGTTTCTTGAGTGCGTTCTGTTATAGCTTTTTGTTTGTTGACGGGTTGTTAATTTTTGACCCGTCTTCTGGACTTATCTGCAAAGAGGTTTCTTTTGTGTGTCTACTAGTTGTCCGTATACCTTTCCGCAAGTTGTAGTGATTAGTAGTCCCTTCACGTTTCATTTTGGTGTTACTCTTGGAGTTTGGACAGTCTTCCCGATAATACTTTCTCTGTTGTTTTGGATAGATACGTGTACTACACGTGTATGCATACGTCACACTTCAGCGAAGTCAGTACAGGTTGAGAAATTCTGGGGTACCTGATATGGGTGGTCCGAGGAGACAAGTACGCTAAGAGGTCCGTTCTTACAACCTCACCCAACGACACGGAAGGAGGTCCCCTAGAAGAACTGGATCCCTAGCTTGGGAACGGGGGACGTCGAGGGCGTAACATCTGTCTAAGAAATGGTGACTCGGTGACCCCGTCGGGTAAGCATACCTATGTACATATGTATATATGTACGTATATATATATACATGTATAATGCACACATGGATGTTTTACCTTATAATGACTCTGTAATTTTTTTGCTTTAGAACGGTAAACACTGTTGTACCTACCTAGATCTCTTATGACAGCAAATCAACGATTCAACAGAGGCTGAGAGAACGCTGGGGTACCTGACATCGGGTGGTCCGAGGAGAGGTACCCTAAAGAGTCCATTCTTATGACCTCACCCAACGGTAAAGGAAGAGGTCCCCCAGAAGGGCTGGGCTCTTAGTTTGAGTACAGAGGATGTGACGTCCACCTAAGAATTGGTGACTCGATGGACCTTTCGACTATTTTATTTATTCGACACCCCTATATTATACGTTGTATTCCTTGTACCGTTTATTACTATAATATTATTAAGACATGTCCCTGTCTACGTCCGAATAGTACCACTAGTAAAGTATTTCATACGTTTATAATTTAATGATGGATCACGAAAACTTGATACCACAATCTCTTCTGAGAACTCTCGGGGAACCTGACGTTCCTCTAGTTTACTCAGTTGGAATTTCCTTTAGTTGGGACTTATAAGTGACCTTCCTGACTACAACTTCGAGGTTATTAAACCGGTGCACTACGTTTCTCGACTTAGTAATCTTTTCTGGGGCTACGACCCTTTCTAACTTCCGTCCTCCTCTTCCCCTGTCGTTTCCTACTCTGTCAACCTACCATAGTGGCTGAGTTACCTGTACTCAAACTCGTTTGAGGTCCTCTACCACTGCCTGTCACTTCGGACCGTACGACGTCAGGTATCCCAGAGTTTCTCCACCTGTGTTGACTCACTGACTTTTTGTTTTTGTTGTAGCATGTGGACTTTTATTGTATAATACCACAATTATATGGTTAGTATAAAATTAAATTTAAAAACTTTATGTGTGGTACGGACGGGTACACTTACTAGTGACATTTCCCGTAAAAATGCAGGTCGAAATAAATAAATAAAACTGACACGACCCAAAAGTGACGACCCACCCGAAAAGAGATCAATGACACGAACCCGAAGACAAATGTCACGGAAGAGAACAACGTCTCGCGTCTGAAAGGCCACGGGTCCGAAGTCGTCAACGTCGAACACCCGAGTCGTCAACGCCGAGGACCCGAGACCCCGTGTCAGAGTCAATTGACACCCCGTACCCGAATCAAAAAGACGTCGGACACCCTAGGAGGGTCTGGTCCCTAGCTTCGACACAGGGGACGTGACTGTCCGCCTGAGAAGTGGTGACTTGGTTGGTCCTTCGTAGAAGTGCGAGGCCAAAAATAAAATCAGGTGACACAGTCCTTTGAACGTCCAAACCAAACCGAGACCTTGGAACATAAGGTGAGTGAAGAAATATTTTCTGGGTTAAATATGGGACAAAGTGCCACGGCGACTTTGGTGATTCATCTTGTACATTATCTTTCTTTTTTACCTTGTCCTCATTTTCCGACTCAAAGTAGGGTAAACACTCTAGAGTCCGTTGAGCATCTTAGAAAATAGACCTGCGACCCAAAGACTTTGTATTTTACGCCTTTTAAAAGTGACGTTAGGAGAGAGTCCGACAACACCTCTTTTTTGTCTTATTACACATACTTTCGTGAAAAATTGAAAGTTCTTTTAAAATAACTCCTTATTAAATATGTGTTAATTTAAATATCTCGAATGCAAAAAGGTTTACATACATGGACAAAAAGCATACATGTTTCACTCAAAAAGGTTTACATGTGTCTCGTATTACGTGCACACACGTAAGATTCAGTAAGTCAGAGCAGGCTGAGAAACGTTGGGGCACCTGACATCGGACTGTCCGAGGAGACAGGTACCCTAAGAGGTCCGTTCTCATGACCTCACCCGACGGTAAAGGAAGAGGTCCCCTAGAAGGACGGGGTCCCTAACTTGAGGGTAGAGGACGTTAAGACCGTCCGTCTAAGAAATAGTGAGAATATCTTACCGAACTCCGGATTGAGTCAGGAGCACTTGGACCACGTCGACCCCCGTCTACAGGGTGTGTGTGAGTCTAAGTGGTGACGACCCTACCTGACCTCCCCTCCGTCCGAAGGCCACCTCTTCTCCCTGGGAACCTGACTGAATCCGTCGTGGCCGTAAAGGTTCTCGCTACACAAGCTAAACGGGTCGTTCCGACCCTCAGTCGTGAAACGTCCTGTCTGTACTAACAGATTTCTCGTTTAGTCCCTCCTGTGAAACGTTAATCTCTTCGACGCTACCTCCGTCCTTTCAGTCCCAAGACCCCTCTCTCCTCCTTGAAGACTGACGCCCCTAGCCAGTGGTGCAGTGTTCACGTCCGTTGTCTAGCCCGGTCTGCCCAGGGACTGACGGAGAGGTAGTGTACCTTTGTTGGGAAGGGTGAGAAGTGGGAGTCTGTGTGAGGGAAGACCGTCCTTCTCCCCCGAAGTGTCGAGTAGTACCGACACGGGGTCTGGGATGTTTGGAGTCAGAATCTGAGAGGTCTTTATAGTTCTCGAGCCCACAACCCGTCCCCCCTCACCGCCGCCCCCCCTCCGCCAAACGGTTTACGATAAACGTGTCTTTCAAATAGTAGTAAAGAGTTTCATTATTTCTCGGAGGGACTTCTCGCTAGAAAGTTACTAACTGAAAACTGAGGTAAAGAAGATCTTACGTAAAGAGTCGATATAGTTGAGGCATAACCCGTAAACAAGTCAACTTCTCGGGAGTCGTAAGACGTGTAAAAAACGTGTTATCCGAAATATTGTAGGACAGAACGAATGGGTTATGGAACCGTCGTTCGTCTTACGTAGAGTATCGGAACGAGGTTCTCTACAAAAGGGGATTTGGAAGCCAAAAATCCATGTTTACGGAGAGACTCAGTTAGCTAGAGGGAAAATGTACTACCACAAAACCCGAAGGAAGGTAGGAACCCTACTTTTTTACATGAAAGGTAGACATGGTCAATAATTAAAGTGTAGAAAGTCGAGGTGGGCGGAGGGGGTCGGAAGAGGGCGAAACATTATGACCGCGACCTGAGACGTGCGATCGAAAGGACAACGGTCGACCGACCGGGACTCCAACCTGTTATCCTCACACCCACCCCGCTACGTACCAACCCTCTCTTTCTTCCCGGAAAAAGAGGGGGAAGGGAAACAGACAAAAAGTCTCGTCGTCGTTCGTCCGTGGGGTCACCGCAGCGTCCCCCCGCCGTCCGACGGGAGCCGGTGCTCGAGACCCGTGCAAGCAAGAGTGGTCGTAGTGGTAGCGGCACGACGTCCGTCGTACGAAGGACTGTGTCCCTGGAGGGGAGACCCCAGACTCCGGTCGCCCGTACGTCCGAGAAATGAGACTCGAGGATGCGAAGAAGGAACAGGTGAAAAGGGAAGTAGGAGATGGGGAATCTCAAGAGGACCTCGGGAGAGGTTTCACGGTCATAGAAGATGTGACTTGTTCAGAAGGATAATGTAAAGGGAGAAGTTTGAAAGACTCAAAAAAAATGTTTACGATTTTGGTGGTGGTTTACCTTTTACAATGCATGAACTGCTGGTACTCGTGTATGGGGGTCCGGAGGACCTCCGACTCCTGACTATTACAAGTGAGGACACTGTGGTGGGACCATGGTGGTAGTCGGGTAGTCTCTTGACGTGTTCGCCTAGTACATGGGACCTAGGGGTGGAGGGAGTGGACCGGAAATTTCTACGAAAGAACTCTTGAGACAATCCCTCGGGTTCACAAGACTCGTGATCGAAAGGACCTGAGTAACGGACCGTGGACGTTATTTGCGAGGAAAGGAAGAAATGTTGGACCACAGCCCTCTAACTGAAATGACGTGAGTCCCCTTCCCTGGCTCAAACCAAAGTCATTGCTCAATTCAAGACCTCTAACGTCAGAACCCTTTCATCTCCCTTGTGTTGTTCGGTCTTCGGAGTTCGTCATTCTCTTCATTCCGTAAAATATCAAATTCCCTTGTACTCATATTTGTAATATAAAAGTTTCACGTACCTGTAGAGTCAAGTCAACTCAGTGAGTCAGTACAGGCTGAGAAACGCTGGGGTACCTGATGTCGTGTGGTCCGAAGGGACAGGTAGTGGTTGAGGGTCTCAAATGAGTCTGAGTCCAGGTAACTCAACCACTACGGTAGGTTGGTAGAGTAGGAGACAACAGGGGAAGAGGAGGACGGAAGTTAGAAAGGGTTGTAGTCCCAGAAAAGTTTACTCAGTCAAGAAACGTAGTCCACCGGTTTCATAACCTCTAAGTCGAAGTCGTAGTCAGGAAGGTTATTTATAAGTCCTGACTAAAGGAAATCCTACCTGACCAACCTAGAGGAACGTCAGGTTCTCTGAGAGTTCTCAGAAGAGGTTGTGGTGTCAAGTTTTCGTAGTTAAGAAGTCACGGGTCGAAAGAAAGTGTGGGTATGTACTGATGACTTTTTTGGTATCGGAACTGATCTACCTGGAAACAAACGTTTCATTACGGAGACGAAAAATTATACGACAGAAACAACCAGTATTGAAAAGAAGGTTCCTCATTCGCAGAAAATTAAAGTGTCGACGTTAGTGGTAGATGTCACTAAAACCTCGGGGTTTTTTATTTCAGACAGTGACAAAGGTGACAAAGGGGTAGATAGACGGTACTTCACTACCCTGGTCTACGGTACTAGAATCAAAAGACTTACGACTCACAATTCGGTCGAAAAAGTGACAGGAGTGAAAATAGTCCTCCGAGATACTAGTGAATAGTGTAAGTACTCAGATATGTGCGTGTACGCATGTACGTGTGTCTGTGTATATAATTTCTGTCCGACTGTTACTCACCGAGACGAATTACGAATCTTCTAGGGTATGTTAGGGGAGACTCCTTAGAGTAGAGTAAGTGGTACTAGAGATTTATAACACTTAACTATGTCCTGTAGTAAGAATTGGTCTCCGAGCTCCAGTGTCCTTTCTTACTTCTCACCCAACGACTGTCGCGGTTCCGAGGTCCTCCATTTCTAAGTTATCTCTTGTTCTTGTCGGGAACTCTTCAAGGCGACTCTGGGGGACCTTCCCACACTCGCTTAGGACCGAGTCCCTACGATTGGGGTCCCGCGGGAGACCACCTCGAACCGCCGATGACGGTCGCACCTGGACGCATTCCAGTCTCAGTCCTGATAGGAACAAACTCTAGAGTGTCCTGGGAAGGGAGGGTACGGAGGTGGAGGAGTGTTTGCGTGTCCTGAGGTGGGGACGGAAGAGCTCGGTCCTCTCAGTCCTGACAATCCTCTTGGGGTTTCTTTCGGAGGGACCGGTCAGTAAAGTTAGTCAGAGAGGGGGGTGGTGGGGGGGCGGGCCTCGATACAGGGATGGAAAGACTAGGTCTCCATTCCTATGGACACCCCTAAGTCGGTCCACTCGTCAGCTTCTGACGACGACGAGTAAGTGTCTGAACACGACTCGGTTCCTCCGTGACCCGTGACCCAAACTAGAGACCATGAGTGTCGGGTCCGACACAGGATTGAGAGTCGACAGGGTGGGTACGTCGGTAGTGTCGACCCTCTGGGCACAACGAAATGACTACCCCGTCGACTTCGTGTCTCCCCGGTGTGCCGGACGTTCACGAGGACCGTCCTACACTTGGGTCTTACGGACCGAGGTCTCAGATATGACGATTTGTGGTATGACACGGTCTATGTTTGTATATCGTATACGGAGTGAGTGTCTCTTGACTCGTTAGATCACCCACATAAGGACTTAAATTGATGAGAAAGTTTCACCCCTGGGTCGTTAGGGTGTCGTCCTGTATTTGGGACTTTTCTAGTTTTAAGTTTTACTGTATACATGGAGTTACAAGTGACGTCGTGACAAATATCATCGGTTCTGTACCTTCTTTGGATCTACAGGTGACTGTCGTCTACTTACCTATTCCTTCAACACCATGCATATATGTTACCTTATACTGAGTCGGTAATTTTCCTTGTTTCTACCTAGTAAACATCTCTACACCTACCTGACTCTCAGACAGTGTGTCTCAAGTCATTTAGTCCTCTTTATCTGCTAACGAAAGTCGACTAAATAAGCTAGGTTCTTTTGACATACATTTGATTTAATATGAAAGAACCACTTATACCGTTCCTTCCTTAGATATCCAAAGACTTTTTCCTCAGAGCGTCTGGTTGTAGTAGAAACCAGTTTTTCATTCTTTGAGCGACCCTCTTGGGTTACGTGTTCCGGGGCGCCATCACGTGTGGTGTACAAAGTCGCAACGATAAAGACGGCATCGTCGGTGTGGGTAGTGTTGGAACCACGAGACACTGTCCGCAGACTAGTGGTCAAGAACGTCACCTAATCACTGGCCTCTGTTCTTGTTTAGTCGACTTCCTCTCTTTGTATTTGGTAGTGCAGCCCGACAGCCGTCTCTAGGACGACGGGCACCAAGTCTCCGGTCTTACGTTCTCTACCTTTACCCGAGACGTCCACCTGCGTCGCGACTCTGGGTGCGCCCGGTCGGCCCTTGTGTGTGTGTGTGTGTAGTCCCAAGGTTCGTGGGGAACCAGTGGGCCGGTGGGAGTAGGACGGTCTGTCGACCTTTGGACGGACGAGAAAAGTCGGTCTCGTCCCCGCCCGTATCCCGGTCGACCCGAACCCGTCGGTCTGCGGTCCTGACCAGAGCCTATGTCCACCCCTGAATCGAGGAGTATGTTAAGTTAAGTACAGAGAGAGTGGGACCACTTGTCCTAGGTGATAGGGTAGCATCCTCTGTTTAGTTTCTCTAATTACAGAGACCCGAAAAGGAGGAACTATCTGTATCCATATCTGCATCTATGTACATATCTATGTCCATATACATATGTATGTGTGTATGGATGTGTCATACTTTTCCGTTTTACTATCCTATGGCTTTCTCCTTGAGGGGTCCAGCCCTCCACGGGTTATACGATGACCTCTAGTCACCTCTTTATTGAGGTCTTTCTTACTTCCCTACCTCGGTTTCGTTTTTGTCATGGGTCGACACCTACACTGATCACTATCTTTGTTCCAGGCTACGACATTTCTCGTTATAACGTATCCTTGGAGCTTACAGTCCAGGTACTTAGTTCCGTTTAACCTTCACCAGTTTGTCCTCTACCGTTCTCACTTGTAGCTGTAAGATCCTTAGTCGCTTGATTTTACCTGACCTTACCCACTTAAATTGAGTCTACTGGTAATATAGATGATGACGCCCGTCCTTAGGGAGTCTTCTTTACCTCATCGATAGTACCAGTTGTTCTCAGGCTTTACGTCATGAACCTACGTCAGAGTTTTTGCTGTCTTACTAGAGACAAACAAAGGTTCCGTTTGGTAAGTTATAGTGTCAATAGGTTCAGATACGGNCTCCTTGAGGGGTCCAGCCCTCCACGGGTTATACGATGACCTCCAGTCACCTCTTTATTGAGGTCTTTCTTACTTCCCTACCTCGGTTTCGTTTTTGTTATGGGTCGACACCTACACTGATCACTATCTTTGTTCCAGGCTACGACATTTCTCGTTATAACGTATCCTTGGAGCTTACAGTCCAGGTACTTAGTTCCGTTTAACCTTCACCAGTTTGTCCTCTACCGTTCTCACTTGTAGCTGTAAGATCCTTAGTCGCTTGATTTTACCTGACCTTACCCACTTAAATTGAGTCTACTGGTAATATAGATGATGACGCCCGTCCTTAGGGAGTCTTCTTTACCTCATCGATAGTACCAGTTGTTCTCAGGCTTTACGTCATGAACCTACGTCAGAGTTTTTGCTGTCTTACTAGAGACAAACAAAGGTTCCGTTTGGTAAGTTATAGTGTCAATAGGTTCAGATACGGGGTTGGTCATTACGACTTCTTCGACTTCAACTTGCCAAGATACTTCTGGATGTTCTGAAAAATCTTGATTGTGGGGTTTTTCTACAGGAAAAGTAATATCCCCTGACCTTACGTTTTCATTCTTCAGTTCTTTGTGGAGCTCATTGACCGTTTAAACCGGAACCTTACGTCTTACTTCGTCCCGTTTCCGATTATCTCAAATCGGTTCTCTTGCGTGACCAGTATCGTTTGTGGGAGAAGGTTGTTGTGTTCTCTTCTGAGATGTGTACCTATAGTGGTCTACCAGTTGTGGCTTTAGTCTAACTAATATAAGAAACGTCGGGTTCTACCTCTTCGAGATATGTCAGTCGTTTTTGTTCTGGTCCTCGACTGACACCGAGTCTAGTACTTGAGGAATAACGGTTTAAGTCTGAATTTAACTTCTTTCATCCCTTTTGGTGATCTGGTAAGTCCATACTGGATTTAGTTTAGGGAATACTAATATATCACCTTCACTCTTTAGTTAAATTCCCGGATCTAGACTATCTATCTCAAGTAGGATCTAGACTACTTGATACCTTACTCCAAGCACTGTAACATGTCCTCTGTCCCTAGTTTTGGTAGGGATACCTTTTCTTTACGTTTTTTCGTTTTACCGACAGACCCCTCCGGAATGTTTATCGACACTTTTCTTCGCTTCCTTTTCGTTTCCTCTTTTCCTTTCTATATTCGTAGACTTACGTCTCAAGGTTTCTTATCGTTCTTCTCTATTCTTTCGGAAGGAGTCACTAGTTACGTTTCTTTATCTCCTCTTGTTGTCTTACCCTTTCTGATCTCTAGAGAAGTTCTTTTAATCTCTATGGTTCCCTTGTAAAAGTACGTTTCTACCCGAGTTATTTCCTGTCTTTACCATACCTGGATTGTCTTTTATATAATTCTTCTCCACCGTTCTTATGTGTCTTCTTGACATGTTTTTTCTAGAAGTGTTGGGTCTATTAGTATTACCACACTAGTGAGTGGATCTCGGTCTACAGGACCTTACACTTCAGTTCACCCGGAATCTTTCGTAGTGATGGTTGTTTCGATCACCTCCACTACCTTAAGGTCACCTCGATAAAGTTTAGGACTTTCTACTACGACACTTTCACGACGTGAGTTATACGGTCGTTTAAACCTTTTGAGTCGTCACCGGTGTCCTGACCTTTTCCGGGCAAAAGTAAGGTTAGGGTTTCTTTCCGTTACGGTTTCCTACGAGTTTGATGGTGTGTTAACGTGAGTAGAGAGTACGATCATTTCATTACGAGTTTTAATAGGTTCGGTCCGAAGTCTTTATACACTTGGTACTTTAAGGACTACAAGTTCGACGAAAATCTTTTCCGTCTCCTTGGTCTCTAGTTTAACGGTTGTAGGCGACTTAGTACCTTTTTCGTTCTCTCAAGGTCTTTTTGTAGATAAAGACGAAACTGATACGGTTTCGGAAACTGACACACCTAGTGTTATTTGACACCTTTTGAGACTTTCTCTACCCGTATAGTCTGGTGGACTGGACGGAGAACTCTTTGGATATACGTCCAGTCCTTCGTTGTCTTGACCTGTAGCTTGTTGTTTGACCAAGGTTTATCCTTTTCCTCATGTCGTTCCGACATATGGCAGTGGGACGAATAAATTGAAGATACGTCTCATGTAGTACTCTTTACGACCCAACCTTCTTCGTGTTCGACCTTAGTTCTAACGGTCCTCTTTATAGTTATTGGAGTCTATACGTCTACTGTGGTGGGAATACCGTCTTTCACTTCTCTTGATTTTTCGGAGAACTACTTTCACTTTTTCCTCTCACTTTTTCAACCGAATTTCGAGTTGTAAGTCTTTTGCTTCTAGTACCGTAGACCAGGGTAGTGAAGTACCCTTTATCTACTCCTGTGTCACTTTTGTCACAGTCTGAAATAGAACCCCCCGAGGTTTTAGTGACGTCTACCACTGACGTCGGTACTTTAATTTTCTACGAATGAGGAACCTTCCTTTCAATACTGGTTGGATCTATCGTATAACTTTTCGTCTCTGTAATGAAACGGTTGTTTCCAGGTAGATCAGTTCCGATACCAAAAAGGTCATCAGTACATACCTACACTCAACCTGACACTTCTTTCGACTCACGGCTTCTTAACTACGAAAACTTGACACCACAACCTCTGCTGAGAACTCTCAGGGAACCTGACGTTCCTCTAGGTTGGTCAGGTAGAATTTCCTCTAGTCAGGACCCACAAGAAACCTCCCTTACTACGATTTCGACTTTGAGGTCATGAAACCGGTGGAGTACACTTCTCAACTGAGTGACCTTTTCTGAGACTACGACCCTCCCTAACCCTCGTCCTCTTCTCCTACTCTACCGACCTACCGTAGTGGCTGAGCCACCTGCACTCAGACTCACTTGAGGTCCTCAACCACTACCTGTCTCTCCGGACCGCACGATGCCAAGTACCCCAGCGTCTCAGTCTGTACTAACACAATACATCCTCACTTGGGTTTTGTTTTCAAGTAGATTTTGGAGTCAAATCCCCGTTCCCTTCAAACGAGAGGTGGGTCTATTAGTAGTGGGAGACGTAGGTGTCCAAGTGGTAAGTACCTAAGTTGGTTAACATCTAAATTTTATGAACGTTTTCTATCAGGCCTTTGGAGTTTTTTCACTTTGGACTTAAAAGGTGTACGACTGTTAATAAATTTATCTTAAATGTAAGATAAGTGTCGATGAATGTAGAGTAATAAAGTCCACAATATTCACTAGATCTCTACTAAATTTCATATGTCTTCCTATACACATGTGTACCATCTCATCTTTCTGGGACCCGAGTGAAGGAAAGTGTTCGTGTGGTTTTTAGTGTTGAGAGACGTCTTGTTGGTGTCTACTCTTTCTGGTCTTCCCAACTCATTTTAGACTAGTAATGGTCTACTCACTTCAGGGAACCTGACGTTCCTCTAGTTTGGTCATTCAGGAGTTCTTTTAGTTGGGACTTATAATAACCTCCCTGTCTACGACTTTGACTTCGAGGTTATAAAACCGGTACACTACGTTTCTTGGTTAAGTAACCTTTTCTGGGACTACGACCCTTTCTAACTCCCTTCCTCTTCCCCCGTTGTCTCCTACTCTATCAACCTACCGTAGTGGCTGAGTTACCTGTACTCAAACTCGTTTGAGACTCTCTATCACCTCCCGTCTCCTCTGACCACACGACGTCAAGTACCCCAGTGTTTTCTCAATCTGTGTTGGCTCACTGACTTGTTGTTACCGAGTTACTTCACTCTTTAAATTGGGACCTCTGGATTTAATACTCTAGTGTCTAAAGTTTATTCTCCTTCTTGAAACCCCCCTACCTCTTGATCTTAAGAGACAACGTCTAAAGTTTTCTACATTGGATCTCGCAATTTATTTTTTCTTTTTTTCTTTCCCCTGAAGGGACAACCAAGTCACCAATTCTGAGACTCGAAGGTCGTGTCCCCCGAGTCCAAACTAGAGACCAGGGACCAGTCCCTTGATCCTAGGGTGTACGACGTACCGGATATTTCTTTTCTTTCTATCTTTTTTCTCTTCGATCGGTGGGGGAGGACCTGAATCTGCACCGGAAGAGGGGTTCCTCCTGGCACTCTCACCTTCTCGACCCACTTTAGTCTTTACCGGACCCACTCTGTCGACCAGGAGGAGACAGGGGAACCTACGACCGTAGGAAGTTTTACGCAGGAGGATCCTACCGTGGGAGGATCCGGAGTCTAGTGGAGGATGTGAATGGAATCCACTCGAGTAAGTGAGGGTCCCGAGTCTGTTGGCGATTTGGTTTGTACTGGAAGTTCAGAGATAGAGACCAGGACGAGAAGGGGAATTCGAGGTGGTGGTGGGTCCCTTCTCAGAAAATTTTCCGTTACATAGTTCTAGTCTGAATTAATAGAGGGACAGAAGTAATCAGTCCTGAGAGCCAACAATCACAGTCTTTGGGTTATTCTTGATGGAGGTCATATTTCCCATTAAATACCAAAGTACAATTGGTTTGACATTCTGTCCTCTCCCACTTTAATTGAGGTCCCTACGGACCTTGGTCTCCGCCGACTTTCCGGTGGTCTTGATTGAAGGAAGACTCGGAGTGTAGACGCAGAGACGATTCCAATTTGAGAAAAAGATGACTTCCGGTCAAAAAAAAGAAGTTTATAATCTCTGTATTGGTCGTCGTAACGATTTAAACGTTGAACTGTCTAAGCGGTAGTCTTTTTTTTTTTTTTTTGTCGAGAAAGGGGATCACTGTTAAGTTTTAAGTCTTAATGGTCCCTTCCAGAGGCTAACCCCAGTGTGCGGGCATACAACCACTTTGTGAGGTCTGTCCCACCTCTGTTATTCTATGATACTAACTTGATCGAACATAGACCATAGGTGGGAATCTAGTTAGTAACATCGATTCCTCTACCGAAAAATAATTTATAAAATAATAAAAATTTAACTGTAAATTTTCCGTCAAGAACCCTTCCGACTGTATAACTTCAACCCCGTCCCCTCTTGTCCGCGTAGGTCCACACAGAGGACAAGGTCCTCTACCCTCGACGCGGTCCATTTATTTTGTGACTGCAGGCGACGTAAGAGGTCCCTACGAGACACGTGACATGAGAAAAAGAATCCGGCGTACACGCTGAACACCCCAGAACTTGGAACCGTAACTCTCACATCTCGGGACTAGTGACCTGGAGGGCCCTTAAGGGACACGGGCATAAGAACTAGAGGTGGTCGTTGTAGAGCTAAATAGATCAGAGCGACTAGCACGGAGTCGAAGGATTCTTGAGACCAGTCAAAGGGTTTGTTTTAGGTTAGAGGAAGTGAACCTTGTGTTTCGGGGAGGGTGGGACCGGGCTTGGGAGAGAGGTCGGTATGGGGACACTAAGTCGACAAGGGGAGAGACGAAGGACTTATTGGTGTGCACCGACGGTGCGGACGTGTGACAAGGAGTCTGTGTCTGACGGAGGTAGGGAAGGTCGGGGTATGTAAGCGGGTTCGAGTACGGACGGACCTAACCTGACAGCAAAGAGTGAAACAGTCGACCCATAGAAAGAAGTAACCTTTTTTGGGATTACGACCCTTTCTGACTTTCGTCCTCTTCTTCCTCCTCTGTCTCTTACTCTACCAACCTACCGTAGTGACTGAGTTACCTTTACTTAGACTTGTTAGAAGTCCTTTATGACTTCCTGTCTCTTCGGACCGCACGACGTCAGGTACCCCAACGTTTCTCGGTCTGTGCTGACTCGTTGACTTGTTGTTCTACTTCCATCCTTCACCGGAATGGGAGTTCAATATAGGTGGACGAGAGGTCCGTGCAGACTGTGGAAACATACAGGGTCCTGCACACTCAAGGAGAGAGACTAGTCATGAATAGCGTGCCTCGATAGTAAGTGAACAACTGGACGCACAGAGAAGTGAACTGGTTCTCGGGAGTCTTCCAGTCCTGGTGTGCGACAAGTAGAAAGTTCAACCAGGATGGTTCGTGGTCGGACCCTCCACTTACCGATAGGGGACCGGATGTCACCTACCGGTTAGGTACAAAAAAAAAGAAAAAAAATAACTTCATATCAACTAAATGTCACAAAACAATTAATAATGACATGTGTTTCACTAAGTTGATATGTATATATCGTCAGAAAAAAGTATATAAGAAAAGATAATGCCAAATAGTATCCTGTACCTTGTCTTAAGAGACACGACCTGTCAACCTGGAACAACACTACAAATTACTGACTTCGTTGTTACTTGTCGAAGATTAAAACTCGTAAATAAACTATGAAATTTATTGACTTCGGAGTATGATGGTTTTGAAGAATCAAGGAAAATCCTATAGAAATCAAGAGAAATCCTATACTCTCACTTAATTTCCGATTACTTACCCACTTAAACCAAAGTAATGAAGGTAGGGTTTATGAAATAAGTCTAAGCGGTTTCACTTTCAGTGAGTCAACACAGAAACACTGGGGTACCTGATATGTCAGGTACCTTAAGAGGTCCGGTCTTATGACCTCGCCCATCGGAAAGGGAAGAGGTCCCCTAGAAGAGTTGGGTCCCTACCTTGGGTCCAGAGGGCGTGACGTCCGTCTAAGAAATGGTCGACTCGGTGGTCCCTTCGGGTTTTACGATGGCGTTATTGGTGGAGGGGTTTAACGACACATAAAGACTTCGAAGAAGTGACGGTACAATCAGGTTATCGTGTGTCTTAAAATAGAAGAGACTCGAGGTTTCACGTGTGACCCGGTGATCGTCCATTTACTTGGTATTTGGACGTCGTGACCGACGTGCGATTTATTACGTTTACGGACCAAAAGGCCGGACTCAAAAAGGGGAGCTAATCGTCTAAGGTTCATCGACACTACACATTTGACAATAGTGCTACTTCCCGTAAACAAAAACTCACTAGATTGAAACGTACACGTAGTCTCAACTAAGCTTCACTTGTACCGGGGTAGAGTAAAGAGACGCTAAACGAAAAAGTACATCTTCTGGTTCCGTACTTCAATCGGAGAACCCTGCGGTGGCATAAGAGAGACGAGATCCACCCCTAACTGGTGGACCCAACACGGTTGATGGAATAGGACGTACTGGAGTCAGTAATCCCCGTTAAGGAGTTGTAGATCTAGGGGGTACTCCAAGAGGGTCGGGCACCCCCCGTCTGTTGGACACACTGTCGCCTCGTGTGGGGACCACGATAGTGAGGAAAATGATGTTACCTGGTCTGAGAGTTTCCGGTAGGCCGTTCTCCCAGGTGTAAGAGAGTTTGTCGAGGCCGATGTGACTTTTGTGGGAATGAGAGACGATGAAGCAGGAAATAAAGTTATATACGACCAAGAATAGACCACAAGACAGATGAACGGAAAAATACTAGGTGTAGACTACGATTCGGTCTCTCGACACTTGTATTTAGCGAAACGTCTCCACTGGAACGAAAATAAAAGCTGTCGAAACTCTCACCCTCGACACAAAGTGTCTTCTGTCCTCGACCTTACCCGGAATCTGGTGGAGGAGCAAGATGTCTGTACCTCGACTCGGGGTCCCCCTCCTCCACTGGACGGTTCCAGCCCCTTCTCAGTTTTACTCTGGACCCAATTACGTCCACTGAGACTTTGGTTTTTCCTCTGCACGGTCATAACTTCCGTTGCTCGATCCAAGACAGTCTTCTTTTCTCTTCTTTTAACGAGTCTACCATGTCTTAGACGGATGTTACGTCCTCAAGTTAGGCTCAAGTTAGGGGACCCAACCCTTCTAGGGGACCTCTTCCCTTACCGTTGGGTGGGGTCATAAGAACGGACCTCTTAGGGTACCTCTCTCCTCGGACCGCCCGATGTCAGGTACCCCAGCAACTCTCAGTCTGTGCTGACTCGCTGACTGAGAACGTGACTGTGACTCCTGGGCTGGCGTCCGGTGCCAGTGTACCCTACTCGGTTTCGTAGTCGACGGTAGCGACAATAACGACTGCTACTTCACATGTTTCCGAAGATCGTCTCTCAGAAGCCCGACCTTCCGTACAGACTTTAGGACGATGGGACCGCGTGGTGCGCGAGACGGGGAGCGCGTGGCCCCGACAGACCTTCAGCCCTCCACCGTAGATCTAGTGTCTACCTAGGAGGGAGCACGACGAGCCGGATAGACACGGAGTCAAGAGGAGAGGACGCAGAACGGGAGAGTTCGAGAAACTCTCCGCTTCCAGACACGACCCGAGACTGAGACCGAGGTGTCCCAGTGAAGAGGGTCTGTAACTCGGAAGTGGAACCGGACTTCCCTACCTGAGGGTGTAGGCCCTTCTTGAGTCGGTCGGTATTTTGGCCCGGGGTAGCACCTCGACGGTTGTATGTAGTCTGTGACACGACTCACGGAAGTTTACGGGTCAGAGACCATTGAATATTGTCACAATTTTCTGTTTCTCCTGAAGGAACCACCAGGACCATCAATCCCTAGGCGGACGGTCCCGCCCCCTGTACCCAAACTGGGGACCAGGTCCTGTTAAGGTGTACGTCTCCCCCGTTGATTCGGGTCCGTGGGACTTGGGCCACACGGGATCTCGGGCACGAGGAGTCATTCTCTCCGGTGCCGTTACTCTTCGGGTGCGTGGTGTTGGTTTCTCCTCGGGGATGAGCTCCGTTGATCTCTTTCGGGTACGCCGTTACTTCTGAGTCGTGTCGGTTTTTATTTATTTTTGTTTATTTATGGGGTTATGCTTTTTTCTGTTTCGTCGTCGTCGAGCCTCCTCGACCCACCGAGGAGGGTCCGTGTGCCGATCTTTCCCCGACTCGACCCAGATAGTGTGTCCCACCAGACTGAGACTTTGGACATAAAAGGTACTACCGTATGACGGAATGTTTGTCTTTTAAGATTTGGATACTGTGTATATAAAAATTTTACAACTAGAATATTGTGTATCAAAACCCAAAAAAAATTACCTCCCATAGTCACGGTTCTAGTCCGTTAGTGTCGGTGCAATGTTGTTTCTCCGTCCTTTTCGACCTAGTGACCGGCCCACTGGTGTTTCGGACACAGACCCCAGAGACGGTCGAGACTGGGACTGTACGCTGGAGCCCTCAGTTGAAGGACAGGAGCATCACTGTCGAATAATGGATTGGGAGGTGGGGTGGAGGTAAAGTGTCCTTCACACTTTCTACTGGAATATTTTGAGGCGTCCCGTGGTTCACGTTAAGGAGCCTGAAACTCTCTCCCTAAAGTCTTCACACACAACACCCTGAAGGGACCCCCAGGTCCGCGATTCTGAGACGTAAGGATTACGTCCGCCGGACCCAAACTAGGGTCCAGCCCCTTGATCCAGAGTGTACGGTGTTGATTTCGGGTCGCGACGGTTTATTCATTTAGTTATTATAAGTTTTAAATTTTTCTTTATACACAACTATACAGTTTCTAAGGGTAAAATTCGATTCAAATACCGGGTTGAAAACCTGTGCAAACCATTGCCTGTACCGTATACGTCTTGCGACATGCCACGACTGAAACGTCACTTAATTCCGTGCTTTTGTTCTGGTCGGGGTTCCTTTTCTCTGCGTTTTCTCGGTTTACCGACAGACCCCTGCGGAAGGTTTATCGACACTTTTCTACCCTCCGCTTTTCGTTTCCTCCTTTCCTTTCTATATAGGTAAACTTACGTCTCAAGGTTTCTTCTCGTTCCTCTCTATTCTTTCGGAAGGAGTCACTAGTTACGTTTCTTTATCTCCTTTTGTTGTCTTACCCTTGCTGATCTCTAGAGAAGTTCTTTTAGTCTCTATGGTTCCCTTGTAAAATACGTTTCTACCCGAGTTATTTCCTGTCTTTACCATACCTGGATTATCTTCGTCTTCTATAATTCTTCTCCACCGTTCTTATGTGTCTTCTTGACATGTTTTTTCTAGAAGTACTGGTTCTATTAGTACTACCACACTAGTGAGTGGATCTCGGTCTACAGGACCTTACACTTCAGTTCACCCGGAATCTTTCGTAGTGATGGTTGTTTCGATCACCTCCACTACCTTAAGGTCACCTCGATAAAGTTTAGGACTTTCTACTACGACAGTTTCACGACGTGAGTTATACAGTCGTTTAAACCTTTTGAGTCGTCACCGGTGTCCTGACCTTTTCCAGGCAAAAGTAAGGTTAGCGTTTCTTTCCGTTACGGTTTCTTACGAGTTTGATAGCGTGTTAACGTGAGTAGAGTGTGAGATCATTTCACTACGAATTTTAAGAGGTTCGGTCCGAAGTTATTATGCACTTGGCACTTGAAGGTCTACAAGTTCGACCTAAATCTTTTCCGTCTCCTTGGTCTCTAGTTTAACGGTTGTAGACGACCTAGTAGTTTTTTCGTTCTCTCAAGGTCTTTTTGTAGATGAAGATGAAATAACTGATACGGTTTCGGAAGCTGACCCACCTAGTGTTATTTGCCACCTTTTAAGAAATTTCCTACCCGTGTGGTCTGGTGGACTGGACGTCTTTAGACATATGTCCAGTCCTTCGTTGTCAATTCTTAACCTGTACCTTGTTGTCTGACCAAGGTTTATCCTTTTCCTCATGTCGTTCCGACATATAACAGTGGGACGAATAAATTGAAGATACGTCTCATGTAGTACTCTTTGCGACCTGACCTTCTTTGTGTTCGACCTTAGTTCTAACGGCCCTCTTTACAGTTCTTGGAGTCTATACGTCTACTGTGGTGGGAATACCGTCTTTCACTTCTCCTTGATTTCTCGGAGAACTACTTTCACTTTCTCCTCTCACTTTTTCAACCGAATTTCGAGTTGTAAGTCTTTTGCTTCTAGTACCCTAGACCAGGGTAGTGAAGTACCCTTTGTCTACCCCTTTGTCACCTTTGTCACCGACTGAAATAAAAAGACCCGAGGTTTTAGTGACGTCTACCACTAACGTCGATACTTTAATTTTCTGCGAATGAGGAACCTTCCTTTCAATACTGGTTGGATCTATCGTATAAACTTTTCGTCTCTGTAATAAAACGGTTGTTTCCAGGCAGATCAGTTCCGATACCAAAAAGGTCACCAGTACATACCTACACTCTCAACCTGATATTTCTTTCGACTCGCGGCTTCTTAACTACGAAAACTTGACGCCACGACCTCTTCTGAGAACTCTCAGGAAACCTGACGTTGTCCTCTAGGTTGGTCAGGTGAGATTTCCTCTAGTCAGCACTTATGAGTAACCTTTCTGACTACAACTTCGTCTTGGAGGTTATGAAACCGGTGGACTACCCTTCTTGACTAAGTAACCTTTTCTGGGACTACGACCCTTTCTAACTTCCGGTCTCCTCTTCCCCTACTGTCTCCTACTCTACCAACCTAACGTAGTGACTGAGCTACCTGTACTCAAACTCGTCCGAGGTCCTCAACCACTACCTGACCCTCCGGACCGCACGACGTCAAGTACCCCAGCGTTTCTCAGCCTGTGCTGACGCACTGACTTGACTTGACTTTCGTTCTTTCTTCAATGTCATAATCTCTACCACTAAAATAAATTAAACTACTGACCTCTCTCTTCGAAACTTCTCATTGATAAAACCAGAAATACCTGAGTTTTTCATGAGGCTTTAATAAACGATCCACTGTATTTTAAAGTATACTCTTTTCTTTTATTTCTAAGTCACTACCATACCCTTTTCCAATAGACCCGTTTATGAAATCTCTCCAGTCTACACAACACGACACGAATCGTCGAAGTCAGTACCAGGCTGAGAACCGCTGGGGTACCTGACATCGGGCGGTCCCAGGAGACAGGTACCCTAAGAGGTCCGTTCTTATGACTTCACCCAACGGTACGGGAGGAGGTCCCCTAGAAGGGATGTTTCCCTAGTTTGGACCCAGAGGACGTAACGTCCGTCCGTCTGACTCGGTGACAACCTGTACTACGGTTAATTTTTTTTTTTTTTCTTATCCTGTTTCTTTAAAAAGGGGTCGGGAAGGTTCTCGTCCGAAGTCTGTATTATGGGGTGGTGTGATAAACCACCCTAGATTTTGTCTTCTCTTCTACACATACAAAATTTCTTAGACTATATCCCTCAAGAACGTGACACACGAAGTTTGTTTTTCGTTAACGAAATTTTTATTTGTTTTGGACAATTCTCCAATGACAAGCTTTTCCCAAGTGAAAAGGGTCGTTAATAATGTTTTCTCTACTTACGTCCGGGCGTACCTGAACTCGTCTCCTCTGGTCTTTGGAAGACCCCCCAGGAAAGGGGGACAAGAGGTGTCAAATGGCGACCATCGAGTCGCGGACTGTAACGACACACGCCAGACCCACTCTACGACGGGAGATCACAGGTGACGAATGTTATCGTAGAGTGGCGGGTCTACGACCAGATTAATCTTTCGCGGACATTATCCTACCTGTACTCAAACTCGTTCGGGGCCGTCAGCCACTACGTTTCCCTTCGCGCCACACGACTTCAGGCACTCCAGCGTTTCTCAGCCTGTGCTGACTCGTCGACTTGACTTAACATTCCACCAGAGACTGAAGGTCGGTTTGTGTTAGTGGGATGTCTCGTTTCGGTAAGTCTTTCCTCTTAGTTGTAATTCCTCGAACAACTTAGTTTTAGGAGAAGACTCTTTTGATACTCTTCTCTCGTATGCCGCGACTCTACACTCCCACAGTTCAAGGGAATTGGGAGGACTAACACCTGGCGTGCACCTATGTCGTGCCTTGTGCGTGTCTTGCGGACCAGGGACCCGGATAGGACCCGTCTGTGTCAGGCTCCCCACGTTCCTTACCCCTCCCCACCGTCCAAGTAGGAAGTGTGACTCAAGGATTGGGACGGAGCACCTTCGTCCCCAAACCCTCAAAGTCCGTCCTACCTTTTGAAGAACCACCGTTCGACTACTCGTTTGATCTGACTGTGTCTACCGGAAAGTCACAACTGAACACTGAACCTCGAGGGACTTCCGTCCGTCCCAAAAGTGGTGAGATAGAACGGGCCGTGTAACAGGTATATCTATGAGTCGATAACGAAACAACGTACTTACTTATGTAAGTGAATGTCAAAGAGAACTCCTTCTTTTTTAATCAAGTTTATTTGTTGATTACCCAGTTCTCTCTTTTTCTGTCGTCGGAGACTGTAAATCTTTCACCGGTATTTGAACGTCACCCCAGTGTTTCTCAACCCTGTGCTGACTCGTTGACTTGACTGACTATTTGAACGTCTTATGGTTGGAGTCCTCTTCCATGTTCCTCTGAGACCGATCTACTCTGTGTCGTTCCGGTGAAGTATTGACACAGATTCGTATCTGCTGTTATTCCAGTCACTCGGTGGGTGCCTTATGGTTTGTGGGTGGAGTGTAGTCTTCCTCGCAGACGACGAGACACTGGTTCAGGTCGAGTAGGAGGCCGAACAGAAGGACATGGTGTCTATTCTGAGTAGCTTTACGGGTCAACGTCTGAACGGACGAAGAACCGTCGGAGGTTAGAACCCGTCTCAGGGTGCAGGGATCTCCGAGGGGGGTCTAGAAGTTATTCGAGAAGGATTCGGGACGAACGACCCTGAGACGCACCGAGGTTCAGACCTGAGAGCGACCGATGTTGGAACTAACAAATCGAGGTCCTGACGAAGACCCCGACAGACCGATTCATTCACGATTCTTTTTTCTTACGGGTCTTGAGGTTCAAGACACACCTTGGACAGCCCGAGGGTTCTCGAGACCCAGAACTTACAATTGTGGGTTATTGGGAAGGACTCCGTAAGAGGATTTGTGAGGTGTCAGTCGAGTAGTGTCCTCCGTCCGTGACAACAGATCAACGAGGTGGTACAGGTTGAGGTGTTAGAGGGATCCGATGTCGGACGGTCCGAGGAGACAAGTACCCTCAGAAATCCGGTCTTATGACCTCCCCCATCGGTAAGGGAGGAGGTCCCCTAGAAGGGTTGGGTCCCCAGTTTGGGCCCAGAGGACGTGACCGTTCCGCAAGAAATGACGACTCGGTGGTCCCTTCGGATCCGTGCCAATAGTAAGGGTAAGTGTCTGTGTCTCCGCGTCGTGCCTCCCCAATTCATTGGAGACGGAGACGTTCCAGTTTGTCGCCCGTCCTCTGCCTTGGTCCCAAGTCGAACCGATAGACTGGGGTCTCGGGTTCGACGTCTATCTGCCCCGAGACTTCCTGAGACTTTCATCCTCCTCCTTACACGCACACAAAAGACCCGACCGTCACCCTCGCCCCCTCCTTCCGTACTCGTTTCCGGGTCCTTGTCCTTTCTTGTTGAGACGTATTAGTCGTAGACCTAAGATTCAGCTTATTTTTAGAGACGTTGCAGGCGACTACAGGGTCAGTGGTGTGGGGGGCAGGGAAGGGGTGGGGTTGGGGGTCGTGACTGGGTCGGGGGACCTCCGGTCTGGAGTCCCGGTCCACGTCCGTAACCTCACTGTCTAAGACCAAGAACTTCACCGAGCCTAGGATGGTAGAAGTGAGCTTATTATTTCTTACAGGGTGACCGGATGTAGGTGTGGACAAGGAGTAGAGGACCTTGGACCTCCGTATCTTCCCACACCGGTCCGGGTCTCAGGGGGATTGATCGTGGGCGGGAAGAAAGACTAGACACACAGGTCTGCAGTGAAGAGTCCCTTCGGAGGAGACTAGAGAACCCTAACCAATGTAGGAACCAGTGTCCGACGGTTCGTCGGAATTGAAGGGGAAATGATTTCGGACACCGTCACGTCTTCCAGGAGGACGACCTGGTACTCAGGGTGCTCCGACCCCGATGCGACCTGACCCAACGACGGACCGAATGGGGACCTTGAGTCTCTACACTTGAACTCCGCCTGTCTGACTCATCGCCCTCTAAGCCCCTCTTGATCCAGTTAGGGAAAGGGAAGGACAGGGTTCGGGAACCGGGAGTCGGTTCAGTCCACAAGGATCTCTTTAGGTCGGTGTCCAACAAGAAGATGGTTCTCGGACCAGTCAGGGGTTATTTGAGGTGGAAGACTCTTCACTGCCAAGCGGAGACCACTCAATAGGTTCCAGTGGACCTCGGTCGTTCCAGTCTTTGTTCTGAGTCTAATCACGAGGGTTCTACCAGGAAAAGAATTTATTTATTTCTCCTCCTTGACCCGGCCTGTAACTAAGAGATTCTTAAGAGATTCTTACAAGTAGTTTACGTCTGACTCTTACAGATGACTAAGACATACGTTGGACGCCTCTATGAACACAGTACTCGGGAAGTCCTGTTCCATAAAGAATTTTTCCTTGTCCTTTTGTGTTCTTCGTGGTAGACCCAAGTACCAATTGTGACGTCTCTACTCGACTTAAGTTGAGACCTAACGCTGAGAGGACTCGGCCGAATTTGTCGCCCCACCCTCGGCCCTAGTCGAACGACACATCGGAAAGGCGCCTCCCGTTTCGTGTCGCCTTTTTCGACGTCTCTTGTGTTCGCAGCAACCGTATAGGACATACAAGGGAAGAGTGCTCCTCGGTAATTTTTATTTATTCTGGTCACGATTAAAGTATCTAGGTGTCGGTGTGTCCCTCTTCCAAGTTTATTTTCGGTTCGAGAATCGGACGTCCCGACTCCTTGCTTTCAGTCCGTTAATCTCGACTCTTTTGCGAAATGTATTAGAACGTCGTCCTCCGGTTCGACTCAGTGTAAGTCCTTCCTCGGGAGTGAGTCCACAATCCTTCTTCGTTCTACCTACCTTGTGTCCTGTCGTCCCCAACCCCTTTCCGCCCTGTGTGGTTTGGTTGAGGGGTCGGTCGAGGGTCGGATCTCAGACCCTTACTGTGAGGGACTCCTTATCGCCCCCAACCACTACTCGACACTTGAAGAAAGGGTCTGTAAACCCTGAGTGGAGAGGGTACCTGTAGTAAGAGCTACTGGTCCGTCGGGTGTTCTCGGCACGTGGAGTATAAAGAAACTTTACAAAGAGAAAAGGTAGTCGTCACGGGTTCGTAGTACTAGGTCACTAGGCGTCCTTCACTTCGTCCTACCGAAGAAAGTGGTTTGGAAAGGGACGTAAGTCCCGTTTCCCCATTTTACTTCGTTTCAGTGCAACGACTTCGAAGACTAGTTTTTATTAAAAACTGTTCCGAAGACAAAAAGGAAAAGGAACGATAGAAAAGTAATGGCAGGGAAAAAGTGAAATTCTCATGTCCCTACATATGAAAGTAGATCTTTACCTGATAAAACACGTTTTATGCTACAAATAACTTTTTATTTATTTTGTAAGAAGGGGGTCCCCGGTCTCCCGTCAGACCCTACCTTCCCGCTGGTCTTTGTGAGTGATATTCTACCAAAAATCGTGACAAGAACCGTTAGACACACACACACACACACACACACGTATGTGTACGCGCACATCAGTTAGTCAACACAGGTTGAGAAACGTTGAGGTACCTGACATCGGGTGGTCCGAGGAGACAGGTACCCTAAGAGGTCCGTTCTTATGACCTCACCCAACGGTACGGGAGGAGGTCCCCGAGAAGGTTTGGGTTCCTAGTTTGGGTCCAGAGAACACAGAGGACGACAAGGTGACCCCGTTGGACCCTCCACTGTAGTTTATGGACCTACCGAATCTGTGTAAAGACATTTCTATAGTGGAAAGATGTAGTAGGTAGTTTCGAGTCGTCTTAAAAGTAGTATTACTCAGGGTTATTTACATGTTAAATCTGTCTGCCCCTGGATCGAAGTCGTTTGCCCTTTGGACCGAACAAAGGTACCCATCCATCAGAATCAGTAAGACAAAACGGAAAGATGGTGAGATGTTAATTCCCTAGAAAATTGTGGAGGAAAAAACTGGTTGTATTCGGCTTTCTAATTCACTTTACAGATTGAGCGAAGTTTTTCTGTATGGACCCTCTCCGACCTCCGGCCACCTGAGTCCTTCGAGTGAGAAACCCACTCCCGTCTGTCGGAGGACCTAAGAGGAGACCCGGTCCTCGGTCGCTCTCACTTCCACGGTCCGAGACCAAACAAAGTCTTAAAAGTTAACGTACCTCATTTACAAAAGGTGGTGTCCAATATACAAATCGACAACGAACACTACTAAGTTTGACTCTTGTTCTCTAAAGGGTGTGGACGTTCACCCAATGCATTCTCAATGTCCTTTGTTTGTGGAGTTCTCAGGTAATTGAGACTCGACTCTTGACTCCAAATTTATTACGTTCCACCTTTACTCTGTGTCTGTAGCGTCCTTCTTTATATATTGTATACGTCGGGAGGTACTGGGCGATGTCCCTCGCAACTAATGAGGTACATCTTTCTCACATAAACACTCAGGTCTCGCCGAGGGTCCAGAACTGGTAGGAGTGTCTTGTCAGATCTTTACTTTCGTTGTGACTATGTTTTGGAAGAAGAAACAATGGTGTTCTAGATCCTCGAACAAAGAATAGTTGTGTATAAAAAAAAAATGGGACTCCGAATGTAATGGTTTCACTATTTTCTTTTCAATGATAGTCGATGTCAAATAAGTCCCGTCTTAAAATTTTTAGTAAATAAGTACTTAGACCTTACCTAAGGGAGAGGAGGTTGGGGATGTGCGTACTACTGTTCTCCTTTCTACCGTTTGTTACCACAGGTCAGAATAATGTGTCACTCCTATGCTAAGAGTTCAGTCAGATGACTAGTGTTGTTTCTCCTGTGATGGTAGTTACTTGAGTTGTGCTGGTGCAAATTCTTCAAGTAGTTTTAGCCCAGAAAGAATACTTTCTCCTAAACCTCATGTTGGAGTCTGTTCTTATTGTCGTGTCAAGAGAGAATGTTACAGATAAAGTGGCGTGAGACGGATGTCTCTCCTCGATCGATCAGTTCAAGTCTCAAGTGACCCCCCCAACGGAACGTTCAAAGTTGGAGTCCGAGAATCAGAGGACCTCCAGTCTAGTCGATTACAGGTCCACACACACACACACACACACGCGCACTCTAGTCGATTACAGGTCTTCACACACAGTCTCTAGTCGATTACAGGTCTACACACACACACACACACACTCTCTAGTCGATTACAGGTCTTCACACACACACACACACACACACAGTCTCTAGTCGATTACAGGTCTTCACACAGACACACACACACACTCTAGTCGATTACAGGTCCACACACATACACACACGTGTGCGTGTGTGCATGAGTCAGTGAGTCAGGACTGAGAAACACTGGGGTACCTGACGTCGGGTGGTCCGAGGAAACGGGTACCCTAAAAGGTCCGTTTTTATGACTTCATCCAACGGTAAAGGAAGAGGTCCCCTAGAAAGGTTGGGTCCCTAGTTTTGGCACAGAGAACTCAAAGGACGGTTACTTTCACTTTCAGTGAGTCAGCACAGGTTGAGAAACGTTGGGGTGTTTGATATGTCAGGTACCTGAAGAGGTCCGGTCTTATGACCTCACCCATCGGAAAGGGAAGAGGTCCCCTAGAAGGGTTGGGTCCTTAGTTTGAGTCCAGAGGACATAACGTCCGCGTAAGAAATGGTCGACTCGGTGTTCCCTTCGGGTTCTTATGACCTCACCCATCGGATAGGGTAGAGGACGTCTAGGAGGACTGGGTCTTTAGATTGGTCCCAGAGGACGTAACGTCCGTCTAAGAAATGGTTGACTCTATTTTAGACGGTGTCAATAAGGTAAGTTCGTAACCCCTCCGGTAGCTTAATTTGACCTTTTTTTATCGACACGACTTAACCCCTGACAGACTTGTAGTCAAACATACATTCATTGTTTATTCATCTTCTTTTTCTAAAAGTCGTAGACGGAAGGACTACAGAGACTCCAGCAAAAACACTCGTCCAGGCATCGTCTCCACTCGGTGGAGGGTGTTCCGTCGTCGGACCACTGAAAGAGAGGACATAAAGGTACCACTGAAGGTGCAAATATTTTACACAGGAAAGATTTTTGTGATTGTCGTGAAGTAGTTTTGGTCGACAAGGAGACGTGTAGTCAGTCCTTGAGAGCCGACAGTGGACCGTAGTCACAGGACCTGTGTCGAGGGACACGTGGTCCACAGTCACGCACTGGATGAGAGCCGCGTCAGTGTGCGGGAGTCCCGACGTCACTCAGACCCCCTCCACCGTCGACTTCTTGGTGGAGTGGATTGGACGAGGGATGCAGAATAAACATACTACAGAAACGTCAAGTTCCCTGTCTCGACTCGCAGGGTCCACACCTGTGAATGACCCAAAAAGAACTCTTCAATTTAATGGAAGTGACGGAAAGTCGGGTTTAATCCACTTCCATTACCTCTACCTTAAATCATCGTTTCACTCAAGCTTTTTCCAAAAGGTCCTTGCTATGGTCATAAGACCCCTAAAGAGACCATCACGCCAACAATTCTGGGACGAGAAGATTCCGTCCCCACACACCGAAGTTAGGGATCAGTCCCTTGATTCTAAGGTGTACGGGAGCTTCACGTCTGTCTTTTATTTCTTTATTTAGTTCCTCTACCGTTTTGAATTTTTTTTTTCTATGGTTACAAGAAAAAAAAAAAAAAGGGTCTATATTGGTGTCTTTTAGTTCCGACCTTTTTGAGAAATTGTTAGTATACTGGTTTAGGAGGTGGCCTGTGGACTTGTGGATACATTGTAGAGACGGTTCAACGACAGGACAGAGACGATCTTATCGAAATCCCCGTCCTTCAAGAAAGTTGTAGTCAATAAGGAGGAATTTTATCTTGTCGGTCCGTCTACCTCGTCCATTTGTTTAAAGTGACTCGTACTAATACTTAACATGGATTAAAAAGTTCTGTCACTTGTCAGACGACGATGAGTTTTCTTGTTTAGTCTAAACAACGTTCGTAGAGTCCGAAAGACGTTGCTGAGTTTCACCCCTTAAATCTTCACACCCAAAATATTTAGTATCGACTTATCGACACGTAAACCACCCCCCCTCCTAGCCTAATTTTTAGAGAATCTTCATTAGTAACATTCCGGGGCTTTGTTTCCCTTGCATGTACGAACCACGACCTCTTCTGAGAACTCTCAGGGAACCTGACGTTCCTCTAGTTCAGTTAGTTAGGATTGCCTTTAGTTGGGACTTATAAGTAACCTTCTTGACTACGACTTCGAGGTTATGAGACCTGTGGACTACACTTCTCGGTTAAGTGACCTTTTCTGGGAGTACGACTCTCTCTAACTCCCGTCTTCCCCCTTTGTCTCTTACTCTACCAACCTACCGTAGTGACTGAGTTACCTGTACTCAAACTCGTTTAAGACCCTCTGTCACTTCCTGTCCCGACGTCAAGTACCCCAGCGTTTCTCAACCTGTGTTGACTCACTGACTTGTTGTTCTTGTACACAACATTTTTTTTAAAGGAAAACTTCTACGTTATTCATGGAACACGTCACTCAGACCCATATTCTTAACCCCTCGAGATCCCCTACTCCACGGACGACTAACGTCAGTCAACCCGATGTCCTCCGTCTTCCCCACTCGTTCCGGTGAATGTGGGGTGCCCTTGAGAAACCGACAGGGTTTCCGTAGTCCTCTCCCATGGGACAGAACTAGGAGAGGAAGACCGGACGAACCGTCGTAACGGTCACTAAGAAAACACAGACTAAAGAGAGTTCAATGAGTCCGACGAAGTTCCAAAATTTGACGGAGGGTAGGAGGGTTTCTGATTGTTTCGTTGTGCATCTACTCACCTACTGGTAAAGTCTTAAACAAATGTTTCCGAGTCAAGGAGACTTCCCTGTGAAAAAGACAGATGTAAAAATAAAAAACTAGTATATATCCTTATTCAGATGAACTTGACTTTTGTAAGTGGGATTTCTGTGTGTACCTTTGAAGTTTCTACCTCACTGAGTCTGGTAAGGTAAAACTCGTGGCGGAGATTTGTCGTCACCATAACGCGAAATTGTTTGCAGTCACTGTTTGCCTTTGTCTTGTTGTTTGGTTGGTACTTCAGTCGCACAGAAAAATGTCTCTCCGGAGAAAGACGAAGTTTTCCTAGTCTCGTAATTGTGACTCACCGATCTACTAGCCACTCGTCTGGAGGGACACTTTTTCTTATAACGAGGGAGTTGGCACCTCTGGACCTACACTTAGTCACTTTCAGATAGTCCATGAGCCCCATCTAGACCAACCGCAGCTTGTGGTGTTTTTGGGACCCTAAGGTCCACAGTAGGTGCGTCGACAGTATGTTCAAATGTATCGACGGCAGAAACCTCCCTCCCGCGTATATAAACCTCAGAGGTAAATACATCAGAGGTTAGTCGTGAGCCCGCTCTTTGTACCTAAACACACAAGACTTGTCTACGGCGACAACGTCCGACTGGGGCACCTAGACCTTACACAAAGGCACGAAATGTAGTAGAAACGTCTTCGCCGACCTCATTCGTCGCAGAGCTCGTTTTATCCAAGGAATCTGTTTTTCCCGGGGCCTCTCGGTTCCAATGAGGTTCCTTACATACTTTGTGTTCGCTTTTATGACACTACCGATCCCCCTGTCTGTGTACCTTAGTATATCGGTTTTGTCTGCGCCTTGAGGGAGTTGATATCCACAATTTCTTTTCTTGTCTTTAGACAAACAACACCTGTCGACGCAACGTCCGTCGGTGACCCCATACACACAATCATGTCTGGTCAGGGGTGGTGGTAGGGGTAGGGGTAGGGGTAGTTTTCCGTCGATGATCTGAACACATCACCATAAGTTTTTCTTATAATGTCCCTGAAGGGACCGTCAAGTCACCAATTCTCAGGTTCGTAGGTTCCGTCCCCAGGGTCCAAACTAGCGACCAACCCCTTGATTTTAGGGTGTACGGTGCACCACACCGGTTTTTTTTTTTTTTTTAGAATATTTATTTAGGTTATACATTCTGTCTGTGTTCACCGAAGGCATTAATGTTCACCGTCCTGGACGGAGTATTGGCGACCCTGGAGGGAGGGAGAAGATAAAGGAAGATGGGAAAGGGGTGGACGATGGGTGGGTAGATTCGTGGGTAGTGACCCCTCGTGTCACTTTGGCACCCAGACGTGTCTACTAAAGTTCGGGGTTCTTTAGGACAAAGATAAAATGTTCCACTGTCAAGTTATTATAAAAACCTCTGCTGTCTTGAGGTGTAGGTCCTTTTCTGAAGACCTCTCTTACGTTACGTCGAGTGTGGGCTTGCAAGGTCTTCCTGTTCGGGTGTCCAGGTGACCGATTTATCCTTAGAGGTACTTCGCAGACTGAGAAGGTTTGACCCTTCAGATCCTTCGACGGGAGTCATTCCTTTATGAATGGGTTTTGTGAAAACCTTTACTTGACGTTTTAGGGGATAATGGGTTTAGGTCACCCTAAATACATTGTGGAAAGACTAGGAGAATGTGTCAATTTATTTCCCCTACCGGAAAAGTCGACAATAAAAATTTTAATTACGTCGGGCAGAACGACCTCCCTTCCATGTTTTATTCCTGGTTCGTTACAGACGTATGTACGATTCAACGAAGTCAGCACAGGCTGAGAAACGCTGGGTCACCTGACATCGGGCGGTCCGAGGAGACAGGTAGCCTAAGAAGTCCGTTCTTATGACCTCACCCACCGGTACGTGAGGAGGTCCCCTAGAAAGACTGGTCCCTAGTTCGGATGCGGAGGACGTTACGTCCGCCTAAGAAATGGTGACTCGGTGGTCCCTTCGGGTTCAGTTCCAGGTGGAGAATTACAAATACAAATACAATTACAGTTACAAAGGGGAGGGGAGAGAGGAATGACACGAACAGATCACTCGTTTCTGATTCCTTGAGTCTGAAGGTGTTGTAATCCCTTTTCCCCTCCTAAAGGGGGTAATAAGGAATTTCGAGTAGTTGTAAGGTTGGATAGTAAAAGATTTTTTTGTTTGTTTTTTATCTGGATATATGGTACATGTGTGATTGACTAAATGAAAAATCACATGAACTGTATTTTGTCAAACCACATGTCTGAATAGGTACCTTTCCTGAATGTACACCTTTGATTTACAGGATTACGTTTTTGCTCGTTTAGATCTGTACTACGGGGTAGACTTACCGACCCTGAACCCCCGTCATCACCCTCCACCAATAGACTGGAACCTCTCTACACCCTTCAGAAGGAAGGTAGAACATGTTCGTCCTTCACCGAAAAACCGCCGACCCTTTGAGACTCCCACACGGTCCTCGGATCGTAAAGTGAAAACGGAGATTGTAATTGAATTACGGAGAGTTCGGGGACTTAGTAGTAATTTGGAGAGAGTTTCTCTTCTGCCAGAGGATCGTGAGGTTGATCCAAGCCTACTCATGGAAAAGGTTTCTCTCGCGGCACCTACGGCAACTAAGAGGTCAGTTTCAACACTTACGTTTAGCGGAGGTGCTTGAGTGACGACCACGGTACCTTGTCGTAAACAAGTAATTAGACTCCGTGCGGAGAAAAAAAGAACTCGACTCGGAAAAAAGATTTTTGTGTTACGGGTCTGTGTTTTGTGTGTCTTTAGATGACATTCACCGTAGTGACTAAGAAGTCCTCACTTCGTTGTCCTTCCCACTTTGTCTTGTGTCATTAAATTGTAGATGGCATTCACCTGTATGTTGTCGAGACCCTTTTTTCTAGTAGAGTTTACGAGAACCCTGTAGATGTAACCAAGTAGTCTTTAATGATCAATTGTCTGTTCCCATTTTTAATATGGGTTTTGATGTGATATTTAGTTGATATGAAGTTAATTTATAAAATTAAAATTTTTAATTTTTTTTTTGTGATGTCTAGAGGGTCTACTACGGGGTAGTGTCATTTTACTGACTAACGAATTTGGTCAGTTCGAAATGGCTATGAATTTTTACTGTGACCTTCACTTTCACTTCAGCGAGTCAGCACAGACTGAGAAACGCTGGGGCACCTGACATCGGATGGTCCGAGGAGGGAGGCACCCTAAGAGGTCCGTTCTTATGACCTCACCCAACGGTGACGGAAGAGGTCCCCTAGAAGGGCTGGGTCCCTGACTTGGGCCCAGAGGACGTAAGGTCCGTCTGCGAAATTGGAGACTCGGTGGCCCCCCTGTGATGTCTGTTATTTGTCGTCTCAAGTGTCTCAGAAATTTATCACTTTAAGGACTCGTTCCTGATACGGAACTAGTAAATAGGGGTCTCACGATGTACAACCAACTTGACGTGACTTAAAACTTAGAAGCCCGACCTTCCCTGTATTTCGATAGGTCAAGTTGGGAGAAGAGTCGCCTGTTTGGAGAAGGTTTTGTATGTTTCTATAAGGTGTATATCCTGAATGACATTTTCGTTTTTTTGTTTGTATGACTTTTACCGGATTTTAGGAGAGTTCTCTTTTTTGACTTGTGTATTAATGTATAAATCTATACTTTTAATTTTATTACTTTATCTACATGTACATAATTGTGGCTATTGAGAAAATGTCTGTTGTAATAAAAAGTTTTCTTGCTACGTCTTTCTCTGGATATTGGGTTTTATTATTACACATAACATATGTTTACTTCCATCAGTTTTAATAGGTCGACACCTATTCTTGTCGACAGGGGTTGGAAAGTCCGTGGTCCCTGGCCAAAACACCTTCTGTTGGGAAGGTGCCGGGTCCCGACCCTCCTACCAAACCCTACTGAGTTCGCTTACCGTACAGACGTGAAATAAAGGTAATAATAACGTGGTCGAGGTGGAGTCCCCCGGTCCGTAATCTAGCGTCTCCGACCCCTGGGGACGACATGTCCTTCAACCGTCGAATGTCTCGTCGAGAGGGGCCCCTGCTCCTTCTCCGACCCTTTGGTCCAGTTTTGTGCACCTCCTCTCGTGCCCCATGACGACCGCCACTTGTGGTAACTCGCAAACACGAAACGGTAGAGACTCCGACGTCTTTCAGAGTCTCCGGTTCCTCGCCCCAAGGCTCACCTTTACCAGAGTGGACGTCTTCTTGAGGGTGTTCAGATCCAAAACTTAAGAGACTTAGGAAAATTAAGACAACGCCAGGTAACAAAAGGGTTTCTCTGATCGCTGAAGTAACATAAGCACACAGACTGACACGTTTCCTTATTCGACCTTTCTCTTCAACCGTCGCACAATGGCGCCAGGAAGGGGTGGAGAGGACGTCCGCCCGCAAACTGCGACGACGGGAGTGGACCATCCCGTCGAGCCACAAGTGCAAGAGGGTCACACCGCCGTACCCCTACCGGAGCAAGAGTGTCTACATTGAACCCCGTCTTTTCTGTTTTGTTGTACAATCTTTGGTTAATATTAGTGACAGTTACTGAGTCTGTAAAAGAGGGTTCGACTTAATAGTAGACTGTTTTCGTTATTTCACAGTAGGAACCGAAGAAATAAAATTTTGTGAATGACTTATGACCGAACACACGTTGAAAGAATCCCCGACATAACTCTTTAGACTACCCTTTGAAGTTTTTGCTATAATAAAACTAGAACAAAAGGACTTAAACGGTCTCAAAGAAAATTTACATCCTCCTGAAATCCACTTCTTTTCGTTAAAGGCTCTTCTTTTAGTTGAAGAACTAATTTTATTTTGAGGAAATTGTCTAAATCACAGATAATTTATGGTGGGTCTTGGGAGTCGATGTACAAGTTACAGGAAATTCTAGATAATAATTGAGTTTAGATTTTGAAAGAGAGAAATAACAGGTGATCCGGGGACGTGCCAGGATTAATTAAGTGGGTTTCGTCTTCGACCATTTCAGTAGATGGTACAAACTCGGTGACCTATACTTGTGTCTTTTTCTATTACTGGAACCCCTCGAACTACCGTCTTCCGACATTGACTATGTGCCTAGGACAGACCACTGACCTCCAACACCTTCTTTACATAGTTGCGGATGGGACAGAAATTGAATAAAAAATAAAAAAATTGAGTAAAATGGAAACCCCTGTAGTGTGTTAGTACTAAATTTCTACCCCTGTTCTCAAACGCGTTTGAGTCCCTCTGTCACTTCCTGTCCTTTCGGACCGGACGACGTGAGGTACCACAGCGTTTCCCAGCCTGTACTGAGTCGCTGACTTGTTGTTTCGACACTCTTTCACTTACCGCCTACCAAAGGGGGGAGAGGTCAGGGACCAGATCAAGAGTGGAGAACGGAGGTGTGGCTCGTTAGTGACGAAAATCAGAAAACCCATAAGATCTTGAAATCCAATTGTGTTTGGATACCCCAGAAAAACAGACAAAACGTGTGTCCTTACTGTCGTATAAGGACACAGAAAACATCGACAAGATAAAAAAAGTGACACAAGAGTCTCTGGGAAGACATAGTGCCTCTCTTGAGGGATCGTGTGTCGGACCGTGTCCCGTCTGTGAGACCTGTGACCTCCTACTTCCGCACGTAAGATGACCCGACTACGTCTCATGGGGTCACGTACCTGTGTAGGGGAGGATAACTAGTGTTTAAGGGATACCTACTGTAAATCGACAAAAAGTTGAGAGACGACGGTAATTCCTACGATGTCTCTTGTTCAGACAGGTGAACAGTAACATGCACCGGTGAACAGTTTAAAAGTCTATTTTAAAAACCTTACCGTAAAGACCCAGTTTCTTATATAAATAAGGACTGAAATTGTCTTTGAAGGGTCTCCGGGAGGAGCTTCCGATGTCAGTAACTGTAAGGGTCGTCTTTACGTCTCTTGCGGATGAACAGGTGTTGGAGAGGTTTCTCCGCACAATAGTCTGAGACCTTAAAGACAGTTAGACCATTCTTTATTGGACCATATTAAACATAAAGAGAAAAAATATTCACTCCGACGTACTTGACGTGTTTAAGAAAAGAATAAGAAGATTTCCTGATAACCAAAAGATGAATTTCTAAGAAGTTTCATGAAGTATATGATGTCTCTAACACTATGGTACATTGTTATGGAAAGGGTCCAAAAGAAACAAAAAACAAAAAAAAAAACGAACACGGACTTCATAGAAAAACCGAAAGGTCCACCGAGTCACCGTTTCATAGACGGACGTTACGTCCTCCGGACCCAAGCTAAGGACCCAACCCTTCTAGGGGACCTCTTCCTTTACCGTTGGGTGACGTTATAAGAACGGATCTCTTAGGGTACCTGTCTCCTCGGACCGTCCAATGTCAGGTACCCTGACGTTTGTCAGTCCCTGTTGAACCACTGATGCGTTGTTGTCTTCATAGAAAGTCGATACATTTTGCAAAAACAAACGAATAAACAAGTTATAAACGTCGGAACCAATTAACGTTTAAAGACCGGTTGTCCTTTACACGATAAGTGAAACGAACGGTATTCGCGAGCTGCATAAGGACGTTATTTATTCGTAAAGAGATAGTTGTGGAGGAACAGCAGTAACGAGCAGACATAGGACGGATTGGTAAGAAGGAAAATAATAGGACGCAGAATCTGAGGTAAGACCAATAAAGAGAGGGAGAGGACAGAAAGACGATACCTAAGATACCAGGCACTCTCTTGTTTCACGGAACGTAATGTACGGAGAGGGGTGTCTTCCTGTGGTCTATATCACTGTATGTTAATGATATCGTAAAAGGTAATCATACAGAGTAAAAAGAGAGTCTAATGTATGGGAAACTTCTATTCGTTAAGGAAAGAATTTAAGGAACATGAATTCTTACTCCTATACTACATCGACCATTCCTTCATTTCAAGAGAAGGAAGGATCTCGTAAGTAATATGTTCATGAACGTATTGAATATTTAGTACTAGGATTTTATATACGGTTTTCAGGGTTCTTCGTTTGACTATCTTTGAAGTTTTTGAAAAAAGAAATTAGGAAAGTTTTGTAGAGGAACCTTCTTCGTTTACCCGTAGAGGATGTTAAGTGTAGGATAATTTGTCGTAAAAAACAAACAAAGTAAAATTTAAGAAACTTGTTGTCCTTAGAGTTATAAGCTGACTCCCTAGTAAGGGTTATTATCCTCTGTGCGGGATTTCAAAAAGGGAAGTTGAAATAAGTACACTTATTGTGGCCAGATAAGAGGACAAAGAGGACACCGTAAATATCGTCCCGAAGGGACCACCGAGTCACCATTTCTTAGGCGGACGGTTCCGTCCTCTACGCCCAAGCTAGGGACCCAGTCCTTCTAGGGGACCTTCTCCTTTACCGTTGGGTGACGTCATAAGAACGGACCTCTTAGGGGTACCTGTCTTTTCGGACCACCCCGACGTTGGGTACCCCAGCGTCTCACCCTGTACTGAACACTGATTTGTTGTTGTTCCGTAAATATCGAAAAGTCCTATGCCTGTCGTCCGTCGACCCGGTAGCAGGGTGCGTGAGGACAGAAGGGTCCGAGGGAAGTCAGTGACGTGTAGACTTTAATGGAGGTCCTCACCGGGTTACCCCAAGTCGTCTCCACTTCTGTTTCACCCATTAATGAATCCTAACTGTTGGGTTTATTAACCTACCAAGGTCCTCTTAGAAAGGTTCGATTAAACTTGAATAACCATCCAATAAAATTCCTAAATATCATCTCTGGTAGTCCGTAAGAAATTTGATGGTAAGTTTGACGAGATTTCTTAACTTTTTACGTAGATAGATTCCCTTTACTTTTCCTGTTGTCCTTTCCTTTACGGTCAGCTTTTATTGTCATGTTGAGCACGTAGTTGTTTGCACTTTAAGTTATTTCTAATTATAATTCTAGTAATTTATTGGGTCGTTTTGTCAAAGGCAGATGAATAAGGAGACGGTTTGCAATTTCTTCTCCTCTCTCTCTCTCTCGGGTGAGAGAGACGTGGGGCAAAGGGGGTGTTATGGACTTTCGTGACTACCTTTTCCCCCGAGAAAAATAATTCGCGACGAAGGGGCACCACTCCAAGTAGACGAAGTAAAGACACGTGTCTCTGTTTCTCCACTCAGTACCCTTGTGTGGCCCGTTGCGTTGCAGTGCTTCGAGACGTCGGCGTGTTGTCCTGCCAGTTCCTGGTGCCCCGAAGTCCTCGTCGACGGTCGTGGTCGCAATAGTCCCTATGGACTGGTGTGCAGACCAATAGTCGAAGGGACGAACTAGATTCGAGTGTGTCCTCCTTCGGTCGGAGTGTGTACCGAGCCATACATCCCAGATAAGGAAAAGCATGGTACGAACTCGATTTGTACACTTGTGTCTCCCCAAGAGTTGAAACCTTTTAATTTTTCATGATCCTGCTCTTTCTTTCATAACGTAGAAGACTGACCGAAGAATTTACAAATGAAACTAACAAAGTTTTTACAACCTTTATTGTTGTTGTTTTTTCTATGTAATGGTCCTATTTTGAACGTGTTGAGTGTCAAAGTTTTTAAACATGTAGAGAATGGAAGAGAAATTTAACATATGGATTTGGTTTTTTTATCTTTTGGATCGATCTGAGTTATGTCTGAGTGTGCTCTCTCCGATCACGATTCTCCGATTACTCGACTGACTGCATAGTGAAAGAAGAAAGGAGAGAAAGAGTCGGTACCGTCATAAACGGTCCAGGTGGAGTAGTAGGGGTGGCTCCATCCACGATTCAGAATGGTTCCCTTAAGACCAGTCAAATGGTGGAACAGATTCACCTACAGTAAGGTGAGGTTCTACTCCACCAAGTGGGTCGGCCCGACTACGACACTCTTCACACGAGTCGGGAGGACATGAGGATTCGAGACATGTGCGACCGCGTCGGTGGTACGCCGCTCTTTCGTTCCAGTAGGGTCGTGCACCTCCATTCGGACACTACGGAAGTAGAATATGGTCGAACAGAGCTCAAATGAAGAGTGGTCAAAAAAATATTTCTCTTCGACTCGACCGAACGCTGTTTTACTACCCCCGATTAAAACGGTTACATGCACCCTTTACGATTATGGATGTGAAAGCATTGTCACAGTAATATATCTCCCCACCCTCGACCACAAATACACTGAGAACAAAAAACTATCTGAGAAAATTTTATTTGACGTGACAGGTTCTCTTTACAAGGGGGTTTATGTCAAGTGATCTTTCACAAGAAAGTTTCTGTGCACCGAACAACCTGGTGGTTGGTTTGCGAAACTACTCAGGACGGGAGGTGCTCTTCGAACTCCAGACGTGCAGCACTGTAGAGTCACACCGAAGTTGTGACTGTCCACACGCAGTCGGAGTGCACAGGTAGTCGTGGAAGACAGGTTCTGTTCACAGCCGGGAATTTCCGTCGGTTAAACGGATTACAGCATTTTTGACGATACGAATCAGTCGTGACGACGGTGACGACGACGATTCAGTGAAGTCAGCACAGGCTGAGACACGCTGGGGTATCTACCGTCGGGTGGTCCGAGGGGACAGGGACCCTAAGAGATCCGTTCTTGTGACCTCACCCAACGGTAAAGGAAGAGGTTACGTACTTTCATTTTTCACTTTCACTTCAGTGAGTCAGCACAGGTTGAGGATCGCTGGGGCACCTGACGTCGGGTGGTCCGAGGAGGCAGGTACCCTAAACGGTCCGTTCTCATGACCTCACCCCACGGTAATGGAAGAGACATCAGTCGTGATTGAGAACTAATTTTTGTTTATTTGTTGAGACCCCCGTGTCCTCAGTAACCTTTGAACCGACGTAGTTACAGAATCACCTGTTAAATTGGGGGAAGTCCGTACTTCCGTACAGACCCGGAACCGAGGAGGTTCCCTCAGAGGACCCAAAGTGGTCGGGGGGTGGGGGGTGGTGTCGGTCGTGAGCGACAATGTTCCAAAGACTAAGATGAGAGTCTTTGGTCCTTTCTTGTGGACTGGACCTAGTGTCTCGACACACCGTCGCGTTTCCGTGAAAACAATACTTTCGGCGGGAGGGAGGTCCAGGACAAACGGAGACTCGTCATTTGTCGACTCCGACCGTTGACCTCTGCCGTCACACTCACGTTCTCCAAACAGTACCCCAGGGATTTTCGTACGGGAACCTAAAGTAGTGTCTACTTACAAGTAGGACCTGATTAAAGTAGTGTCTACTTTAGGTTCACCCCGACTAAAAGTTTAATCGACCGATTGGGTACTCTCTCGGTCTTTAGTCTTTCACCGACTTCCGTTACAGGTGACTTCTCACCAAAAGATCCTTTCTATGGTTCTCTACCCAGTAAACCGACTTGAAACCAGAATTTCGATCTTGGCCGATGGATCCTGAAACAGTGCATTGACGAGGCCAACTAGGACTTTAGCGGACTACCGAGGGTGGATAAAGTTCTCTGACTTTCCTACTCCTCGTTTTGTTACCGAATCTCCACAAAACACAAGGAATCCACTCTTCGCAATATACTTGAGTTCTATATACTTTGAGAGGTATATGTAGTCATAGATATTCGTATACTTGTGTGGAAACATTGTCCGTTTAGGTTTTCTAAAATTTACAACTTAAAAACATCTCCGTAGAAATACACAATGTTTTTCTTAAATGAAGCGACAAACGTTTATAATTATATAGTTGATTAGGACTAGACGTCTTGACATCTAAAGTCGTATAGTTGTGTGATTCTTGTGTGTTGATAATCCCTTTCTTTTGTATGGACGTTTCAGATAGGACATCGACTTAAACCTTCACCATTTTCTTTACCTCGGTGTTCCCAAACGAAACTTCGACAAAAGCTATAGAAGTGACGATTGACTTGTGACTTACAACCATAGGCCGAAATTCTGTTTGGTCTTTCAAGTAAATGGTCGACAAGTGTCTTTGCCGAACCGGTGTCTCCGTCCACGACCCCCTGTTCTGTCTCTTACCTCCCTGTCTCCTTTGAACGACTGGACAGGATCAGTGGTTGTGTACCCCTCTAGCCGATTCTGTTGTACATCCGTTACCGAATTCCTAAAAGTCGTGTGTGGTTTTTTTTTGAGACTGTTGACCAATATTCCGGAAAAAGGTTTCATAACGTTACAAAAGTCTAATAACGGTTTTACTGTGTGGAATTCACCGAGTTTAGAAAATTCATCGGAGTATTCACTTTTTTCTTTTTTCTGGTGTTTGAAAACTCACACCCGAACGCAGAGTCTAATTGACAAATAATTGAATTGAAAGGACTCAAAGGGTCAGAAGCCGACAATTCTCTCACAATCGTAGACGAAAGTCCGACGGTACTCCGACTTCCTCTTGTGTGTAGATGTAGGAGACTGGACTGTCACCCTCGAGTCTCCGCGAAGCACGTCCGAACCAGAGAAGGGACTGGCAGACAGGTGGTTTGGTCCGGACCGGAACACATGGGTACGGGTCTGCTGTGTGGGACGTCTGTGTGAGTGGGGCTTCTGTGCGAGTGGGAGACCTGTGTGTCTTTTGTGTGTGGTATGGAAGATTCTTTTGTGACACTTTTGGACCCCTTCCCCTCTCCTCGGTCTTCTCGGACTAAAAAGGAAATCAAGACGAGAGACTGAAGAGATTCCAAACCAAAGACCGCCCACGTCGAAGATGACTAAAAAGTGCACTCGTCCTGCTACAAGGCACGCAAAGTGGGGGCGGCGGGGTGGGTCTCCCCGCGATGGACTTTGTGCACGGTGAACGGCGTGAGGCGGTTCATCTTGGTCGGGGTGACGCACAGACTGCACAGGTAGAGTAGGTGGAGCGACAGACGGCAGAACCCATTCTTAAGAAGACGAAACACTTTGTAGAGGACTTCTCGGCCTTTCTCTCTCTAGCAAGAGACTCATTGGTCACGTGACAAATGTATAGTGAAAAGAAAAAAAAATAAAAATGCATAAATGAATTATATAAATGAACCGGCGTTCAGGTCCCCCCCGATCACCATTTCTTAGGTGGACGGTTACGTCTTCTGAATTCTTTGTGTTCAGACTAGGGACCCAGTCCTTCTAAGGGACCTCCTCCTTTACCGTTAGGTGAGGTCATAAGAACGGACCTCTTGGGGTACCTGTCTCCTCGGATCGCCCGTTGCCAGGTACCGCAGTGGTTCCCAGCCTGTGCTGACTTCACTGAATCGTCGGTGTGGTGCAGAACCAACACCGTGCACCCTAGGGTAAGGGATCGGTTCCTAACTTGTAGTCGGGGGGACGTAACCCTTGTGAGTCAGACTCGGTGACCTGTGGTCCTTCGAAGATGTGTAGGAGAAAGAAGAGCGTTTCTCGACACACAGTTGACACTACGACTGTCTGTCGTGTGACCGAGCGTTCGACCGAGACTTCTATCTGTAGGTTTTACTATTTAAGGTGTAGACGTGTCGCCTGTGTCTTGTATTTCGAGGTCAAAAATCGTCGTTGACGACTTCTTTGTCAAACCTCCAAAACCTAATTGACGAATATTCTCTTCAAGGGTCTCGCCCGACAAATTTTTTTTTTTCCTTTCGAAGGCAAACGTACACGAGTCAGAGATTCAGTCCAGACTGAAAAAACGCTAGGATCCTGACCTCGGGCGGTCCGAGGAGAGAATAAAGGGTCCGTTGTTATGACCTCGCCCAACGACAAAGGAAGAGGTCCCTTAGAAGGGTTGGTCCCCCAGTTGGGGCTTAGAGAGTGCAGAAGGTGTGACCGTCCGTCCAAGAAATGGTGACGTGGTGGACCCTTCGGAGCTAAGTCAGACCCTAATACTTCATTTGGTGTTTAGAATTAAAATGTAATTTTGACAGGTACCAGACAAATTTTTAGAACCATAATTTTTTTTTATGATAGTAACGAATTGTTTATTCTGATAGTCTGTGAACCCACCTACAAAGTTACAGGTTCGTTGGTGAATTCATTCGATATAGTCGTGGATCTCCGTGAGGTCGAAGAGTCAAATCGCGACTCTTTACACAGAATAGGATGCAAGTACATAAACCGATTTCCTAGGTGTGATGGTGTTGATCAATTCTGGTTTATGACTGTGTAAACTAAAAATAAAATTTGTAAACATAAAGCCCTTGAGGGACCGCCAGGTCACCGACTCTGACCTCAAAAGTGACGGTCACGGGCTAAATTAGGGACCGATCCCTTGATACTAGGACATTCGACATACCGCATAGAAAAATTTTTCGTTAATTAATTCATAAGGATAAAGCAAATCACCGTACCTTTCTACAAATATTATATATCATAACTCTCATGTTTCTTCCGATATTATTTACGTTTGTCATACTAGGTTAAGATTATTTTTATATGTAGATAGAGATGGGTGTACTTACACATATGCAGATATATGCGTGTACATATACGTATATGTACCTTTTCAGGTTTACCTATATGTAAATTGTGCCGAAAAAGGGACTTACAATCCTATTATTATCATTATATTATCATTGGGAATATACTGAGAAGTCAAGTCAAGTCAAGTCAGCGAGTCAGTACAGGCTGAGAAACGTTGGGGTAACTGACGTCGTACGGTCCGGAGGGAGAGGTTGTGGTTGAGGGTCTCAAATGGGTTTGAGTACAGGTAGCTCAGTCACTACGGTAGGTTGGTAGAGTAGGAGACAGTAGGGGAAGAGAAGGACGGGAGTTAGAAAGGTTCGTAGTCAGAAAAGTTTACTCAGTCGAGAAACGTGGTCCACCGGTTTCACAACACTCAAAGTCGAAGTTGTAGTCAGGAGGGTTACTTGTGGGTCTCGACTAGAGGAAATCCTACCTGAGAATGATCCACGGTTTACTACGGGGTCGTGACGTGTTCGTTATGAGTGTTGTCGGGACATTGTGTCCGTGATAATAATGGGGTGTAAATATTTACTCTTCCAGTGTTGTCCCTTCGGTCCCAAGTTTGGGTCCGTCACGTCTGGATCCCAGACACGTGAAGGTGTGGTACCTTGTGACGAAACATAAAGGAATAGTTACTGAAATATTAGAACAGATATAGTACATGTACAATAATAAAAACTTTCAAAATTTGTAAAAACCCACCTCTTACACTACTTCTCCTCCAGTGGTCTTTTCTCCCTTTCTCCACTCAGTACTTCTAAGTTGAAATGGATCTTACATCGAAAGACAGGAGTAAGAGATTCCCAAAAATTTAATGATTTAAACGTGTCGATTATATACTTTTATAAGAGGAACGTTTTTTTCGTTTTGTAAGTTCTATTTCTGAAGAAACTAACAATGAAGGGAAGGACCATCGAGAGTCGAAGAAAGAGGTGCCAATTAGTTATGATAAAATGAATTGACACATAGTAAGTCTGAAACGACACACACACGTATATACACACACATAAAGTAGTATGTGTGTGTGTGTGTTTCAATTTACCAATGACCACTAAACAGTTTTGAAATTAAAGGACAGAGAGACTAAAAAAAAAAAAAAAAACCGTTTCTTATACATGATGAACCCATTAAACCTTTTATGAACAAAATTTAAAGTAAGAAATTTCATAGGTCTTCACCACAGTGGACCCTATTCGAAGATACGGGAACAACTCTGGTGCCAAAGGAAGAGTGTTTGGACTCTATCCTTCTAGGAAGAAGGACCCGACCACCCTCTGTACTACGGGTCAGGATGTCTCATGGTTCGTGTCATGGACTCGTGTCCCCTACCCCGAACAATAAAAAAGTAAGTACAAACCTTTGAGAGAGGTTCCTTGCGAAATATTTTAATACAAGTCCTTAAAGGGAAGTACAAAATTTCACCTAACCGACGATTCTTTACTTTTGGTCTAGTGGGAGCCTCGTTCTCGACGTCTAAATCCGAGACGACACACCGAGTCATCCATTTCTGAGGTAGACGGTTACGTCCTCTGTGTCGGAACTTGGGACCCAGCCCGTCTAGGGGACCTCCTCCTTTACCGTTGGGTGAGGTCACAAGGACGGGCCTTTTAGGGTACCTGTCCCCGCGGACCGTCCGACGTCAGGCATTCCAGTGTCTCAGTCTGCACTAAATGGTCGACTCGTGTGTGCATGCGTGCGAGGTGGAATACATAAAATTGGGCCCTTATTTCCGTCACTAAATTTAAAATTCTAGTCAACAGATTCAATAAGTGTCGCGGATGAGAAGGAAGAAATAATGAATGACAAGTGGTTTAAACGGGTAAAATGACACTCTGTGTCTTTCGTTCTCGCTGGATTTAAATCAAAAAGAAGGTTTTGATTGAACTTTTTAACGTTTCCTACTTAAAGTTCCTTTCTCAAGTCTATTTATAAACCGAATACTCAAGGTAGATCCTCCTTTCCCTACCCTTTATCTTTTCGGGGGACCTGTGTCGTTTGTACGTTGGCCACACGACATCTCGTAGTGTGATTGGGTCCTGGTGTGACACTCGGTCCAGTGCTCCCCCGCACAAGTGGTCAGGGAAGGTCCACCGGGCAGTGTCCGTCGACACACACACAGTCGTCCGGTCTCTCCCCCACGGGTCCTGTCTGAACAGAGTAGTAGGGACATGTCTCTCCCGTTATGGTGTCCGACCATGGTGACGGGATTTCTCGAAGTCTAAAATATTTTAAGAAGCAGTTAAATGTGATTACAAAAGGAGGTGTAGGGTCCCGTGTTTTCTTCAGTAATGAGAGGTTAATTACAACCCCCCCCCTGTTTTATCTCCTTTCTATTAATGTAACAGATCTTAGTGTGTCGACCGTCAAGTTTCTAAGATCTTTATGGGCTCCGGAGACCTCGTAACCAAGAAGGGATTCTACGGTCGGGGGACAGAGAAGAGTGGAGACCCCGATTTCCACTTACACTGGCGAAACGAAGTGTCTACGACACTGAAAGAAAGATGTCTGAGTCAAGTATTCTGATTGAACATACCAAAAGTTGTTCAAGTGGGAGGTTTCCTTACCGATCACATATATTAATCCGAGTTTCTCAATTCAGTTCGAAGTCACTTATGGAAATTTTATGACATTGGTGTCTTCATTACATAGCTCCAATATTATGTAAATATCCGTTGCTTTCCTCACACGCGTTCGACAGGTGGTCCCTCGTCCGTCAGTTATTTACAGTCACTCTACCCAAGCTAGTCGGTCCTACGGTAGGAGTCGAACTAGAAGACCAATTGACCGTCTGTTACTATGAAGGACGTTTAGTCCGACTCCTCTTTTTTTTTTTCAATTACATTTCACCTTTTTTTGCAAAACATTTAAAAGTTCACGTTACGCATACGACCGCCTCGGACAGATGTTACGATCGATAAGGTTTCCCTTATAAATACCCCGGACCCTCGTTAGTCAAACCTAGTAGTTTAACTTTCCGATCCACCTTCTATTCTAATTTCAGTTTTAGGACCGGACACCCTCTTTTGACTGTAAGGTCTACCGATTTTGGGAGACTACTCAAATAATTTTATTCATAGTTATTGTGGAACTCCTTTATTATAAACCATTACTTTTGGAGGAACAAAGAATATACACAGTTTCACACTTGACAATCAGCGAGTCAACGTAGGCTGAGAAACGCTAGGGTACCTGGCGTCGGAGGAGACAGGTACCCTATTAGGTCCATTCTTATGATCTCACCCAACGGTAAAGGACGAGGTTCCTTAGAAGGATTGGGTCCCTAGTTTGGACCCAGAGGACGTGACGTCCGTCTAAGAAATGGTTGACTCGGTGGTCCCTTCGGGGGGACTAAGATCCTTCTTCCAGGTTTTGACCGATAGCTTTCGAATCTTTGTCCCACCTTGAAAACCTTACTGTTTTGACGTAAAATTGACGACCTGTAATAAATTTTCTTGTTGTTGTAACTCAGAGACCTTTGACAGGATTCTCGTATTCCGTTTTCTTCGTAAACGAGTTCTTTTAGATACGTCAGAGTCTCGTCCGTTCCCTCCGAGACCGGAGACTCGACTCCAGACGAGGTAGTCGGGGCGAGGGGGACGAAACACAACGTCTGTTCTTCTGCCGAAAGGAGAGAGGGGCCGACGATCAGACCCCGATGCTGTGGGACCTTCCCCGGCTGACGGGGTGCACGTCTTCCAGACAAAGCCCGTCTGTTGTGGTTCCTGAGTAGAGGAAAGGAGATGGGTCAGGGGTGAGTGAACCACCTTCGAGGACAGGTCTGGGTTACACGACACTTATACCCCGGGACTGACGACGGTGGATCAAACGAGGGTCCCACTTCCTAAGTGCCGTCCTCCAAATCATTCAGTTCTTCTGGTTCCCCACGGGGAGAGTGGGTCACGGGTGAGTCTCTTTCCACCGTGAGACCCTTCTTACCCGAGGGTAGAGGTCGAGGTCCACGTCACTGTGACCCGAAGATAAATGCCCTCGTTTCCGTGTGGGGACGAATCCTACATCTCTAGGTACATAGACGGACTCCCCCGACCGAGATGCACTTGTCTCTCATCTCTTGGAGTACGGATTCTTGTAATAACTTTTTTTTTTTATCGTTAGAAAAGTACTTTAATTCCTCTTCGAGACTATATTCGTCTTACCGTCTGATCAGTTTTTCATTGTATTTCCTGGTCCCTTTCGGTTGTTCTCGGGTGTACCTTAGTCGTCACCGTCACCCTTCCGACGCGTGTTCGAGAGCCGACGTGGTTGGGTCCTCGCCGGTTTCGTCCAGGACCCCGCCTGCACCGTAGAGGTTCCGACGTGTGGTTAGGTAGTCGTGCCCCCCTTGGAGTGACCGTGTTCCCCGAATTTGTCAAGAAGTTAGTTTTGTGGCTCACTTGGCGGGAAAAGGCGGCTCAGAAAATATTTTTTTAGTCAACAGACATACAAACACCCGGATGAAGATCTGGAAGATAAGATTATTTGTAAAAAAGAGAGAACTTATGTACCAAAACTCACCTCAAAGTACAGTACAACGAACGAGTCAGTACACGTTGAGAGACTTGACATCGGGCGGTCCGAGGAAATAGGTACCCTAAGAGGTCCGTTCTTATGACCTGACCGAACGTTAAAGGAGGAGGTCCCCTAGAAGGCCTAGGTTCCTAACTTGGGTGCAGAGACCGTAGAGGACGTAATCGTCCACCTAAGAAATGGTGATCACGGTGAATCCTTCCGGTGTCAAAGTATGACTTAGAAAATTAGTCCATCGCAAGTCAAGTCACCGAGTCTACCATCTCACAGACGGACGTTATGCCCTCTGGGTCCAAGCTAGGGACCCAACCCTTCTAGAGGACCTCTTCCTTTACCGTTGGGTGAGGTCATAAGAACGGACCTCTTAGGGTCCCTGCCTCCTCGGACCATCCGATGTCAGGTGCCTCAGCATTTCTCAGCCTGTACTGACTCGCAGTGAAGTGAAGTGAAGTCGTAAGTCAAGTCAAGTCAAGTCAACGAGTCAGAAACGCTAGGGTACTTGGTGTTGTACGGTCCGGAGGGACAGGTAGTGGTTGAGAGCCTCAGGTGGGTTTGGGTACAGGTAACTCAACCACTACGGTAGGTTGACAGAGTAGGAGACAGAAGGGGAAGAAGAGGACGGGAGTTAGAAAGGGTCGTAGTCCCAGAAAAGTTTATTCAGTCGAGAAGTGAAGTCCACCGATTTCATAACCTCAAAGTCGAAGTTGTAGTCAGGAAGGTTACTTGTGGGTCCTGACTAGAGGAAATCCTACCTGACCAACCTAGAGGAACGTCAGGTTCCCTGGGAGTTCTCAGAAGAGGTTGTGGTGTCAAGTTTTCGTGGTTAAGAAGCCANGACAGAGTAGGAGACAGAAGGGGAAGAGGAGGACGGGAGTTAGAAAGGGTCGTAGTCCCAGAAAAGTTTATTCAGTCGAGAAGTGTAGTCCACCGATTTCATAACCTCAAAGTCGAAGTTGTAGTCAGGAAGGTTACTTGTGGGTCCTGACTAGAGGAAATCCTACCTGACCAACCTAGAGGAACGTCAGGTTCCCTGGGAGTTCTCAGAAGAGGTTGTGGTGTCAAGTTTTCGTGGTTAAGAAGCCACGAGTCGAAAGAAGTATAAGGTTGAGAGTGTAGGTATGTACTGGTGACCTTCTTGGTATCGGAACTGATCTGCCTGGAAACAACCGTTTCGTTACAGAGACGAAAACTTATACGATAGATCCAACCAGTATTGAAAAGAAGGTTCCTCATTCGCAGAAAATTAAAGTACCGACGTCAGTGGTAGACGTCACTAAAACCTAGGGGTTTTTTTGTTTCAGACTGTGACAAAGGTGACAAAGGGGTAGATAAAGGGTACTTCACTACCCTGGCCTATGGTACTAGAAGTAAAAGACTTACAACTCGAAATTCGGTTGAAAAAGTGAGAGGTGAAAATAAAAGTCGTTCTCCGAAAAAAAAATCGAGGAGAAGTGAAAGACCGTATTCCCACCACAGTTGACGTATAGACTCCAATAACTATAAAGAGGACCGTTAGAACTGAGGTCGAACACAAAGAAGGTCGGATCGCAAAGAGTACTACATGAGACGTATATGCAATTTATTCGTCCCACTGTTATATGTCGGAACTGCATGAGGAAAAGGATAAACCTTGGTCAGACAACAGGGTACAGGTCGAGATTGACAACGAAGGACTGGACATATGTCCAAAGAGTTCTCCGTCCAGTCCACCAGACCAATCGTGAGGTTTAAACAAGACGGAAGAATCTTGACGAAACCGTTCAGATCCAGGTAAGTACAAACTAACCCTAACTTATCACTCACTCGATGGGCCTTCTTGACCGTAGAGTTGTTATAAATCATAAGGTTGGACACTTACTCCATACAGAGAACTGTATGGAGTATAAATGTAGAAGAAATTGACAAAAGTTATTACAAAATATCAAAAACCACATGTCTAGGGTGTGTAGTAAAGACGTTCTAAGTACGGATCCATACAGTATAAAAACTATGATGATATTTACCTTGACGTAAACTTTAAAGTTAAAGACTGACTTACAACGATCATACATCTCTAAACCCCTATACCAAAGACATAAACCGTTGGAATCATTTGAGTGAATAATAAAGATCCTTTGAAGACCTGTAAAGTAGTGTAAAAGATATGTCCGTAGTATGTCTGACTTCGAAAGGAAGAAAGAGGATCGTATGTCTACAGACAAGAAAAGACACGAAAGAAAAAGAACAGAATGACGTGACCAATATTAAAGATCCTATTTCCACGTATTTGTTGTTCGTAGTGAAGGAGAAAGGACTAGAATCACCCTTTCGTAAGTCAGAAGTTGATGGTTCAAATTATAATCTATGTCCAATAAAGTATCTACAGGGAACCCAGTCCCCAGGGGTTCCAGTTGGAGTCCGAGTACTCTCTTCTTAAGTGTCCTGAGTCTCAACCAACTAAGTACCGATGTCAAATAATGTCATCTTCATATGTCTCACTTTATTTGTGGTACCCCTTTCGCCTGTCCCACTTCAGGTCTCCTTGGTACAAGTTCGAAAGTTCACAGGGAAGGGTGACCTCAGTGTGTCCTGTGGATTAAGAGGGTCTTTGATACACCCGTTGTTTCACGACGGGTGGTCCCTGTAAGTGGACTCGGATCCACAGGTCCCCAAGATGACCCATAACCAGTACGTTCGTACATCGTGGACACACCCACTGGGTGGAGTCGACGGTTTCAAGGTCTGGAAGTCTTCCAATCTTAAGTGGTACTTAGTGTGACGATCATATTTGATAGACCTGTGACTATCTCGTACCGACTTCTAGTGCTCGTACGTTAATGTGAGTAATCTATTGGTTAAGGTTCTCAAGTCAAGAAACCCTCGGGTCCTTTCCTGTCAGTATTTTTGTCCGAGAAAGAACTCTTACACGTCAAACTCGTCGGGTCCGGACAAGTCAATTGGAAAAGACATGTCCTCCGGGATCTCCTCGATAGGGTGCAAGTTCCAGTCCTTCCCGCCGTCACTCCTCTATGGGAAGCAGGTTCCATTCCCCGTCGCCGATACGAAACGACCTCGTCGGCACTTCTCTATGGGGTGCGGGTTCCATTCTCTTTGGGTTCATTCTACCATCCACAACGTTCTCCCGTAGTCTCCCGTCTGTGTGACTTTGGTATGAGTGTCTTTTGATCAGTTAGATTAGTATGATCCTGGTGGGTAGACTTGGTGGTGCCTTCAGGGTGATCCTGGTGTCGGAACAGATTGAGTTACTTTGGTTCGGTACGGGCGTCCCGTTGGGTTCTGCCCACCCAGTACCACCTCTCTAGACTGTCTTACACCAGGTGACCTCTTCCCTTACCGTTTGGTGAAGTCATAAAAACGGAACTGTTGGTGTACTTGTCATACTTTTCCGTTTTACTATCCTATGACCTGCTCCTTGAGGAGTCCAGCCATCCACGGGTTATACGATGACCTCTAGTCACCTCTTTATTGAGGTCTTTCTTACTTCCCTTCCTCGGTTTCGTTTTTGTTATGGGTCGACACGTACACTGACCACTATCTTCGTTCCAGGCTACGGCATTTCTCGTTATAACGTATCCTTGGACCTTACAGTCCAGGTACTTAGTTCCGTTTAACCTTCACCAGTTTGTTCTCTACCGTTCCCACTTACAGCTGTAAGATCCTTAGTCGCTTGATTTTACCTGACCTTACCCACTTAAATTGAGTCTACTGATAATATAGATGATGACGTCCGTCCTTAGGGAGTCTTCTTTACCTCATCGGTAGTACCAGTTGTTTTCTCAGGTTTTACGTCATGAACCTACGTTAGAGTTTTTGCTGTGTTATTAGAGACAAGCAGAGGTTCCGTTTGGTAAGTTATAGTGTCATTAGGTTCAGATACGGGATTGGTCATTGCGACTTCTTCGACTTCAACTTGCCAAGATACTTCTAGATGTTCTGGAACACCTTGATTGTGGGTTTTTTCTACAGGAAAAGTAATATCCCCTGACCTTACGATTTCATCCGTCAGTTCTTTGTGGACCTCATTGTCCGTTTAAACCGGAACCTTACGTCTTACTTCGTCCCGTTTCCGATTATCTCAAATCGGTTCTCTTGCGTGACGAGTATCGTTTGTGGGAGAAGGTTGTTGTGTTCTCTTCTGAGATGTGTACCTGTAGTGGTGTACCAGTTGTGGCTTTAGTCTAACTAATATAAGAAACGTCGGTTTCTACCTCTTCGAGATATGTCAGTCGTTTTTGTTCTGGTCTTCGACTGACACCGAGTCTAGTACTTGAGGAATAACGGTTTAAGTCTGAGTTCAACTTCTTTCTTCCCTTTTGACGATCTGGTAAGTCCATACTGGATTTAGTTTAGGGAATACAAATATGTCACCTTCACTCTTTAGCTAAATTCCCGGATCTAGACTATCTATCTCACGGACTACTTGATACCTTACTCCTAGCACTGTAATATGTCCTCTGTCCCTAGTTCTGGTAGGGGTACCTTTTCTTTACGTTTTTTCGGATTACCGACAGACCCTTCCGGAATGTTTATCGACACTTTTCTTCTCTTCACTTTTCGTTTCCTCTTTTCCTTTCTATATTCGTAGACTTACGTCTCAAGGTTTCTTCTCGTTCTTCTCTATTCTTTCGTAAGAAGTCACTAGTTACGTTTCTTTATCTCCTTTTGTTATCTTACCCTTTCTGATCTCTAGAGAAGTTCTTTTAATCTCTATGGTTCCCTTGTAAAGTACGTTTCTACCCGAGCTATTTCCTGTCTTTACCAGACCTGGATTGTCTTCGTCTTCTATAATTCTTCTCCACCGTTCTTATGTGTCTTCTTGACATGTTTTTTCTAGAAGTGGTGGGTCTATTAGTACTACCACACTAGTGAGTAGATCTTGGTCTGTAGGACCTTACACTTCAGTTCACCCGGAATCTTTCGTAGTGATGGTTGTGTCGATCACCTCCACTACCTTAAGGTCAACTCGATAAAGTTTAGGACTTTCTACTACGACAGTTTCACGACGTGAGTTATACGGTCGTTTAAACCTTTTGAGTCGTCACCGGTGTCCTGACCTTTTCCAGGCAAAAGTAAGATTAGAGTTTCTTTCCGTTACGGTTTCTTACGAGTTTGATAGCGTGTTAACGTGAGTAGAGTGTGCGATCATTTCATTACGAGTTTTAAGAGGTTCGATCCGAAGTTGTTATACACTTGGCACTTGAAGGTCTACAAGTTCGACCAAAATCTTTTCCGTCTCCTTGGTCTCTAGTTTAACGGTTGTAAGCGACCTAGTAGTTTTTTCAGATTCTCTCAAGGTCTTTTTGTAGATAAAGACAAAATAACTGATACGGATTCGGAAACTGACACACCTAGTGTTATTTGACACCTTTTAAGACTCTCTCTACCCTTATGATCTGGTGGACTGGACGGAGAACTTTTTAGACATATGTCCAGTCCTTCGTTGTCAATCTTGACCTGTACCTTGTTGTCTGACAAAGGTTTATCCTTTTCCTCACGAAGTTCCGACATATAACAGTGGGACGAATAAATTGAAGATACGTCTCATGTAGTACTCTTTGCGACCTGACCTTCTTCGTGTTCGACCTTAGTTCTAACGGTCCTCTCTATAGTTA
>SJYO01018757.1:86042487-86375281 GCA_006410555.1 Capra ibex | reverse complement strand
TTCTCTCAAGGTCTTTTTGTAGATAAAGACAAAATAACTGATACGGATTCGGAAACTGACACACCTAGTGTTATTTGACACCTTTTAAGACTCTCTCTACCCTTATGATCTGGTGGACTGGACGGAGAACTTTTTAGACATATGTCCAGTCCTTCGTTGTCAATCTTGACCTGTACCTTGTTGTCTGACAAAGGTTTATCCTTTTCCTCCCAGTCCTTCGTTGTCAATCTTGACCTGTACCTTGTTGTCTGACAAAGGTTTATCCTTTTCCTCATGTCGTTCCGACATATAACAGTGGGACGAATAAATTGAAGATACGTCTCATGTAGTACTCTTTGCGACCTGACCTTCTTTGTGTTCGACCTTAGTTCTAACGGCCCTCTTTATAGTTCTTGGAGTCTATACGTCTACTGTTGTGGGAATACCGTCTTTCACTTCTCCTTGATTTCTCGGAGAACGACTTTTATTTTCTCCTCTCACTTTTTCAACCGAATTTCGAGTTGTAAGTCTTTTGATTCTAGTGCCGTAGACCAGGGTAGTGAAGTACCCTTTATCTACCCCGTTGTCGCCTGTGTCACAGTCTGAAAACAAAGAAACCCGAGGTTTTAGTGACGTCTACCACTGACATCGGTACTTTAATTTTCTACGAATGAGGAACCTTCTTTTCAATACTGGTTGAATCTGTCGTATAAGTTTTCGTCTCTGTAATAAAACGGTTGATTCCAGGCAGATCAGTTCCTATACCAAAAAGGACACCAGTACATACCTACACTCTCAACCTGACATCTTTCGACTCGCGGCTTCTTAACTACGAAAAGTTGATACCACAACCTCTGCTGAGAACTCTCAGGGAACCTGACGTTCCTCTAGGTTGGTCAGGTAAGAGTTCCTCTAGTCGGGACCCTAAAGAAACCTTCCTTACTACGACTTCGACTTTGAGGTCATGAAACCGGTGGAGTACGCTTCTCTACTGAGTGACCTTTTCTGAGATTACGACCCTCCCTAACCCCCGTCCTCCTCTTCCCCTGCTGGCTCCTACTCTACCGACCTACCGTAGTGACTGAACTACCTGCGTTCAGACTCAGTTGAGGTCCTTAACCACTACCTGTCCCTCCGGACCGCACGACGTTAAGTACCCCAGCGTTTCTCAGCCTGTGCTGACTCGTTGACTTGACTTGATATATTGGAAAGAGTCCGACTCGTACAAAAGAAGACCAGGATCCGTCGAGTCTGGAACATAGTCCTTCTCTACGACCTAAAACAGTTTACGCAAAAGACGTACGTAACTTTATTTAGTATACTAAAAAGTAAAGTCCCATAAACGTCTACTCAATATGACTAAAGACCCGAAGGGACTACCGAGTCTAACATTTCTTAGACGGACGTTACGTCCTCTGGACCCAAACTAGGGACCCAGTCCTTCTAGGGAACTTCTCTTACCGATGGGTGAGGTTATAAGAGGGACTTCTTAGGGTACGTGTCTTCACGTGTACCACCCGGTCAGGTACCCCAGTGTTTCTCAGTCTGTACTGACTCACTGATTGTGTATGACTAACGATAAGTCTATAATTTGTTTGGAACTTAAACCCCCTATTTATGGTGAACCATTACTACGTAATTGGAATATATAATAATCCAGACTAAACGATTTTAAAATAAATCTTACAAACGTAGGTGTAAGTAATCCCTACAACTAGACATCAACAGAATATCGTAGAAACTGACCAAAACCATAACCGTACCACTGCCAAAGTATCTTACTCACCACTTCATAATGGAATTGAAGTTAAAAGACTTTCAGATTCGTTTTAACCATAAGAAAGAAAGAATTTACAAATATTTTTAGTGACCGTTCGTTGATGTGGACGTCAAAAGAAACACCCATTCAAAGAAGATGTTTAAATTTAAGAAATCATTTATAACCCGATAAACACACTAGATAAAGAACTCGCACGAAACCATTAAACACAGAATCTTGTACAGTTAAAATAGAGTCAGTAGTGTGATTAACTGTAAGTCAACAAGTATTGTGGGGGAATGATAGGAAAGTGTAAACATCTTATACATCACTATGACAGACAGAGTAAGAGTTATAACCATTAGACATAGGGGAAAAAGATAAAAAAGAAGACCAAAGTAAAAGAGACAACAATGTAAAAGCACTAAAAGTGAGATTTGAAATAGAGGAAGAAGGACGAAATCAAATTAAACGAGAAGAAAAAGAGTAAAGAATTCCTCCTTCGACCCCAGTGACTAAACACTGAAATATATATATATATATATGTATATATACATACATATATATATTCGTAGATATTTAATGGGAGACTCATTACGAATCGTCGTATGGTGTTTAATCTATCCAAAAGTACAAGATAAAAAGGAATAAATAAATTAGTTACCCAAAACATTCCAATGATAAATGAATGGTTATGAGCACCTAAAATGTCTAGAAAACACATGACTTAAGATTAAATTAAGGTAAAGTGAGTCTCTCATATGGATACTGGGTTTAAGAAAATTTACATAAATCTGAGGAAAGTACCGGGTCTTTATACTAGATAGAACGATTTATAAGAGACACATCAATTTTCTCTTTACACATAAGTCGTCAACAACCTACATTAATTACCAGATATTTGTGACTAATACACTTCGACTACAACTAAGACAACGAGTTCAGAAGTAATGGGAACGGGTAAGGATTGATGAATAAGGTAGTTAATAACTCTGCCCTCATAATTTTAGAGGTTGACCCTAAACAGATAAAGAGGAATGTCAAAATAATCAAAACAAGGTACATAGAACTATGACAATAACCCACATATTTACAAATTCCGACAAAGACTACTTGACTGAAGAAATAGTAATCCTATGCCGTAAGAAACATTGATTATTATGGTAATAGTGACTCTGGATGACATTATAATTATATGGCGAGAAACAGAGTTGATCTCAATCGTGACACATAGAGAAAGGTAAATCAAAATAGGATGAACACAGAAGTAAAGGGTACACACAATGGACACCTGTTAAATGTCACCCAAAACGAAAAATTAGGTTAGACTGTTAGACGGAAGATTGACCCTACAAACCGCATAATAAATAATAATAACCAACCAATCCAAATAGTGGAACGATAAACGAAAAATGAACAGGGGACCAGAAACAGGGGAAAAGTAGAAAAAAAAGTTAGAAGAAAAGTCGACTCACGAAACCCCTAAGACGGAGTAGAGGACACTTCCGAATGATTGATATTGACACACAGATGTGTGTGACACGAATAACCGAGGGAAAGGTCCGTGCGATTTGGGATGAGATTGAATCCAAAAGGTCGAAGACCGGGTCGTGGAGGATGGTGACAGTGTCTGTGCGCGTACGCGTGTCCGCGAGCGGTCCTGGAGGTCACTCGACACGAGTCAGGACACGTGGAAATAGTCTGGAATAGAATAAATTAGAGAGTCACTGTAAAATGGGCAATTAGATTTAATGACAAAAGAGTCAAAAGTACCTTAGTGTGAGAGGTTTAGTAGAGTCTAAAGACCAGTACTAGGAGTTGGCAAACGTTGAAATGCAGATAAGTACGATATTGAAGTGTCCAAGGACCACGAACCAGGATCAGGGAAAAACAGAAGGAATCGTAGAAATTTTGTACCAGGAATTCTTAATCCTTCATCAAGTTCCCGTAAAAGTCTCTTTTTTTCCACTTCCTTCTTTAGACAAGTGTACGTCAAACGTTTCAACTTTATATTCTAATTATTACTAAAAGTGTTTTTAGGAAATAAAAGAATGGTATTACGGATACAAGTCAGACACAATTAGTCAAGTATATTCGACCACAAGTCGTTTATATTACCACATTTTTGTTTATTTGAAGATGTGTTAAAAGTTTGTCTCGGGTTTAGTTTGACGAAACAACTATTCCTATGTCTCCTTGAGTCCGATTTGTCCGTAATGGATCGATTTTACTCATTTTCAGAACTATAACGACTCTTGGACAGTTAGGTTTAAATTGCGGGTTAAATTGACGACACGGGGGGGGTTTTTTTTGTTCAATGACTGTTTTAAAGAAATAATTTAATGAGACAACCTTCAGTGTAGAATAGTTACCGTTTACTATGTCGTCTCACTGACAATAGTGAACTCACAAAGTTGTACATAAATCAAAATTTTAACTTGTCTGATGATCTCTCTTTTATGTTTAGGTAAGAACATCATGTACATCATGCATTGTCCCGTCCTTTTGAGCTGTCGGAAGACAAGACAAATGACTACCCTTGAGTACCATGTTCACTTCAACCGAAAGTAAGTCCGTTACTATGAAAACACCCGACACTACACCCGACCTTTTCCACGTTAGATAAGTGTTGTTTTTCTCGAGTTCGATATGTTTGTCGTTCCTCTACACGACGACCCAAGGATTTACTACGAATTTGTAGACCCTGTGAGTCTTCCGTCGCTACTCGGAGGGCTGACATTGACCGACACCTTCCTCTTTCACTTTTGGTTTATGGTCGTTTAGGACGGTGGAGTCTCGTACACGAAAGTCTACGACTTCCTTCTTTACCGTCACAGACATTCTCAGGAGAAGGGTGGACTGAATGGCCGACGGTTTTTATTTTCACGACTGTTCTCAACGATTTCCATCCCTACTCTAATTTTTGTGAAGAAGCACTATGCCTAATTCGGATACCAGTACGAACTAAAGGTCTCCGGATTCCTTCACTACGACTGATCAGTCGTAACATTTATTACCGTTGGATGATCATGTTCCGGTTTTATAGGGATTTCGAAAAAAATGGGGTTTAAAATTACGACTCTTATGTTATGGTCTGAAGTGTTTCAGTGGTTTGATACGACCTTTACAGAGTTAACGATCCGAGACTAAAGAAGGTTCTTAGACTACCAAAAGGACTGAGTAATCTCTCATTCTGACTGGAATCATAACACTTATATATTTCTTGTGTTGGTCACAGTGTTCTCTTGTCCTTGTCTATGAAAGGTCTCTGACTTCGTCAGGTTCTTAGGTGAACGAGGGTAGAAGGTTTGTAGGACCGACCAACTTAGGATGCCAATAGACTATAATATTCACACAGTTAAACCGTTGACCCAACTGGACCCAACTAGGTGGGACGAGAGGAGTTGGGACCTGGTGTGTGATGTCGAGGGATTGACGGAGGGGTGCCAGGAAGTCTGCAGGTAGGCACATTCAAGGTCAGCGACGGTCTTGTTTGGTGGTGGTTGAGTCACCGAATGTTCTTGTATGAAAGAGTAGAGTGTTTAGACAACGCCAGACTACACCCGGAGTGTCCGATTTTAATTCCACCCGAACCAAGGATAGACCTCCGACAGCCCCCCGAGTTAAAGGAGGCGAAAAGGTGAAGATTTTCGGTTAGCGTGACGAACGAATACCGAGGGAATCAGGTGGAGGTCAGTCGTTGCTGCGTGTAGACACCGAGACGGAGGTCGGAGTGCGAGGGACTGAGTGAGGATAGCGGTAGAAGACGAAAATTCCTGGGTCACTACTACTGTGACCCATGTGGACATGTTAAGTTCTGTGTGAGGGGTGACAATCAGTCGACTGACCGTTAGAATTGAGGGGAAACGAGACACTGGACGGTTCTCAGTGTGAAAGTCCACTGGTCCTACACCTCTAGAAACCGTCGGGTAGTGAGGCGGAGCGTGTGAGAGAATTGTGTTGAGTAAAAGGGGTGTCGTCGGTCTTACTAGAAACATTTTGGGGAGGAGGTTCCCATTTGCAGTTTAGGATTTGTCCACGGTGTTTAGGTGTACACCGGATAAGGATTACTGGATGGCCGGCCTGGGGACCAAGGGCCGCAAGGTCGGTGTCTGTCGAAGAGAGAGTTCGAGGAAGGACGGAGCCCCGGAAGTGAACCCCGTAAAGACGACAGACTTGTCGGGAGAAGGGGAGGGTACTACTGACAGGGACCGATTGGGAACGAGTCAGGGAGTCTATAGACGTCTTCCTCGAGAGTGACCCACCGGACTGGCCTAGAGACGCAGGTCGTGATCGAGGAGGACAATGTGTAGGGTGACACGAAAAAGAAGGTCTCGGGGATGATACCAACCTCAACTTGCGATGCCACGTCAATAGCCACATTACAGACGGAGTGACGTGTCTGGAATAAAGGTTTCGTTCAGATTGAGACCCTCCCCTTCGACGTGCACGGTTTCCGGAGTTGTGGGACGCACTCGTGGTCCGGTCCACCCCGAGGGAGCCACTTGGTGGGGTGCGGTAGGGAAGTCCGGAGTTGGTGCTTGTGTGTGAAGGTCGAAACAGGGGTTGAGACACTAGACGGTACTGTAGTCTGAGTGGGGTTCGGGACACGCCACGGGCGTCACGGTTAGGGTCCTCCCGGCGCAACAGAAAGAGGAGGACGAGTACCCACCGTAGTGATCTTTTCAGGACTTAGGGGTCTCTACAGTAGTGTTCCCAAAAGACGTCAAGTCCTCGGGAAGGAAATCGAGACCAAGGGACGTCGGGAGGGGTGTCCCAGAAAATATGAGTGAGATTTAGGATGTAGGGTTCACCTTACCGTTCTCGTGGACAAGACCCCGGTTTTTCGAGACACAACTTTTGACCCGACGGATATAAGTCTTTCACGTGGATTCCAACTCGGAAACAGAGTAGTTATTTGTTTTCCTGTCATTAAATGTTCCGGGGTGGAGTGTCTTCATGGCCTCCTGGGGAATTTTGATCAGTCACAACGGGGGTCGGGGGTTTGTGGCGTGTGCAGTGTACGGAGAGATTCGAGTCGATTTGGGTGACGGTCTTGTTAATGTCTCTTACGGTTATGTTACGGCTTCAAGAGTCACTGGAGGGTCGTTCGGTCCACGACCCCGTCTCCTTCCCGACCCCCTCGACTTCAAACTCATTCTTACCGTTCTTCACATTCTGATAAGAGAGTTCTGCGACCTGTCTCTTTCCTCTCTTCGGACCTTCGTCGAGAGTCAACGACGATGGTTTGGGGCTCACCTACGACTAGAACTCTTGTACAGACGTATCTGTGATGTGACAGATGTAAAAGGGACGCTCCTTGAGTGGGATGGAGGTAGGGGAGAGGTCGGGTTCCCATGCAGATACTTTCCGTGACGGATGAGGTGTGTGTGTCGGTGTCTACAGTCGACGGCGGGGGATGTCGGGAGGTGTGAGTAAGAGAACGCTACAGGAGTGGATCTGAACTGGGTGGTCGGTACGAGAAGAAGGTACAGTGAGGAGGTGACTTCGACATCCCCAGTAAGAGAGAACGAAAGCGCCCGAAGTCGATAAAACGAAGGAGACAGGAAAGGTACTCTGGTGTAGAACCCTGAACCTGTGGATCGAGTTTGAGATTCAATGAAGTGATTTGGATGGGTCAGGGGGTCTGTGGGAGACCGTTGTGACCGGGGTAAGTTTGATATGGAGGTCGGGAACTCCTGTCCGAGACTACACCAGGTCCAAACGTGACCAGGGAAGGATCACAGACCTCATTCGTCCATAAATAGAGCACAAACAACTACCCCAGTTTAGTACTGAGCTACCGAGTCCCTCGACCCAAATCTGTATGATGGACACTTGAGAACCTGTCTGTTGACCATCGGGACAGGTAGGGGGTCAAGTCTCCTGATTACCACATGTAACCCGTCCGTGCCGGTAGTCTCACTATACTTGGGATCCTCAAGTCTTTCTGCGCGACTCTGTTCTTGTTCCCCTTCCACCTTGTAAAGTCCCGTCTTCCGCCGTCACGTCGATTCGGTTCTAGTCCTAAGTTCCTATTTAGTGTCCTTCCTTTTCTTTAGGTTTCTTCATGTCAGGGTCTTTTAAGGTTTTTTTCTCTCCTTCAACACTCTTTATGAAGGTCACCGTAATTACAACGTCTTTCTGTCTTCTCCCAGTCCACACGTCCACTCGCAACACACTAAGAATTCGAGAGCCACTGGAGGGTCGTTCGGTCCACGACCCCGTCTCCGCCCCGACCGTCTCGACTCCAAACTCATTCTTACCGGTTTTCACATTCTGATAAGAGAGTTCTGCGACCTGTCTCTTTCCTCTCTTCAGACCTTCGTCGAGTCGACACTACTATTTTGTTCTCTCCTTTTCCTCCGAACCGTCCACTTCGGGACGTAACTGAATGTTTGTAGTAGTGCCGAGGGCGTTCACCGTCCTACCTCCATCGCTCCTGTGCCCACGATTGCCAAGGCACCGAAGGGGTGGACGGACTAGAACCCCTCAGTAGAGGAGGAGGGAGGTGATACAGTGATCTGATAAGAGTGGCAGGCTCGATTGTTCCCTGTTCCTTAAAGAGTTCTCAAATAGTGAGAAATACTTGATTCCGGGACAACGACGTTCTCTACTAAACAATAGAATTCTCTGCAAACAGTGAAAAGTGAAAGACAGTAGTCTCTCTTCGACCTTGAGGGAGGGTACATTTTCACTTTCACTTCAGCGAGTCAGCACAGGCTAAGAAACGTTGGGGTACCTGACATCGGATGGTCCGAGGAGACGGGTACCCTAAAAGGTCCGTTCTCATGACCTCACCCAACGGTATTACAACTGTTAGATAAAAGTCGTTTCTCCCCATCTGTTACCGTCTCTCTCGTTTTCCGTCCCGTTCTAGTCCCATACGTCTTAGTTCCGTCACTACCGTGGGGAAGGTTCAGGAAAGATGTCTATAACGACAAAAGGATTTGACCCCCTGTGACCGGTTCCCGACGGAGGGGGTCACCCACCTCTTGACGGTCCTTGGGGGTGACCTTGACTCTCGGACGGCGGACAGTTGGCCCAGACGGAGTCAGCCACGGACCGACCATTCTGAACTTGTCTTAGTGGTGGTTGGAGTACTGACAGAACTTTTTCCTTTTATTTTGACACACGACTCTATTTCAAATAAATATCGAGGAACCAAAAGAACACACCCCAAAGGGGGGTGGGTTCCTTTACGACGTTCAAGTACCACTAAAAGGTGTGAGGTTTGTACAGACCCCCTGAAAGGTCCACCTTCCCCCGCCGACGAAGATCATAATGGTGTCGGTCTCAGTCACGTCATAGAGGGGTTTTGTGAACGTTCATCTTATGACATAGTGTGTCCTCCACATAAACGGTCTCCTCTATATAAACGTCTAATATCCACCGTATAGTCTCAGTACCTATGATGGTTTTGTTATGTCCCTCTTTGATCGTCTGCAGAAGTTAATTTCGTCAAGTGATACGGAAAGAGGTGTTTCATCTTAAATAATATGGTAAGTTACCTTTCTTTACCATTTGTCATTAAGTGTGACGACCCATTGTCTCAGTAGACATAAATAGAAAGTCAAGTCAAGTCAACGAGTCAGCACAGGATGAGAAACGCTGGGGTACTTAGTGTTGTGCGGTGTGGAGGGACAGGTAGTGGTTGAGGGCCTCAAGTGAGTCTGAGTGCAGGTATCTCAGTCACTACGGTAGGTCGGTAGAGTAGGAACCAGCAGGGGAAGAGGAGGACGGGGGTTAGGGAGGGTCGTAATCTCAGAAAAGGTTACTCAGTTGAGAAGCGTACTCCACGGGTTTCATGACCTCAAAGTCGAAGTCGTAGTAAGGGAGGTTTCTTCAGGGTCCCGACTAGAGGAAGTCTTTCCTGACCAACCTAGAGGAACGTCAGGTTCCCTGAGAGTTCTCAGAAGAGGTTGTGGTATCAAGTTTTCGTAGTTAAGAAGCCGTGAGTCGAAAGAAGTGTCGGGTTGAGAGTGTAGGTATATACTGGTGTCCTTTTTGGTATCGAAACTGATCTGCCTGGAAACAACCGTTTCATTACAGAGACGAAAAGTTATACGACAGATCCAACCAGTATTGAAAAGAAGGTTCCTCATTCGCAGAAAATTAAAGTACCGACGTTGGTGATAGACGTCACTAAAACCTCGGGGGGTTTATAAGTAGAAATCCTACGTAAAAAAAAGTAGAAGGGTTAACACAAACCAAATCTTTTTGTAATTTTAATTAAAAATGAGGTCCTCGTGTCGACCTGTCTGTTAGGTCTACGAAGAAGATAATTTTCTTTGATTGTTTAACGGTCTCCTTTTGGTTTACGTCCTACGACTGACATAAATATGTTTTATCTGGACCCAAGTCAGGGACCCAACCCGTCTAGAGGACCTCTTCCCTTTCGATGGGTGAGGTCATAAGACCGGACCTTTTAAGGTACCTGATACATCAGGTACCCCAGCGTTTCTCAACCGGTACTGACTCGCTGAAGGTGAAGTGTTTGACAGGAATAACTGTCATAAGTGTACGAGTCTCCTTCTTTTTGTCATAGTCATTCTTTTGTGTCCTCGTAATTCTGTACAATCTCACCGTAGTGTTCCCAGTCTTCTTCTTACACCCAAACATCCACCTTTCAAGTAGTGTTAATTGTTTTCAGTCAGACGAGATGACTTTAGTTCGTTTTAACGATCCCACTAAAGTCTCTTTTGATTCGTAAGGAAGGTTTCTTCACTCTATTACTGTATTGTTTGATTTATGTCCTCTATAAATGATCGCGGAGCTATTGGGAGTGTTTGTGTGGTGACTGGGTTGTCACTTAAGACTAGACATGCACTACCTCTTCCTCTTTTTTTTACGTCGTTTCCTCAGAAGGGTCACAACTATGTTACCGGAAACACTTAAGTTGTCCGTAAATGACTCGTGGGTGATATACGGTCCGAGAGAAGGGATCAGACACCTACGGTGTCCTTTGTTTTGTCTGTCTTTAGAGACGGGGTCACCTCGAATGTTGTATTACTTCCTAAATTCTGTACACTGAGACTCGTTCTGTACATGAATCTACTCACTTCTACACAATGCCTCTTTGGTCTTTCTCCTGTCGGTTATTTTTGAACTTATATGTGTGTTTGTGTGTACATTATTATTATATACTTTGACTGACTACTGTCGCTTTCACTTATATATTCGTCTTATGTAAGAGTGTTAGACGTTAATAAAAACGATTTTAGTTTTGGGTCGTTAATGAAAGGAGACTACACCGGAATATAATCTCCTAAGATTCAGACTCTTTTTTTTTTTTTTCCAGAATTTACTACTGGTAGTAATGTGCTTCCAGACCCTACCTTGGTGTTGTACGTCGCTTTTTTAGGTCTCGTTGTCTGATCTAAGACGACCCCTTTTTGTCTACCCTCAAATGACTATTGAGAGAATAAATGGACCTTTATATAAGGTCCCTACCCCTTCTACATCATAACTACCTTTGCTCCAATAATTTCATCTAAATCCTTAAAGAGAGTCATCTGCCCCATCGACGTGTATAAAACCGGTTGTTAAGCGACTATGTACTAAGACGGTAAAAGGTCAATTGAGTTTCCACATTTGTCTCATATACACACAATGGTCCGCTGAAGCGGAGATTGTCCTCTACCGTTTGCCTGAGGAGAGAAAATTTCGACGTATAATTCAATTCCAGGTTTTCGTTTTATTTGTTTTTATATACATCTGTGTTACTCTTATGGCCTCCCTCTTTCTGAACGTTGCCTTTGCGAGGTCCAGTGGTGAAGACAGGTAGGCCCCCTCCTTTTTTTTTTAGATTCTTGTCTGCAAGCGGGGAGGTGGGGAGGGTGGGGTCAAAAGCGTCCGACAGGTAGTCTTTCCCCTTGCCGCGGGGCCGCCAAGGGGAATCCGGGTAAGTCCCCTCTCAGGCTCCCCTTTCGGGGAAGCGAAACCTCTCCCCACTCCACCCCCCGACCGTTCATGTAGACTCGGATTGCTTCTGAGTGTCTAAGCTCCGGGTCCTCTGCGGTCGGTCTGTCGTTTTGCGTCAGATTTTGCTGCCACACCGCACTGCCCCCCGTCTCTTTGGTGTCGCTCAGGTTTAGTTAGTGACCCTGCCCTGTCTGTCGGACGGGTTGCGACCCCTGGGTGGCTCGGAAGAGGTGACAAGCGTTCCGCGACGGCCTCGGCGTCTTGGGCCCCGGAGGCGCAAGAGCCTTGAGTTGTCGGCCGGCCGACCCGGTCCTCTCCACGCCCCACACCCCCCGCGTCAAGGGCCCTTGAGGCGGGCGGGAGAGGGCAGTTGGGGCGGGTAGCCAGGCGGGGTAGGGAGGGCCGATGAGTGGCCTAAGCGAAGGGTGTATCGCCACCGCTTTAGCTCGCCTCTCTCGGATCCCCTTCCCCGGCCGGCGTCCCAGCCCCGTGAGCCAAAAAGGGCTCCCAGGGGCCCTCGGTTCCCTACCTCTCCGTTGGAAGAGCATCCGGAGGAAAAGGGGACAATGTCCGGCCGCAGAAGCCTGGGGTTTGGAGGGTTGAAGGCCGACGTCGGCCGGTTGGTTGCGGCCGGGGTGGGGCAGGGGCCTTCGGGCGGGGCGGGGACTGCGAGGGAAGGCCGGAGCCGCGCCCCACCCGCCCCGGACGCTCTCAGATTCACCAGGACCCCAAAAAATTCTCGAAAGTCAGGTTCGCGGGGAGGTCCCGACGTCGACGTCCCATTGCAGGTGACACTCTCTTCCAGTTCGGAGCGACCGACAAGAGGAAGAATATAAATAACTAGTGGCGCATCACTGGTTCTCCATCTGTCCGGACCCTTAATTATCGGGGGTCCTGTTCGAAAGTGTGAGTCTGAGCCTAAGGAGTGCGAGTCTTGACTCCACTATTATCATAGATTCCCACATCACGCCTCTTCCGTTACCGTTCGCTGAGGTCATGAGAACGGATCTTTTAGGGTACCTACCTCCTCGGACCATCCGACGTCAGGTACCCCAGTGATGCTCAGCCTGCGCTGACTCGCTGAAGTGAAAGTGAAAAGTGAAAGTACGTAACCACTTCCTTTACCGTTGGGTGAGGTCACAAGAACGGACCTCTTAGGGTCCCTGCCCCCTCGGACCGCCCGACGGCAGATACCCCAGCGGGTCTCAGCCTGTGCTGACTTCACTGAATCGTTCCCACATCACTCCAACAATTTTCGTGGATCGCGCCATAAACCGTTTGTCATTCACGAGTCAATCACTTCCAAGAAACGGTCCGTGACACGATCCGAGGTCTCACTCATTCTGACTAGCCATACGTCGGGAGTATCTCGAACCCCAGGTCTCTTTGTTATTCCATATTAAATCTATTCATTCTTGCACGTCCTACCAAACATGCATCATACCGTTCATGTCTTAAGAAACTTTCTTACGAATGGATCCTGTTCCACAGACGGATAGGTGATTCAGCTCGGGGGGATGGGGTGTGGGTGGTTCTTTAAATTCGATTCCGAATTTATCCTACGGGAGGATAACTTCAATGGATCCATTTTACTCGATGTTCTCCCCTTCCTAAAAGATCCGTTTCTTCATGATAGACGGGCATCCTTTGTTTTCCTTTGTTAAATTCCAGGAAGACTCCCTAAAGGAACCGTCAGTCCACCAATTCCTAAGTGGAAGGTTACGAATCGGAAACAGTCCCTCGATTCTAGGATGTTCGGGGAGGAGGTTTTTTGCTTTTCCATTTGTCGCCTTCGTGATAATATTGTTAAGTCGTTTCTGAAATTTTTACCAGGTGCAGTTTTTTTTTTTTTTTTTTTTCCTTTTTTTGAATTTCTATGAAGACTCGAAAATATATTGAGGTGTCCAATGTTAAAAAATAAACAGGTTCCTATGGATGTCTAAATCTTAGACTGAAAAAAGTGAATGATACTTTATATCCTATATGTCTATAGGAAGTTATGTTATACATATCATTGAGATAATGTTTCACCACTCCTTTCTTACCTAATAAGTCATTCATTATGACCCCGTGACCAATCGGTGAACTGTTTTTTATTTCACCTTTTTTTTTTTTCCAATTTATTGCTAGGGACGGGGTATCAAACCGTTATACTTTAAAGGTATTAGAAAATAACTTGTTACGGTAAAGATCCTCGATTAAAGTTCCTCCATTTACTTATTTACATGTATTTACCAGACATGTTCTTACAAATAACGATGTAAAAAACTTTATCATTTTTGAACTTCTGCTGAATTTATAGTTAGTTACCTATAAAGTTTACATTTATACACATTGCATGTATGTTCGGTACCTTACGACATACATAAATAGAACACATGATGGGGTGACTTTTACAGAATATCAAAATTATCGAATAGTTGACTACAGAGACTTTAAAGATAAAATTGTTATTATAGTGGATGTTTATTACGTCAAAAGTGAGAACGAGAACGTAACCTGTTCTTTTTCCCGTAAGTCAGAAATTGAGCCCTACTGTTCGCAAACGGGGATCGACCACGATCTTGTGATATTAGAACTTCCTGAAGGGGCTACCGAATCCCCATTTCTTAGAGAGACGATTACGTCTTTTGTTGTTTTCTACACCCAAACTAGGGACCCACCCTTTCTAGGGGACCTTCTCTTTTACCGTTGGGTAAGGTCATCAGAACGGACTTTTTAGGGTGCCTGTCTCTCCGTCTGTCCGATAGTAGGTCTCTCAGTATTTCTCAGCCTGTACTCACTCGTGTGTGTGCAGTAGAAAGACAAGGAATAAATAATACACAAATTAACCCTTTCTATGACTTAAATAGTTGACAGATAACTCAAGATAGTGACGAGGAACAGATAAGACTGAGTACTTATATTACTTGGTGTGATCCTCTTTACCTAATACAGGACGGAGTAGTCAATTGTTTCCTACAGTGTCAGTGGTTGTTAACGTCAGTGGCGCCTCCCGCTCGACTACTCGGGACTCCCTTGAGTCCTACACTTTTATGTCCTATGAATGGGGTCTGTCGACTCGACGTCTAGTTCCCTTACTAAAGTCACGTAGGTCTGAGAGCGTAGAAGGGTATGTTTCTTTTCACGATTTAAGGAATTGAACTGTATAGACCAAAGAAAGTAATTGTCATTAGAAAACCACAAGGGTTTACTGATGAACGGGAAACAACGTTTTGAGGATATATAGGACTGAGGAGGAGAACGGAGGAACCCCGTCAAAGAGTCTCGGTAGGGTTTTCTTACAGAGGACCCGACGTCAGGAGTAAAACCGGGTTTGTTTTGAATTAAGTGTTAAGGGTGTCAAAAGTTTAAAAAAAGTTGGGTCCATATTTACACGAATCAGTAAGTCAGGACAGACTGAGAAAACCCTGGGGTACCCGACATCGGGGGTCCGAAGAGACAGGACCCTGAAAAGGACCGTTCTTATGACCTCGCCCAACGGTACAGGAAGAGGTCCCCGAGAGGGGTTGGGTCCCTAGTTTAGACCTAGAGGACGTAACATCCGTGTCTAAGAAACGACAGAGTCGATGGTCCCTTCAGTATTGTGTTCTTAGTTGTCTAAAAGATTACAAGTTGGGTAGGAGTGGAAGAACTTTATTTGAAAGGAATCAGCATATAAGTAATAAGAAACTTATTTAACGACCCAAGTTAAAAAAGTAGAAGATAAATCCTTATTTTAAATAGATATTAATACTTTAACAATGACCAAATACCGCTAACAGAAATTGTTCAAAACGTTTCACTTGTCATCATTCATTAAATCCTTGATCGTGAAGGAACTTCTGTCTTACCTAAAAGTGTTACTTTCAAATTGACCTTTCCAATCCCGGAAAACACCCCAAAGTAAAGACACTTTGGAACCCCAACGGACCGGACCGCCGACCTCTCACTCTACGTATCACGAGTCCAAGTCAAGTCAAACCAGGGAGTCAGTACAGGCCGAGAAACGCTGGGGTACCTGACATCGTGCGGCCCGGAGGGACAGGTGGTGGTTGAGGACCTCGAGCGAGTTTGAGTACGGGTCGCTCAGTCACTACGGCAGGTTGGAGTCTACCTATACAAAAATTTTATATGACGACACAGGGTTTACACTTCTCTTGTGTAAAGTATTTGACCTTTCTTGTCACGTTTCAAAGAGTTAGTAGAAAAAAGAATAATAAGACTTGAATATTGGCGGTAATCTCTCGTTCACACTCTTTACTCAGTGTCCCAGTGTAATTCAGTGTCCCAGAGTTTGACTCTCGATTCTTCGAAATCGTGTGTTTCATAAAATTTTCAAAACTATTTACCGGTGGCAAAATTTTGGACCTTTTAAAGTGTAATTTATTATCCAGAGAGCTCGAGGGGAATGTGTCGTAGAAGAACACGTTGTTGACCATTATGGGAGGTGAAACCTGATCCTTGCCTGAGAACCAAATGGACTCAGTGGTCTGTTCATAGAGAATAGGAGTAGGTTTAATGGACGCGCTCGGGGAACCCATAAACCCGAGGATTAATTATTATTGTGAGGAGAATACAAAGACTCCTTTACCTTACCTAGACCCTGAAAGATCTTACAAGAGGGTCCTTTGTAGTAGTACGTGAAAAGACATTGACAGAGGTCCCTACCAGGTCTGTACACAAGTCGGAGAGTATCAGAAGGTTCTCGAATGAGAGACACTGCGTCGGACTCCGACCTTGCCGAAGGGTAACGTAGTAACAGACCCCGATTTACGGTGTCGGCATCTTTGATACGTAGGACTGGCACCTGTCAGTGATCGAAAGAGTCCTTTCGGTCTATTTCTCTTCTGCAAAAGCAAATAGAAAGAACACAAGACCCACCTCTACAGAACGACGACGAGGACGACGATTCAGCGAAGTCAGTACAGGCTGAGACACGGTGGGGTATCTGTCCTTCGGGGGTCCGAGGGTGCAGGGACCCTAAGAGGTCCATTCTTGTGACCTCACCTAACGGTAAAGGAAGAGGTTGTGTACTTTCACTTTTCACTTTCACTTCAGTGAGTCAGCACAGACTGGCAATCACTGGGGTACCTGACGTCGGGTTCTTTACGGAATTTGGTGGGATTTGGGTCGGGTCCCTAGGACTCCCTGTCTTAGGAGGGAGGGTGGACCAACTCACCTAAGTCGAGTCAAGTCAGTAAGTCAGTACAGACTGAGAAACACTGAGACACCTGACGTCGTGTGGTCCGAGGGGACAGGTAGTGGTTGAGGGACTCGAACGAGTTTAAGTATAGGTAGGTCAGTCACTACGGTAGGTTGGTAGAGTGGGAGACAGTAGGGGAAAAGGAGGACGGAAGTCAGAAAGGGTCGTAGTCTGAGAACAAGGTTCCTCAGTCGAGAAGCTTAGTCCACCAGTTTCAACCTCAAAGTGGAAGTCGTAGTCAGGAAGATTACGTATAAGTCCTGACTAAAGGAATTCTAACTGACCAAACCAGAGGAATAGTAGGTTCCCTGAGAGTCCTTAGAAGAGACTGTGGTGTCAAGTTTTCGTAGGTAAGAAGTCGTGAGTCCGAAAGAAATACCAGGTTGAGAGTGTAGGTATGTACTGATGACCTTTTTGGTGTCGAAACTGATCCGTCTGGAAACAACCGTTTCATTACAGAGACGAAAAATTATACGACAGATCCAAACAGTGTCGAAAAGACCAACTTACCTAATCTAGAGTCTTACGGATCTCTCGTCTCCTTTCCGGGTTCCCCGTTCCTCTCCACTCCCACCCCTCCTCGTCTCCTCTAGGTAGAATAGACACCTTCCTTTCTTTTATTAGTCTACCTCTTTTGTACGTCTCCTTCCTTTTCTCACCGTTCCAGTTAAGTACCACCTTTTTTTTTAGTTACAGGGGATTCTGTTGTCTTTTTCTTATCTCTTGGTTCACTAACCACTCCACTTCCTAAATCAGAATCGATAAAATTACCATAAAAATATTGACTAAGAAACATGCAAAAAATTTTTAGATAAATACGCCTGGTAAAAAATTTTCAGAAAGAACTGAAACAATGTGATAGTGAAGACAAAATGCAAAACCCAAAAAAACCGACGTTCCGTACACCCTAGAATCAAGGGGTTGGTCCCTAACTTGAACGTTGGGGAAGTGACCTTCGCTTCAGAATTCGTGACCTGGTGGTCCCTTCAGGAACTCAAATATAAATTCCCGGTGCACCTGTCGGTTTTTACCCCCGGTCGTATGATCCTCACATATTATATACCCTCTGCCGTCCTAGACTGTCTTTCTCATTCGTCCTCTGTCTCTCTCCTACTCCCCGGTGTTCTCCCAGGTCCTTACTCCCCTCTTTCTCGACATAAACACGGGTAGTCGGGATTCATATTTCTGGGTCGGAGGCAGACTTTTTCTCGGTTGTTACTCCGTCAGCGTCTTAGTCGGGGCAACAACCTCAGACTGTCAATTGTTGAGGTCGTCCTTAATTCTCCACTTTATTCGTCTACCTTGTAAACAGTTTTGACCCTATTCATAGGGACCCTTCCTAAAAAAATTAAACAAAAAAAAGGTTTTTTAGTCTTGTTTAGGGTATTTAGAAAGATTAATCTTTTGTCTTGTTCCTTAATTTAAGTTGGCTTTTTTTTTTACGTCGTACTTCATTAAGTCAGTGTCATTTACCTTTCCGACAGAGCTTTTAGGGCGACTACTAATGGGAACCGACGACCCCCTTTACTACGTCCGTGTCGTTACCTGTAGTCGTACGTTGAGTGTCGGTGCCCGGGTTTCGCCGTCGACTCTACTCGCTGGTAGGATTAATCTCCTACCTCTTGAGACTTTTTTCGGAGACTCCGACACTGTAAGGACCGGCCCCAAGAAGAAGGTCCTTACGGTGAGGCCCCAAACCCAGTAGTGAGACAGTTTTTCCTGAATTACCCCCACTAGGTCTTTCTCTGGTGTCTGTACTGAGTCACACTCTTCGAAACGCAAATTTTCGTCTTTCGTGCAGATATTCTTTAGGAAACATTTTAATCCTCCCTTCGTTCCTGTTCGGAACTCACCGCCTTTCCTGTCGACCTCGGACAGGACGGACGTGAGTCGAGTGGCATCTGTGCCCCCTGGAACTGTGTCCTTGAAAGCGGTCAAGAATTCTTAGTGCAAGTCCCTCCAGTCCTTTGGTACGGCCTAATAGATTATACTCAACGAGAAGTCAAGAAGTAAGTTCTTATAAATCGTTCGAGGGAGGTATAAAGTCCGTGTCCGAGATCGGAGAATCCTACATGGTCCCTTGTTTTGTCTCCCTTTAAGGATGGAGACACCTTAAATGTACGACCCCTTCCAACCCCCGGACCGAACTCCGACCCCTCCCTACCACTCTCCACCGGTGTCTATGACATTACATTATTCATTTGTGTAACATACCATACGACATTGCACCGTTGTCGATTTCTTTGTATCAATTCTCATTTCCTATAACTCTCGTAAGTCCTACCAGGAGTAATTCTTTCATTGTAAACTCCTCCAGTCCCTCGTTCAACTTACCATGGGCCCGTTTCTCCCAAGGTACATCTCCCTTGTCGGTCAGTCTTAAGAATTCCTCACACACACGTGCACACGCACAGACACGCACAACACATCTTCCCCACGTTTACTTTGTCCGGGACCATATAGTCGTTCTTGCCCGGACTGTGACACATTTCGACAAATGTTATACATTAACTGTTTATCTTAAGTGTGTCGTTGGGATAAGTCATCCGTGGTGGAAATGAGGGAAAATACACGTTCCTTTAATTCCGTGTCTATAGTAAACTGGACGGGTTCTCGTTCCTAGGTTCGGAGCCACGGACTGAAGTCCTAGGACTGGTGACGAGAACCAAAGTCAGCAGGTGATGACGGTGGACGAAACCAGTAGGTCAGTGTTAACCGTAAGTTCATGACGGGATCCTATTTAAAACTTTAAAGAAAAGTTTTCGTCACAAAGAGGGACGAAATAGTGGATGGTGGGAGAGGGACAGGGAAACGAGGGAAAGGGTAGTTGAGTTCTTGAGAAGAAAGGACGTTCAAGTAGTGGCTCTGGTAACAGAGACGGGTCGTTTAGTTCGCTTATACCTATCTCAGAGACAAGTCAAACCCTCCTCACCAACCCCTCGTCACTTCCCCACGAATTATTACGGGATGTCTAGTGCGGACGAGGAACCTTCCTCTCGATACTGTTTGGACACGACACGAGATGAATCACGGAGTCAGTACAGACTGAGAAACGTTGGGGTACCTGACGTCGGGTGGTCCGTGGAGCCAGGCATCTTTAAGAGATCCGTTCTTATAACCTCACCCAACGGTACGGGAGAAGATCCCCTAGAAGGGTTGGGTCTCTAGCTTGGGTCCAAAGGGAGTAACGTCCGTCTAAGAAATGGTTGACTCGGTACTCCCTTCGGGTTCTTATAACCTCACCCATCGGATAGGGAAGAGGTCCTGTTGTTTGGATCTGTCGGATAATTTTTTGCCTCTGTAGTGAAACGGCTGTTTCCAGGCAGATCAGTTTCGATATCAAAAAGATGTCATTACATCCCTTCACTCTCAACCTGGAATTTCTTCCGACTCGTGACTTCTTAACTACAAAAACTTGACACCCCGACCTGTTCTGAGAACTCTCAAGGAACCTGTTGTTCCTCTAGTTTGGTCAGTTAGGATTTCCTTTAGTTGGGACTTATAAGTAACCTTCCTGACTACGATTTCGACTTCGAAGTGATAAAACCGGTGGACTACCCTTCTCGACTGAGTTACCTTTTCTGGGACTACGACCCTTTCTGACTCCCGTCCTCCTCTTCCCCCGCTGCCTCCTACTCTACTAACCTACCGTGGTGGCTGAGTTACCTGTATTTAAACTCGTTTGAGATCCTCTACTATCACTTCCTGTCCCCTCGGACCCCACGACGTCAGGTACCCCAGTGTTTTTCGACCTGTACTGAATCGCTGATTTGTTGTTAATGTCTAGTACTCCCCGTCCTACCTCGTATTTACCTTAAATTTTTATTTTTGATGTGAACGAAAAGGAAGATAAGATTGTCCACGACATACCCCTACACAGAAACGTCGATAAGTGAGTTCTGTTTCGTGGAAATAGGGGTTTCGGTAAGTTAATACGTTAAATTTACCTCCCAAACATACCATACACTTAATGTTGAGTTATTCCGACAATTTTGTTAGTTAAAAAAGTTTTCTATCTTAGAACCGAAAGGGGAGGGACCAAATGGGAGGAAGACTGGAGATAGGAGTCCTTGGGTCTGGGTGTGAGTCCTTCTACAAGTCAAGTCAAGTCAAGTCAGTGAGTCAGCACAGGCTGAGAAACGTTGGGGTACTTAGCGTCGTGCGGTCCGGAGGGACAGGTAGTGGTTGACCAAGGAGTTAGGGTTCGTGTTACAGTGTTGAAACAAAACTAAGACTCCGAACGTTGTACTACGGTTCCTTCTGTTTGTTGAGAAAGAGTAACATGAAAGTCGTGGTTCAAAGGACTACTCTGGTTTTTTTCTATAAGATTGTAAAAGTACGATTTTGTTTGTGCATGTATAATATCTCGTCTTCCGTTATAAACATAGGTACTCCCAAACCCTTCAAAGAACGACCACCGACCGACGAGAGCCAACCCCCACCCTTTCGAGGAGGGAGGGAAGGTGATAACTTGGACGGTACAATTACAGGTCTTGTCAGTCTTCTACGTCTCCGACTAGGGTCAAGACCAAGTTTACTCGACTCACTGCCTGAACTTCGTTCAGTGTAGGGAGAACTCGACTCTTCTCTACTCACCTGGGCCATTAGAAGTTCCACCGACGGTCGGGAGTGTCAGGTACTAAACTACGGGATCCCTCTATTTAGTCTATGACTCCAGTCCATACAGTCGGTTCTCTATGTTCTTCGTTTTCTATGTAGGGCACGGAAACTCCTTGAAAAGTATGTGGTCTCCTCTCATTTTTCTCTCGGGGCACATTCTACACTATTCTCTGTGTTTCATTTCTCTGTTTGGTAGGTTTCTTACACTCCCTGTCCTTCATCGACTCTCAGTCCTCACTAGTCAAAAGACGAGGTCTAGTGGAACGAAACTGAGTGGGCACGTAGATTTCCGTTGTTCCTTCGAGAATGGGAAGGTCAAGAGTCCAGGGTACCCGGCCCAGGGACCAACGACAAATCAACGATTCAGCGCAGGTTGAGAAACACTGGGGTACCTGACGTCGTGTGGTCCGAGGGGACAGGCAATGCCAGAGGCCCTCAAACAAGTTTAAGTACAGGTAACACAGCTGCTACGGTAAGTTTTGGTGGAGTAGGAGACAGTGGGGGAAGAGGAGGACGGAAGGTGGAAAGGGTCGTAGTTCTATGAAAGGTTACTCAGTCGAGAAACGTAGTTCACCGGTTTCATAACCTCGAAGTCGAAATCGTAGTCAGAACGGTTACTTATAAGTCCCGACTAAAGGAAAAGCCAACTGACCAAACTAGAACGTTAGGTTCCCTGAGAAAGAAACTATCTGATAGGAATTGTAATAGGAGTTAGGACTTATTAGGACTGTGATCTTGTTCTTACGTGTACTATAGGAAAAGAACTTTCGTGTCACCTAATTTATACTTTACTGAATTCTGTTCAGAGTAGTGACTGTAACTCGACTCGTTCTAGACGGGTCGTTGGTGCAGAGTTTTTAGGACTTTTCTTAATTCAAGAATAGGGTGAAACATCCCATAAACACACAAAAAGGAAGACCAGACTAGGGTAAACGACTCCGAGACACTTGGAGACGTTCAGAGTCCAGTGTTCAGAAACGTAGTTCAGAATTAGACGGGACTAAAGAATTTTTTTTTTTTTTTTTCACTTTACGTTTCCTTTGTCTGTCCTTTTTTAAGTGATACCAGAGAGAAAAAGTTAAACAAACAAAAGGAAAAAGGACCCCCGAGACCAGAAGTCCTAATTACGAGTGAGACCCCTGGCTCCGAAGACATCAGTACCGTTTCACCAATTCCTTTACNTAGACGGGACTAAAGGAATTTTTTTTTTTTTTCCCTTTACGTTTCCTTTGTCTGTCCTTTTTTAAGTGATACCAGAGAGAAAAAGTTAAACAAACAAAAGGAAAAAGGACCCCCGAGACCAGAAGTCCTAATTACGAGTGAGACCCCTGGCTCCGAAGACATCAGTACCGTTTCACCAATTCCTTTACTCGATCTTTAGACGACCCCAGAGGGACTCGTCCAAGCTTAGGACGGCTGATACGTAAGGAAAATCCCAAAGGACCACCGAGTCTGTCATTTCTTAGACGGACCCCTGATCTGATTTTAGCCATAGAGACCCATCCTATAACCCCTTCCGGGTGGATCTATTATGTCCCTATAATTTATAACTGGGGATCTCCAAAGAGGGTGGGGTTTATAAGACTCCAGGTCTTTCCTTACTACTAGGGTGTATGTAGAAAGGTTTGACCCAAAAAATGAGGTCCCGACCCTTTTTACATGAGTCTCAGGGTGATCCACCGCGACCGTCTGTCCGTTCTTTACCGAGACTAAAATTTTACACTCGTGTTTGAAGGATATTCGGTCTCTTAAGGAAACAAAGACCTACTGGTTCTAATCGAAAACAGTTCGTGTACAGTCTTACCGAAAGACCTCATTGCTATTAGATTGACATGTCGAAATGGGATTTAGTCGGTTTATCAGTTCTGACTTACTTTCGTCTTCCTTTATGTGCATCCCAATTTTCATACGATATTTATGAAATTTAAATTCTTGATATTTAGAGAGTTTGATACATCACAGGTTTTGTTTTTACTCGCCAGTCCTCTGAATTGCTACTAGTTTCCACTATTTAAAATCTAAGAATAAGACTATACCTGCACAGAAATGGTTGCTCTACTACGACTATACTTAAGCCAGTGGGTCCGCACAGACTGAGAAACACTAGGGTACCGGACATCGGATGGTTCGAGGAGACAGGTACCCTAAAAAGTCCGTTCTCATGACCTCACCCAACGGTAAGGGAAGAGGTCCCTTAGAAGGGCTGGGTCCCTAGTTTGGGTCCAGAGAACGTAACGTCCGCATAAGCAATGGTAGACTCGGTGGTCCTTTAAGTCCATAGGGGTTTAATTTAATCCTTAATTTCATCCTGGAGAGGAAGAAGGGTTCTTTGGTATAACAAAATTGTTTAGATCTAAACACGTTCCTAAATAGACCAGCAAACTACTTATAAAGTGATCTCGACCTGTCCCGAATCGCTGAGTTGTTTTGATTGTTCATCCCAGCCTAAAACCTAAACCTCCCCTTGTCCGTGCCGGAGACAGAGGGAGAGTCGAGGACGGTATTGGAGAAGGTGAAGTTGTTCCCGAACAGGTCAGAAATTTTCCACTACCCTTGTCGTTTGACTGGCGACAGAAGATAAAGGTTTGTCAAGGTTATCAACCTTTTAAGTAAGAGTCTAATTCGGTTTGGGACCGGGAAAAATTGAGGGTGTGTACGTAGGTAGGGGCAAGACGGAAAATCTCGTGACGTCTTACTTGATTTGAAAAAAAAATTGCCGAAGAGGAAGTTATACCCTACCAAGTCCGGAGGAGTCGGATGTTGCCGTAGGAAAAAAAGTTGGCATAAAGTATATTGTCTCGAAGGCGTAGAGAGAATCAATGGAAACAGACGTCACCGTGGCAATCGACAGAACTAAATTTATGACGACGACGACGACGATTCAACGAAGTCAACACAGGCTGAGACACGCTGGGGTATCTGCCGTCGGGTGGTCCGAGGGGGTAGGGACCTTAAGAGGTCCGTTCTTGTGACCTCACCCAACGGTAAAGGAAGAGGTTACGTACTTTCCCTTTCACTTCAGCGAGTCAGCACAGGCTGATCATCACTGGGGTACCTGACGTCGGATGTTGGGTTAGGAACGTATACGTTAACTAGAAGTCTTAATTTTACGCCTACAACCCGAGACACTATTGGTGCACCTAAATTCGAGTTTCGACGCCAGACAGCTTTACTGTGCGCTAGTAAAGTAGGGCTGAGACCATGGTCTGTAGGGACCTAAGTTTCAAAACAAGGACGGGACGACTCGACACGGTAGAATTCGTGTACTGAGTAGAGTCTAGTAGTTAAAGGAGTAGAGGCTTTGTCAAGTGTAAGGGTAGACGGAGGGTCCCCACCAAGCTACCTTTACACTAGCAAAACACCCTTTTCATATACATTGTGTTAAGTGTCTTGTGTCGTTCCCAGGAAGCATGATCGATAAGGGGGAACAGGCACAGTATACTTCTAGTCTATTTGTAGAGGAAATTCTGTGTCTGTTTTTATGACTTATAATGAGAGTCCCTCCTTATTTCTCTCTGGAGACACCGAGTCGTGGTATCGCAGGGAAGTTCGACTACATGTGTGATTAGTCGTCAGAAATCCATATTAGTTAGGAATGGGTCGGTACCGACAAGGGTGACCGACACTCGGTCAAGTACAGAGTGGGTGTTTCTAATACTACCTAGAACAGTTCGCGGTACGACTTTCGTTCGTACCAAAACTGCGGTGACGAAAGATGGTCAGATTGTAGGGATAGTTTTTTCTTTATTTACTTCTGCACAAAACAAAGGACTCTAAAGCCCAACCGAGACTCACTAGAGAGGAAAAGATTTCTGAATGTTTCTCAGATGAATTATGAGACAAGTCAACTACCCAATTTCACCAGTTTAACACCCAATAAAGGGGGAAGCAAAGATAGTAATATTATTACAAACACCTCATTTATCGAAAAATTTTAAGACAAGATCTTAAGACGGTCCCTATTAACAGTTCGACTGATCGAATAGCAAAAATATTACACGGGGAAGGGAGGGGGGACCAAAAAAAAAAAAAACTCTTAGCCCTGTTGAAACAAGAAGAGAACAGAGAATTGTCAAGACGATAAGAGGTACGAAAAAGTTTCTAATAACTGTTCCCAAGACGCTCAAGAAACTCGTTGCACCCTACATTAAACAGATGCAGACCTCTAAACTTAAATAATTCCCACCCCCCCCCTACTTTTTTGTGGTGTGACCAAAGATCGAAACCGAAAAGGGAAATAGGCGACTCACGCGCACCCGTCCAAAACCAAAATAAAGTCGACTTTAAAGGGGTAGACCCTTTAGTCCGTAAACCTAGTCTACTTCAACTTCCGGGGAAGTTCCAGACTACCAGAGACAAAATACAAAGTCCGTTAGTTTGGAAAAGATTGCTCAACAAGAGTAAACGGAACAGAAAGTCACAGGAGAGTTATTTTAAACGAGATGAGAAAAATTTTAACTTCTTATCAACTAAATAAAAGAATTGCAAAATAGAATATAACCTCGTATCGACTAATCGCTACAATGCAATCGAGGTCTAAATGTCGTTTCACCAAGTCAACATGTGTATGTACATAGACAAGAAAAAGTTTATGAAAAGGGTAAAGCCGACAATGTACTATAACTCGGTAAAAGGGACACGACATGTCATCCAGAAACAACCAATAGGTACAATTTAGATCGTCGTACATGTTCAGGTAAGGTTTCAGGGTTGGATAGGGAGGGGTGGTGGGAAGAGGGGTCATTGGTACGTAAGTACGAGATTCGGACACTCAGATTAGGTGTTACAACACAATCAAAGTCACTGAGTCTATATCTATCTATCTATCTATCTACCTCTCTGTCCCAAGGGACACTGAGTCTGTCATTTCGTAGACGGACGTTACGTCCTCTATGACCAATCTAGGGACCCAGTCCTTCTAGGGGACCTCCTCCCGCACCGTTGGATGAGGTCATAAGAACGGACCTCTTAGGGTACCTGTCTCCTCGGACCGTTCCATGTCAGGCAACCCAGCGTTTCTCAGTCTGTGTTGACTCGTTGATTGTGAGGTGAGGTATCTATCTCTCTATTGAAAAAGTCTACTAAAAGGGACAATCCAATAATGTCTTATAACTCATATCAAAGGACACGATACTCAAGTCAAGTCAAGTCAGTGAGTCAGTACAGGCACCTGACGTCGTGTGGTCCGAAGGGACAGGTAGTTGTTGAGATCTTTAATCCAGGAGAAAAAAGAACAGTAACACCAAAACTCCTATGTTACACCAAATCTTAGGTTTGTGGAATCACACCGTGAATCTTGACTGTATGGACCGGACTACAGAGTAGGACGGACACAGAGGAGGAGGAGGAGGGGACCCATGGTCAAGAGAGAGGTAAGTCTACCCGTACTGGTGAGTCACCAGTGCACACACTTGGGGGGGGTTGGAAAAGGATTCCAGGGAAGGGGTGCCACCTGCCATAAAGGTCGGTGGGGTGAGTCTAGGATGTGAGTGAAATTCTGGGTCAAGTCACGGGTAAAGGAAGCCCTTCACAAGGGAGGGGTGAGAGTCGGGGTCTGACAGGAAGGAGACTTAAAGACGACAAAAGTCATGTCTAGTAGACCGAGAAGCAGGACTGTTAGGAACACTGTAGACCCACACCCATACAACGACTTGACATATCAATAACGAAATGGGAACAACTCGTGACGGGTCTCTTGAGTTATTTGGTTACACCTACAACGTACTTAAGGTCCGGGAATAGTCAAAAGGGATTAGTCTTGTAACTCCATTAATGGATTGTACCACCTTCGTGGAAAAAGCGGAATCTTCAGTTCCTTTCCACTCGAGCTCATCAATTTGTGAACCACAGAAGAGTGTAAAATTCTGTTCTTTTCCCGAGATCACGTGTTGACTATTTCCGTTTTGACCGAGTGAAAGGAGGGCTTCGGTCACGTCTAATCCCTAACTTCTTTCCAACAACGTACATGTCTTACTGAGTCCTACCTCAGACTGAGTAGCCACGGACTCGATTGGGTTGGAAGGGACGTGACTGGTTGTGGTGGATTTCGAAACTCAGTTTCCGGTCCCAATATGAAATAGACTATTTATCACGTCAACGTAAAGAATCCTTCCCTCTTTGATGAAAACACACAGGATATAGTCATGGTTATATATAAGGTCGTCTGTACCTAACACGTTTTTACGGGTGTGCACCTTTCCGAGGGGGAGGGCAGACACTTTAAGAGCAGGTATCACTTAACATTTGACATTGCCCATTAGAATTGTCTTGTGAAGTCTTAGTGTGGTGACAGCATTTTCATGGTCTCTACACCTCTCTTCCGAACCCCACTCTGCCTTGTCTCCTTTTTATTTCAGAAAGGGGTTTGTTCAATGAGTATTCGAGTGTTTCGTACAGTCTCTGTGTGCGCGACCCGTAGGTGGCACTTGGTTCCCGACGACTCCTGCACCACAACCCCTACATCTTTATCTCTTTTCTATGTGTCTGAAACGACCGTTCCGTAAGTGCCACGATTCCCTCTTCGACAACTTATTTCTCTCTTATGGACACTATGTTCTTCTCGACACTGTCCCTGGACACTCGGATACCGGGTCTTGAATCCCCCTGCACTTGTAGAAACAAGAACGCCGATACAGGACCCGGAATGATCGTTTGTGGGAAGAGGTACGAGGACTCGGGGCGGGGGTTTGTTGTCCCCCCTTTTTTCCGAGAGAGTGAAGGGACCCCCAGTGATGGAGACGAAATTCCCCTCAGAAGGTATAAGTCCTCCTTCGGTCCCTGACCCTCCAGGACCGCGAATGACAATTTTACTTTCGACGTTTGGTTGTTCAGTGAGGGACGAACATTTCGTCACAAACGTGTCGTGGAAGTAACCCCACTATTCGTGTTTAAAGGGTCCGTGTCTCTTCATTTTCGGCCACGAATCCTTCGAGCATTATTTACCCTCACAAATATTGACAATTTGTCTTACTATTGTGACCTTGAGGAAGGTCCTTTCGTTTTCATTTTCACACACTTCCTTGCCGGACCGGTATACCCGACGACCTACCTAGCAGTCCGTACCCTTGTATCTGAGGACGTGGGCCCTAGGAAAGTACATCGTTAGTAGGTCTTTTATCTCGTGGATTCGTCGTCGAGGAGGTCAAGGGTTTGTGGTGACGAGTGGAACAGTGAACCTCGCCTTCTTCACGAAAGGGACCCTTTAGGATACGGACCCTTCGGTTGGAATAGGGAGGGTACGGACTTGGGGACTGGGAGTGGGGTGAGGTGGGGGTCGGGAGGTCCGACGTTTAAGGTCCGTCGGGGAGTGGACCTAGGACCGACGATGTACCAAGGAGGGGAAGAGGAAGACGAACTAGAGGTTGCGGACCCTTCCTCTCGAGGAAAGACGGGTGAGGGGCCGACCTGGAAAGGTCCCTCCACCCACTCTAGTGTCAGAGGAAGGAGGACTCGTTTGTCTCCGATTGGAGTGTCAAGTCCCTGGGGTCCTACCTGAACCCTCGAGGACTCACAGACGTGTCGACCGGAGGGTGGTCGTCCCCCGAGACAAGGACGGAGGAAGGTGGGGGTCTCCAAGAGGACTCCGACTCCATACGTTCACCAGGTCCCGGAGGACCTTGATCCCGTAGTGACCACGTCCTCCTCTTCGTTACTACGTCCTAAATACGGGAAGAGTAGTGGTACCACCGGTGTTCTTTTTTTTAACGAGTAATTTGTGGTAGTTCCGAATAGTTCTAAATCTTTGTTCGTAAGTCCCCTCATCAACCCCGAACCCTGGGACCGAGACGGGAAATGGTCGAGGACCAGAACTCGGGTACTTACAGAGACTTGAAGGAAGACACGTAAATAGTTTGTCCCTGTCATTTGTGGATGGAGTAGACAAACAAGACTTCTAATTTAGACTAGTACGTTCGGGTCCTGACCGCATAAAGTGCTTGATAGTCGTTATAGACCCGAAAAAAAAAAAAAAAGGTCTTAAAAAATACGTCCAGTAAAAAATTTCAGAAATAACTCAAACAACGTTATAACGAAGACAAAATACAAAACCAAAAACCGGTGTTCCGTATACCCTAAAATGGAAGCGTTGGTCCCTAGTTTGGACGTTGGAGACGTAACCTTTCACTTTCACAATCAGCGAGTCAGTACAAGTTGAGAAACGATAGGGTTCCTGACATCGGGTGGTCCGAAGAGACAAGTACCTTAAGAGGTCTGTTCTTATGACCTCACCCATCGATAAGGGAGGAGATCCCCTAGAAGGACTGGGTCCCTTTGGACCGAGAGGTCGTAACTTCCGTCTAAGAGATGGTAAATTCGGTGATCCCTTCGGGGAACGTAACCTTCCACTTCAGAATTGGTGACCGGTAGTCACTATAATGTCGTTATAGATCAAATAATGTACTTTTACCGACAATGGAATTCACAAAAAAAATTTTGAAGTAAAAGAGGTGAAATTACTTAACTACTTATTTAATCAGTTACGTATTTAATTCCGAAGGGACCACCGAGTCTACCATTTCGTAGACGGATGTTACACCCTCTGGACCTAAGTTAGGGACCTCTTCCTTTACCGTTGGGTGAGGTCATGAGAAGGGACCTTTTAGGGTACCTGTCTCCTCGGATCATCCGATATCAGGTACCCCCTTGTTTCTCAGTCTGTACTGACTCGTTGAAGTGAAAGAAATAAAAGAAAGAAAGAAAGAGACCACCGAGTCCCCATTTCTTATACGGACGGTTACGTCCTCTACGTCCAGACTAGGGACCCAGTCCTTCCTTCTTCTAGGACCTCTTCCCGTACCGTTGGGTGAGGTCATAAGAACTGACCATTTAGGTCCCTGTCTCCTTGGACAGTCCGAGATCAGGTACCCCAGTTTTTCTCAACCTGTGTTACATCGTTGACTTGTTGTTGTATTCATTTATTTATTTGTTTATGTTCGTAGAAATTTTACATTCTTTTTGTCTGTAGGAAAGGGTCTCATAAGTGACCGTGAACTCGAGGTCAGTTACCTTTACAGGGATTCTTGTAGTCTCTGTACGGACCTTCCTCCCCCGCACTTCGTCAAGACAGATGACACCGATTTCCAGAACTGAGACACGTAGGTACTTCCGGAAACACTCCACGAAGATTCTTCTACAAAATCCTGAGTTTCGTGTTACACAATAATAAGGGGATTACAACGTTCTAGATCGGAGTTTCCGCCGTAGGGGTCCTCCATTAACAGTCTGAAGAGTGTGACTTATCTCGGGACAATCTTGTGGGGGGTCTCTGGGTACAAACGTAGGTCTATATGTTCATACACCCTTTTGTTACCTTATGATGAGTCGGTAATTTTCCTTGCTTTAACCTAGTAAACATCTCTGCACCTACCTGGATCTTAGACAGTATGTCTCACGTCATTCAGTCTTTCTCTTTTCGTTTTATAACATATAATTGTGTGTATACACCTTAGATCTTTCTACCATGTCTACTTAGATAAAAGTTCCGTCCTTGTCTCTGAGTCCACACCCTTTACCTGAACGTCTGTGCCCTCACCCCTCTTTCCCCCGTACATTATATTTACAACCGTTATATGAGTTTTTTTAATTTATGGTCAACAGGTTTGTGTGTGTGTGTGTGTGTGTGTGTGTGTGTGTGTGTGTGTGTGTAGAGACCAGACCTAACAGGACGCTCGACGAATGAATGGATGGTGGACAATACATCCTTTTTCGTACTCGAAATCGTAGTACGACTAACCCAAGTTGGGAACCGAGACGGATGACCTAGTGTTTCAATAAAGTTCATTGAATTTGAAGTAAAAAAGGTAGATATTTTAACTCTGTCACGAAGGTCCTAACTATACTTCTCATTTACTTTGGTCTTCCAACCATGGGTTATGAGTAAACGGGAGAAAGAGGCAGAGACGGGAAAGGGGAGAAAAGAGGTACGTGTTATTTATCCTTCCTTATCGAGGAGGTGTAAAAATAAACTTCGTTCACTTCGTAGTAAAAAGTAGTAAGTAGCATACAAAAAGATCCTTTTGCCTGGTACTCCTCGGATTCACGGGTTAGGATCACCAAGTCGTCTGGAGCATACGTAGACACTTCTCTTCGTTTGGAGTTCTCCTCGAAGATTAAACGACAACAAGGACACAGAACGAAATAATACGGTCACAAAGTAACAAATTCCCATTTTCATGTCTTCTACATAATTTCTTTGCAAGAAGGTCGTTAAATTTACAGGTATCTGTCTCCTTACCTATTTCTTCTACGCTAATATATATATGTATATTCTACCTGATAATGAGTTAGTGTTTTTTCTTGCTTCATTACGATAAACGTCGTTGTACCTACTTCGATCTCCAAAAGTAGTATACGCTTCATTCAGCGATAGTATACTACAGTGAATGAACTTATAATATACTTCATTCAGTTATAGTACTATAGTAAATGTACACCTTAGATTTACTATGTTTACTAGAACATTTTTTTACTATGTTCACAAAGACAATAAATGTTTTGTCTTTGCCTGAATGTCTGTATCTTTTGTTTAAATACCGATGGTTTTCCCTCTCCCCTACCCCTCCCTACTTAATCCTCAAACCCTAATCGTCTATATGTGATATATTTTATTTATGTGTCGTTCCAGGATGACGTATCATATCCTTTGATGTAGATTACAGAATATTATTTGCCATTACTTTTTCTTAGACTTTTCTGATATATGTATATGTATATATAATGTTGACTTAATGAGACGACATGTGGACTTTGATTGGTCCTTAACATTTAGATGATAGTCAAATCAAGTCAGCGAGTCAGCACAGGATGAGCAACACTGGGGTACCTAACGTCGTGTGGTCCGAAGGGACAAGTGGTTGAGGTCTCGAACGAGTTTGAGTACGGGTAGTTCAACCACTACGGTAAGTTGGTAGAGTCGGAGACAACAGGGGAAGAGGAGACGGGAGTCATAAAGGGTCGTAGCCCCAGAAAGGGTTATTCAGTCGAGAAACTTAGTCCACCGGTTTCATAACCTCGAAATGGAAGTCGTAGTCAAGAAGGTCACTTATAAATCCTGAATAAAGGAAATCCTAATAGACCAAACTAGAGGAACGACAGGTTTATGAAGTTGATTTTTTTTTTAAGAAGGGCTTTAATTTAAGACTGTCATGTTGGCGGACACTAGAGTTACTATTTCGTCTCCCTTCTGGGTCTCAATCGTTTCCTTCGGGAAGTCTTCGTAGTACAAGACTTTCTTTGAAGGGCTTTCACGTTTCCTCTTTGTGTCTCGGTCTCTTCTTGTCGTTTTTGATAGTACCCGCAGGTCGGTACCACAATCGTTCCGACCCGGAGTCTTCGATCGACCCTGAACGTTTCTCACGAGAGCTTGTCACTCTTCTCGAAACACACTCACATGAAACTCGACCCTCTTGTTCCTTCCCGGTTCAGGGTACGAACCCCGTCCACCCCATTACGATCGTCTACTGTCTTTTTTCGTTTCGTCAAGGGGAGGATGGGTCGACGGTAGAGGAGACAGAGGTTCTTCTAGAAGTTGGACCAATTCTCCTTTGACGTCGGGATCCGAACTTCGGGACGCCTGTTATTTATGGGTCAGAGAAGTTTACTCGAGTCTAGAGGTCCGGGACTGTGTAAAGTAGGGGTTCCTTCTTTCTTGGACTTCCAAAGCAGTGTCTTAGTAACAGTCATTAGAGAGTCCTTAGAGTCCTCACCACGGTTCCCTAAACGCTACTCCCCGTCAGGCTCAACAGTTGTCCCCGTTGTACATCCAAGACCCTTCAGAAGTGACAACTCAAATTGAAACTCGGGGTCGTTTGGAATTGGACCCAAAAGTTCTCAATCGATCGAACATTAGCGAAGTTTTTACAATCAGTGAGTCAGCACGGGTTGAGAAACGGTGAGGTCCCTAATGTCGTGTAGTCCGAAGGGACAGGAAGTGATAGAGGACCTCAAACGAGTCTGAGTACAGGTAACTCAGTCACTACGGTAGGTTGGTTGAGTAGGAGACAACAGGGGAAGAGAAGAACGGAAGTTAGAAAGGGTCGTAGTCCCAGAAAGGGTTACTCAGTTGAGAAGCGTAGTCTACTGGTTTCATAGCCTAGAAGTCACTTATAAAGGTTACTTATAAGTCCCAACTAAAGGAAATCCTAACTGACCAACCTAGAGGAACGACAAGTTCCCTGAGAGTTGGTGGTGTCAAGCTTTCGTAGTAAAGAAGCCACGAGTCGGAAGAAATACCAGGTTACTGTTGAACTTGTAGTAAAGTGTCAAAAAAGAAAATACTTTCGAATGGTTTTTGGTGGTCCAAAAGGGTCTCCATGACTCAGAAAGTCGTCCCCAAACCCGTTTCAAAGAATACCATTCTACTTATCCATTCCTAATCCCTACTAGAGGTCAACCCCTTTCCGTGTCGATCCGTTTGGTCACATATCTCTTTCGTGACTTCCTAACTCGACTCAGTAGGTTTCTTTCGCCCGCGTCCCGGTCTTCGGAGGTTAGGAACACACCCCTGACCAAGACGATTTATGGAAAGTCACTGCACAGTCTATACCGTTGTCTATTTACTCTCAACTATATTCTACCTCTGTGTGTTCAATTATGAGTCGTCCTATGTCAAACGACTCGTTCCTCGGTTTTGTTTATGCACCTTAAATTACCCCCTTTCTAAAAGTAAAACTAAAAGTTTTTTGTTGCTGAGTCAATGAGTTTGATAACTGTTTCTCGAATACACTTTTTTTTTAAAAAAAACATACTAAAATCAATTGTTTTGTGAGTCGCACTCGGGTTTTAAGACTACATCGACGTTTTTATGACTACAAACAGTGCCGGTGTGGTTCTACCACTCACACGGCGTCCGGTGGACGTAGTCTCGTGGGTCCAAACAAGGTTCGCGGCATAAAAAGGAGGTGTAAGTCGAAACACCCGGAGACATTAAAAAAATTTAACGCTTACTTTTCATGTCAACACCAGCTTTTGGATCTTTACATCCTTCAACTTTTCCTCTTTTATTTTTACTAGGGTTACAGTGGCAAAGTCCTATTAATGATCGAAAGCACACAGGAAGTTCAGAAAAAAACACACTCTACCTCCGGATACCTTCCTTCTTAAATGTTACATCGAATCCATCTCAAATATAAGAGAAAAAAATTTAATTGTAGTATAGGATTTAGGGAGGGGGGTTGAGTAATATATAAGAAATTTTTGTGGCAAAAGTATCCATTAGGTAACAAAATCTTGATACGGAAGTAAACAAATTTAACTAAGTAAGGACAAAGGTAAGTCTCCGCCCCCGTCTCTCCACTGTGTTCTAAACTCTTCTTATAACTGTTTCCTCATCCGTGGGGTCCTTCCAGTCGGACAAATCCCTTCCCAGAATCTCCCTGTCAATTTTTCGACTCTTACAAATGCGGTCCCTTACCGGGACCACTGGTTCCCTTACTTAAACAAAACACAACAAGAACTTCCAACTTGATTCCGTTCACCCTTTCCAACCTCACTCAGACGAAGGTCGAGGTAGACATTGCTAAGGACGACGGACGGGTACCTGGTTGTCCCAAACTCTCCCTCGTTGGGAAGGTAGTGCCTTTCACGAGTTCGGCTCTGTCCTACCGGTGGACCCCGACCTTAAACAGCCATCCTGAGGAGGAGTCTCACCCTCTGACCTTATTATTGGAGACCCTGAGGAAGGTTCACCTTCTAAAAGTGCGAAGAAAGGACGGGAGGGAACTGGGACGAGTGCCCTTCTAAATGTCGTCCATGCCTCGTTTCTTCAGTTACAGTAATTAAAGTGACGACCTCCTTCATGACATCGAGTCTCTACGTTACATGTAGAAACAGGAGACATGACTGAGCGTGGGACTGCCGTAAAATGTCAGTTGTTTCGTAAAAAGTACATCTGGAATATTACACTAAGAACATTGTCGAAACACTTCACCCACAACTGTATTCACAAGAGTGGAAATCAATAATACCGAAATGTTCCACAAAACTAAATGTTCCACCATCCTGTTCACGGGATCAAAAAAAAAAAAAAAAGGAAGGTTTTAACAGACTCGATAAGAACCGGGAAAAAAAGGGGAAGGGCATAATTAAAAACATATTGGAAAAGTTGACGGAGTCTTTTTCGAGTAAAGGGAAAACTAACGTCAACGGGACTAAAGTATCTAAATTTAAACTCCTCGAAATTACGATAACCCAGAGGGGTAGGTAAATAAACCCCCGTATTTACCGGAAAAGTAATCATTGGATGGGGTGACTTGGGGGAAAGAAAAAGTTTCTAAAAAAAATTACACCTGGTAAAAATTTTCAGAAATTACTTAAACAATGTTACAATAAAGACAAACTACGAAACCAAAAAACCGGTACTCCGTACACCCTAGAACCGAGGGACTGGTCCCCAGTTTGGGTGTCAGGGGTACGACCTTCCACTTCAGAATTGGTGACCTGTTGGTCCTTTCAGGGGAATGAGGAAAAGAATAACCAACTCGTGTGAAGGGTGCTATCTCTGACTTTTATACTCTACGGAGGAAACGACCATCGTACTGGAGTGTTGAATTAGAACTCCCACACTGTAAGAAGGTCTTGTCAAACTATTTGTACCCACACACTTCTCTACGAAGGAAATGAAGGAAGTCTTACTCCGACATCCTTCCTCCGAAATGTCCATCTAACACCCATTATGTTGGTTGGATGTCGGTGTCCTCCTGGTTAGACTTCCGTCTTCGACACGTCGTCTTTCTACCTTTCTGTGACTCGCAGACTGCTGTCCAAACACAACATGAACGGCTATGACCTGAAGAACAATGTTTCTGATTGTTTGCAAGTATCTCAATTCTGTAAAGAACAACGGTACACAATGAACGTACACTTTCTTAGGATTAATTATGTGGTACACAAAGAAAGGTAGAGAAATCTATTGTCGGGTAGTAGAAGAGGTGTTCGTAGAAGAAGTAAAAACACTTATTCTGTAAAAAAATTTTTAATGTAAGAATTAACAAATTAAAACCACTAATCCATCCGATGGTTACACAACTAGAATATAGGTTGAATCACTGGTGAGTAAATAATATTTTAAACATTCTATAGAATACCTGATAGTCCGACACGATACAATTCAGTGCAGGTTAAGAAACACTGGGGTACTTGACATCGGGAGGTCCGAGGAGACAGGTACCCTAAGAGGTTCGTTCTTATGACCTTACCCAACGGTAAAGGAAGAGGTCCCTAGAAGGGTTGGGTCCTTAACTTGGCTACAGAGGACGTAACGCCCACCTAAGAAATGGTCGACTCAATGGTCTCTTCGGGGCACCTGATAGTATAATAGACGATTATTTTTGGTAAAAGGAAACCAAAAATTCAAGAAATAGACTAATATAATCGATTCTGAAACCCATGTCCTACCTTCTCCTCGACAATCTCACACGTCAGGACAAAGAGAGTGAGTCTAATAATACACAGTAAAACATTGTATAAAATTATTTATTAGAAATGATTCAATTACACAAGGGAAAAACATAGTCCCGAAGGGACCACCGAGTCTCCAATTTCGCAGGCGGACCTTACACCCTCTGGACCCAAGCTAGGAACCCAGTCCTTCTAGGGGACCTCTTCCTTTACCGTTGGGTGAGGTCATGAGAACGGACCTCTTAGGGTACCTCCCTCCTCGGACCATCCGAAGTCAGGTACCCCAGCGTCTCAGTCTGTGTTGGCTCGCTGAAGTGAAGTCAAGAAAAACATAGTCAATCCTAATCCGAATCGATTTTACTTGGGGTTTTCTGATTTACCGTCTCCTAATTTATTCCTTCTTTAAATAAAAAGTACGAGTTCTTTAGGTCAGGTAAACACTGTAGAGTTTCTAAGTCCAAGAATAACAGTACAACGCGGTGACAGTCTTACGTTTCCCCCCACCTTTACATACGAAAAGTGCTCTCCATTTCTTTTTCGTAAGTTATTGTAAATAGTAACTGAACACTAGAAAATTTTCTTTTTTTTTTTGAATTATTTGATCCGGCTCTTTCACACCGACTCTAACGATTAAAGTAGGGTCACAAATAAGAGGGAAATAATGTAATATTTTTCTTTGAATTAGGAAAGAAGACTGAAAAGTTTGAATAAACGTATCTGCATAGTAAAAGAGAATACTAGACAAATTAGAGGTAAGACTCTGTTTCACCAAGACGAGGGGAAAACCAAGAGATAAAATAACAAACCACGGAAAAAGAAATGATAGGCTTACTCTGTAAAAAGAAAATAAGTTTTTTTAGTTTAAAATTAAAATAACTGGAAAACATAACAATCAAAAGAGTAAGTGGGAATAAAAAAGGAAGGAAGGGGAAAAATCCGAGAAAGACCAAAAATGGGGTGGAGAACGAAGAACTTAACTGACATTTGAGTAAACGAAAAATGGAAAGAAAGAAAAATATTTACATCCGGAATTGACTTGGAATGTTCAGATTACTGTAGTATACATAAATGCAAATTAAAAATGAATTTACTAAAACCTGAAAAGTCATACTAAAGAAGACTTGGGTTTTCAATAAATCCTCTCGTAAAAATTCCATTGTTTAAAAAAAAGGAGGTGAATGATTTTTTTTTATTCATTTATGTGTTTGTTATTTTGGTGGAGAAACTTTTGACAATTTTAGAAGAAACACTGTAGGGACCTCTTCCCTTACCGTTGGGCGAGGTCATAAGAACGGACCTTTCAGGATACCTGTCTGCTTGGACCGCCCGATGTCAGGTCCCCCAGCGTTTCTCAGTCTGTGCTGCCTCACTAATTGTGAATGAAATATGTCCTCCGAAAGACAAAACAAACAAACGAGAGAGAACGTGGGCTGACTTTTCGAAACACCTACGAAGGGGGTGGGGAGGGACGTCGGAGGCAGGTATCGGTCCAAATATTATCAAAAGACCCCAGAGGACGGGGCACCACTCCTTATAACGTCTCAGTGTGTTCTTTCGACCCAGTTAAGGGAGAACCCTCCGACCCAGAGTCGAGGGAGTAGGGTGTCGAAGACCCTCTCAGTCTGGGACAGAAACCTGTCACTCGGTCAAAGGTGGTTGGAAAAGTATCTGTGAATCGGAGACGGTGGGGTCTCCTCGGTCCGAGGAAAGACGACAACGGACGGTCAGAGTACTGAAGTAGAGAGGCGTGACCACCCTAACTCGGTGTTTCTGTAAAAAAAAAAAAAAACCGAATAATCAAAAAAAAAGAAAAATATGAAAAAAGTAGTTAAAGTAGCAAGGTGTCCCTTATATCTCTTTATCCTTTACTTCCCCGCAGTTGAACTGACCTTCAGACAAAGCATAGTAGAAAAAGGATTTTTAATCTTATTATGACTCATCAGTGTCGTGTGCACCAAATGACGGTATCACAATAGAGGCGCCAAGTGACAAATGGATTCCTGGACGAGACTCGTTGACATTTCACAATACGACTAGGCCACGCAAATCTTTATTTCCCTTTTGTCACCTCTGTCGAAAAGGGACTTCTGACAGAATGTAGTACCGGTAGTGTGGTTGAGACGTACTTCGATCAATTCTTTCGGGTAGAAGGAAAACATTTTCACACCGAAAATGTTGAAGATTCCGTTTTACTGATCGTTGGTCCTGAAGGGACCTCTAGGTCACCAATTCTGGACTCGAAGGTGACGTCACCCCCCGTGTCTAAGTTAGGGACCAACCTTTTGGGTGTACGGAACTCCGGTTTTTTCTTTATTAATCCCTGGTTGACAGAGTGAAGGAAGGAGTTATAGTCCCATAAGAGAATTTCTTCAGTCAATCGGACTCGAGATAAAAAAAAAAAAAAATCTTTTCAATTTTTATACTACCTTTTTCGAATCACTGAAGTTCAAGGTCACACGAATTTACAACCTAGTTATTACGACATGTTTGGGTCAACATAGAAAGATAAGTAATACTTAGGTAGAGTCCTATTTCCAATGGAAAAAAAAAAAAAAAAATTGAGGGAAAAACTGTCCCCTTTCTATTAAACAGTCCCTTTCACCATGGTTTACCGTACAAATAACTCGTTTTTATAAATGGATTAACAGATCGAAAAGCCCTTATGAACTCCTATACCAAAGAAGGAACCCTTGTCTTACCTCTGAGACACTGTGTCTTCTTCGTTTTTTCCGAAGTCAGACCGCTCTCAACGAATACGACAGAAAAGGAGGTCGAGTCAGCGTGTCGAGGCCGTTTTTGTCGTTTAAGTTGACTCATCGTAAAAACAAAATTTTTGTAGAGTTTAAGTAGAGTTTAGACATAGAGAAGATCTCTCTCTTTACGTTAGGTAAGATTGTTCATTAATTTGTTTGTTTACGGATTTTGGTGTCAGAGGAGACCACGACAGATGTGGAGGAAGGTCGTCCCTAGGGGAGAGAGTTTCGGGTCGGGTGGCCCGGGGGAGAGGGTTTCGGGTCGGGTACCCTAGAGGAGAAAGGGTGTCCGGGTGGGAGGTAGGGGTCAGGTCACAGGAGTACCGTCCCGAGAACACAGACTGTGTCCCGCGTACAACCCATGTTTGATGTATACCTTTTGGACCCCCTCTCTTAAGTCTTCGTTTCCTCAATAGTAAGGTAAATGAAGGATCTTTAAACGGGGGACCAAGGTCCTCAGTAGTGTCTAAAGACTTTTGGGCTTTAAATTAAATTACACTCTAAAGAAGAAGAATCACTAAGTCCTTTTCTGTGTGTGTGTGCGTGTGATTTTGAAAGAGGTCTGACGATAAAGGAGGTGTAAGGATTAGGCTTGAGTTTTGAAATAAGTAAATTGAAGTAAATTGTCTTCTAGCACTTTATGAATCAGACGAGAGACGAGGCAAAAGAGTATCTGTCTGAAACTTCGTCCATTCCCGAAGTTTCCCTTCCCAAACCTTCTAAACTTTTATAAAAAAAAATAAATAGACCGTCGAGGTCCAAAATTAACGTCGTACTCCCTAGATCAAGGGACTTGTCCCTAGTTTGACCCCTCGGGACGGAACCTCGCGTCTCAGAATCGGTGACCTGGTGGTCTCTAAACCTCAAAACTTGTTGACTTTCAAGACTCAGTTAAAGTCACAGATATCTTTCCCAGGTTTCAACCGTGTAAAAGAAAAGAGGAGCACTATAGTCGGTAGAGTGACTTGGACTCGTTAACGCCATCGAGGATCTCTTCCCTTACTCCCTCCCCTCGTTTCCCCTAAAAAATAAATTTCTTTTTTATGGACCTTGATAGAAAACCGAACAGCCGAATCAGAAAACCCGATTCGTTGATACTTAAAAAACTTCTCTTGTTTTAAGTGTTATATACACGTAGTATGGTAATACAACATGTGGAAGTTGACTGCATGTCACTATATACAGTTGACTGAGAGTTGTTTCGAAACCCCCCTTTTCCCCTGTCGTTTGTCATCGGTACTTCTACATCGCCATGACAGATTTCTCTCACTAGTCAGTCGAGGCTCTGTGCATCAACGCCATGTAAGACAAAACAAAGTAAAGTTTAGTGTAAATGTTCGTGGAAATGAATTCACGGTCCGTGACTCAAGGTCTGGTCACAGTAGGTTGTCTTTATACTACGTTTAGTACTTACGTTGACCTTTCAAAGATCATCGGTGTACTTTTGCTACTTTTCCTTTAGTCAAAACGTTTAAAAGTTTATAATCTTTTTATATTTTTACTGTAAAATTTGAAACCTTTTGTTAAGAAAATTTTTTCTTTGTCCACTGACACCAGACCAGGACGACTGGAAGGCAAGGTGGGGTGACGAGGGTGGGAGAAGGGACTTGAAGTCCAGGGGACACCGAAGATCAAGGAGGGTGTTGGTCAGAAAAGGGGCCCCCGGAGAGTGCCGAGTCCAGAGACCGACCACAGGGAAAGGACAGGGACCGTGATGGACAGTAAACCCTTTCTCTTACGTCGCCAGCTACCGGCTGTCCACGACCTGTCCACGAGTCATAGACCTGTAAGATCGTGGACTAATTCACCTCCTACCACAAGAGTAGGCTCGTGTATCCAACCTAGGGTTTCCACCTCAGAACCCGAGGTATCACCGTAGATGCTCACACATCGAACAAAACTACATCTTGAACTTGGACTCCCCTACTCTCTCCAGTATTTGGGTAGACGAGAGACAAGTGGTTCGGTGGGGCGGGTCGTGTCTCCCCACAGGGGGACTCCTTCCTCTGAAAAGAGTAAAAGTGTTTCGGTGACTTGACCTTGATCGGTCGTCGTCGAAACTCAGTTTTGACCCCGAAATCCCAAACCCTTCTCTGAAACGGTCGGGGAGAATTCTACGTAGAACGTTCACAGGGGGTTGTAGCAGTAGCATACTCAAGGCATCTCAACTCTTATATGCATAAACCCATAAACACTAGTAAGAATCCAGAACTAGAACTCTAAGGGTGTCCCTCTCTGGCTTTTTCTTGTCTTTATAGTTAGTAAAGTTATTTAGAATAAAACCCGAGTTGTACTTAGTAGAGAGGAGTTTTGAGAGGACCTTAAGCTTACTCCAAGGGTACTGTCGTCCTTCGTACCCGAAGACAGAGTCTGAGAGAGTCTTCCCTCAGAATGATTCTTAATTCCCTCCTGTTTCAGGGTAGGTCTACTTCCGTCGGAAGACTTGTTTCCAGGTTACCTGTATCGGTAACCTGTAGTGACAAGACCACCGTATTTTGGAGAGGATGTTATAGCGTGGGTGAGACATTTGAGTGCTCACACTCACGAGTCAGCCAGTCAGTACAGACTGAGAAACCCTGGGGTACTTGACGTCTGGAGGTCTGAGGAGACAGGTACCCTAAACGGTGAAGGAAGAGGTCCCCTAGAAACGTTGGGTCCCTAGTTTGAACGTGGAGCCCAGAGGACGCAACCGTCCTCCTAAGAAATGGTGACCCGGTGGACCCTTCGAGGGATATTTGAGTGTGATAAGTAATTTTTTTTAGGATGGGTAAATTCGTTGTAATCTGTTAAAGAGTCACACAGACGGGAGAGACTACGGGAGAGCGTTGTGGATGGTAGAATGAACCCAAAGAGAATGGAACCTGTACCTCATAGAGAAGTGTCGACGAGGTCGTTTCGTGTCGGTGACGAGGAATGGAACCCACTCCAGGGGGGAGGATCGGAACTTGCACCTCATCGACATCTTTTAAGACTTTCTTTACCCTTATGGTCTGGTGGATCGGACGGAGAACTCTTTAGACATACGTCCAGTCCTTCGTTGTCAATCTTGATCTGTCCTTTTTGTCTGACTAAAGTTTATCCTTGTCTCCTACTCTACCGACCTACCGTAGTGGCTGAGCTACGTGTACTCAAACCCATTTGAGGTCCTCAACCACTACCTGTCCCTCCGGACCACACGACACTAAGTACCCCACCGTTTCTCAGCCTTCGCTGACTTGACTTGACTCTGTTAAAGGTTTTGTAGGAGAAGGGAAGAAGAAAGGGTATCCGGTTATCAGTTGGTAAATCTTTTTAATTACCTACTATACACGGTCGTCGTTTTTTCTTACTGGTAGTGAGAGACCAGAGTGTCTAAAATTACATCGAAAGGTTCGACCAAAGAGGATTGTCTTCTAAAATTCGGACGCTACCAGAGACCCTTAAACCACGAGTCTAAAGGTCTTAGGAGCCCACAGGGAAGTACAAGATATTACACAACGGTTTACGACTTGTTTGAATCTACGTTCAGTGCTTAATGTATAGCTTCTCTGGTTCCACGGGCCCGGAAGGGGGTTTCTACTTCGATGAGGAAGTGACACGAATAAGTGGTGATCCCTTCACATAAGTCTAAAGGGTTTGAGGTTCAGTGACTGTGACTGGAGGTCCTGTCCTGAAATAGTTTGAAGGACAGATACAGAACCATCCATTCGTGTGGTAAATCCGAAAGAGGTGAGTAAGAGGAAGTTGTTTTGAAAATATGGTAGACATCGGAGGGTGAATAACCAAATGGTAGTCTATAACCAACTCGTAGACATAATTAAAACCTATTTGTTTTTTTTTTTTCCATTTTACAATAGGGATGGTGAAAACTTGAGTACCCGGTCCACCCCTCCTTCTTTCATACATCTCGTAAAAGCAAGTCCCAGTATTCTCGGTATCGTTTAGGATGTCTTTCTATCTTTTATGTCGATAATTGAAATCGACTCGTTGACCCCTTCGAAGTACCTTCTCAGTATAAAACTCGACTTTGAAAAAAGAAGCTATATAAGAGACAAAGAAGGTCAGGTTCGATCACCACAAAGACGAACATGTTAAAAGAATTTGAAAACCTTTGAAGGATACTTAGAATGACACCAAACACTTTAATTGTTTTCTTTTTCAGTGTAGGTGTTTAAAGGAACTCTTGTTTAGAAAGAGATGGAACCCGAAGACGGTTTCGATGGTTCCTAAGAACTTTCAGGACCTAAAACAAACGAACAAAAGTGAAAATAAAAGTTTACGTATCAAGAGATTCCGCAAGGAAATTTAGAAAGGTTCCAGAATTGTCTCCTGAAATGTTCACGTGCGAGCGAAAATAGAAGTGTGGCACGAAAAGACTTAAAATGAAAACAGGTCTTCAGTAAGAACTAAGTTGTAACGGAAGGTAGACCTCTATGTCCTCTGAAAGGTTTGAGACGTCTAAGACGGTGGGAATGTGAATGAATTGAAAACACAAAAGAACTCGAATAGAGAGAGGGAAGTTTAAAATTACTTTCGTCGTTCTTCTTCAGTCCCACCCCCTGAAGGGACCGTCAGGTCACCAATTCTGAAGTGGAAGGTTAACGTCCCCGACGTCCAAGTTGGGGACCAACCCCTCGATTCTAGGTTGTACAGAGTGCCGGTTTTGGGTTTTATGTTGTTGTTGTTCTTTTTGGGTCACCGTTATAACATTGTCTAAGTTAATTCTGAAAATTTTACCAGGTGTAGTTTCTAGAAATATTTTCTCTTCAGTCCCGCTGGATATTGGGACGGACCTTTAGTGCCGATCTGGTGGGTTGAAAACTTCGTGTGAGAGACAAAGGGGGTAATGACGTCCTCTCTCACAACGATTTGCAAGACTGAGACTTATTACCTAGGAGAAGAGAGATCAACGACTATTGTAAAGGGTTCAAAAAGAAATTAGGAACTATTTATCGAAAGAGTTCCCCGTGGTCCAAAGACGATTGTCGGAGGAACTCTGGGGAACTTGAAAAATGATTGAGAGGGGTGGAGTTCCAGGAAGGTCGGAGACAGGAAGTGACAGGGTTTCGGAGAGAGTATAAGAATCAACGAAACACTGTCGTCTGTAGGATGAACAGAGAGCAGAAGACGTGGGACTTAAGTCTGAGGGAACAGATAAAGGTAGAGGTCGATGGAGGGTAGTTCAGACGAAGACCAGGGGAAGGTCCGTGACCCATCTGTCAAAAGAAGATGAGGAAGACTTTCAGACCCTTTAGTGAGGTTGTATGAGGAGGTTTCTAGTTGAGGGGTCTCCTCGACAGAACCCTTTCTCGACTTTCCATCTCAATCAGTTTCAAAAATCAGTTACGACAGAAACTTTTGTTTACTTGTTTATGGAAAAGTCCCATAGTGTATAAAGAAGACCTCTGTTCGTAGTTTTAAGACACCCTTTACAAAAATTAAGAGACAAACTTTTACTTTAAGTCTGTCATTCTAGGTTAAGATTGTAAAATCCTCTTTCTTTTTTTACACCTGAATTCAAATATAATCTGATTCTACCCAATAAATTAACGAGTCAACACAGGTCGAGAAAAGTTGGTGTACCTGATATCGGGTGGTCCGAGGAGACAGACACCCTAAAGGGTCCGTTCTTATGACCTCACCCAACGGTGAAGGAAGAGGTCCCCTAGAAGGCACTTATAAGTAACCTTCTTGACAACGACTTCGACTTCGAGGTTATGAAACCGGTGGACTACACTTCTCGACTGAGCCTTTTCTGGAACTACGACCCTTTCTGACTTCCGTCCTCTTCTTGCCTCTCCGTTTCCTACTACACCAATCTATCGTAGTAACTAAGTTACCTGTACTTAAACTTGCTTGAGACCCTCTACCGCCTCCTGTTTCCTCGGACCTCCCCATATCAGGTACCCCAGTTTTTCTCAACCTGCACTGAATCGTTGACTTGTTGTCGTTGTTGTTACACCCAATAATAAGAAAATGAAGATAAAGATTCGTAATCGAACTATCACCTTCCTCACACACTGGTTCACCTCTTCCGACTCCTGAGTACGTCTTTACCCGTTTCAAAGGATTAGGGCGTTTGGAGTCAATGAGACGGAGATTTCACCTCAATACTGATGTGAATGGAGGATTCTAACTACGATTTTAATCTCCTCTATGTCTCCTACGAGTGATTGGAGGAGACCTGAGCAATTATGAATTTGGTATCTTTACTGAGGAGTACCAAGGAGACTTCGGAGGTGACCAACAAGTACTTCGAAGACCTTAGTCTTCAGACACGGGGCTGAGGGACCCCTCGTACGTCACGACCCCTCCTTCACCCCCTTTCCGGCTAAGAGAGAACGGGAGATTCCTTAATGTTAGAGAGGGTATGAATTTTTCTAGGGTTTAAATCCTATACCTTACACCTGTAGAGGTCCCTAGTGTGACTTAGACAAGGGTCTCCTGATAAAGTCCCTTCTTTCTGGGTAAATTAGCATACTGACGGAATTTAGGTGGGAACTACAGTAGGAAGACCCGAAGAGAGGAGGGGTCGGGTTTAGAAGGGGTAGGACAAAGGGTCCTCTTCTGAAGTGACGGTAGAGGCTCCGTTCTCCGACCTTCGGTCAGGTAGGAGATGTTTGTCCTCGTGCAGGGCCGACGGTGGTACCGTAGTTCGACCCTTTTCGTACCCGAGTCCTTTTCCTCTCTTTCTACTTCCCCCTTTTACTCTAAACCTCGTCCTTAAGACCCTCTCATCCGCCCCTTGTACCAATCCTTTGTGCTCCAGTGTCCTTTCAGAATTGGGTCCACTCTCCCACCAGAACCTCTTCTGTACTTACTTTCGTCTCTCTCACTTCTCCTCCTTGAACTTTATATGATCTCTCTTTTCGAGACCTTCTTCCTTCAGCCTCCTCCTCAACTAATCTGAACAACCTTAGGGTCCTTTAAGGAGAGGGACGAAAAAGGTATGGAAGGAAGTCTGTTCAGGTGGAAAAATCTACGAAACAGAAGAAACAGGGAAAGACCCAATCGAGTTAGGGTCAACAGAGTGGGATCTTCAGTCCGTCGGAGAATCGGTTACCTTTGGATCGGGTCCAGGGTGTGGAGATGTAGAGTGTTGGGGCCACTGGAGAAAAATCAACCTAGAACAGGGGTGAGGATGGGGGCGAGGTTCGGAGTATCACCCAGGTGGAGGAGGTCCTAGTCTTCACCTAGGCGTAGGACTCCTAGTCTAGACTTGGGGAGTAACTCACGTAGTCCGAAAAAACACTAGGTCCGGAACGCTCGAGTGTCGGAGGAACGAGAGATGGGAAGCGAGGTAGGAGCGACCCCTTGGGCAGTTGGTCTCGGACGGACCTAGGGAGGGGCAGGACGGAACTGGGACGGAGACCGAGACAAGAAAGACAGACCTGCTGGAAGCGCAGAAACTCGTGCGCGTCACAAAGGAGAAGTACAGTCTATGAAAAGGGGGACGAAGGGGTCTCTTGAGGAGAACCAAAAGTGCAAAGTCGAGCCTTTGGGAGGAGAGGAACTGGGAACGGACGACAATGGTGGAGGGTGGGGAGGTCCGACTGGGTCCGTGTCGGCGAACGAAGGCAAAAGGATGAATGACCCGTGGTCAAACAGAGACTACGAAGTCCTGTCTCTACGGTGGAGCAACCGTAGATCTCACTCAAGGTGTAACTGTCTCACTCACTTACCCGTCTACCTACCTACGGACTGCAAGCAGACCACCGTATCTTCTTCACCCACCCCCTCGTCACTTCCTTCCCCCAGACCGTTCCTCCTTTCTTACTCTTTTATGTCTCTTCTTTCGCTTTACAAACCCATTTTCTTCGTGTGCATAAAACCGTCCCCTATAATCTGTGGCCAAGTTAAGGACTCAGTCCTTCTAGGCGATCTCTTCCCTATCCGATGGGTGAAGTCATAAGAACCCGAAGGGAACACTGAGTCGACCATTTCTTAGGCGGGCGTTACGCCCTCTGGACCCAAGCTAGGGACCCAACCCTTCTAGGGGACCTCTTCCCTTTCCGATGGGTGAGGTCATAAGAACGGACCTCTTAAAGGACCTGACATATCAGGTACCCCAATGTTTCTTAGCCTGTGCTCACTCACTGAAAGTGAAAGTGAAGTAATTTAAGGTAAAATCCTCTCTTTTCAGGATGCGGGTTCGTCGTGGAGTCGGGAAAGAAGACGTAGACTTACTTCTTACTCCCATCCTTCCCCGAGGTCTGGGATCTTGTTCATAGTGAGTCGTTAGCTGGGGGAGGGGTGGGGAGGGTAGAGTCCCAAGTGAAGGACCACGAGTCTACGGACCGATGAAGGAGGGGACTATGATTGAGACAAGGACGGGGAGAGGTGGTGTGAGGGTTGGTAGTGGGTGATGGCCTCTGTTCAGGAAGGTTCGAAGAGAGAACGAGTCCCAGAGGTGGAAGGAGGAGGTGCAGGAGGACGGGAGACGTGGGATAGAAGGAGTCAAGTAGTAAAAGGTCAGAGGATCCTTGAGGGGTCTACCACGACCACCATTTCTTGGGCGGACAGTTTCGTCCTCTGTATTCTCTACGTCCAAGTCAGGGGTCCACCCCCTCTAAGTGGACCTCCTCCCGTACCGTTGGGTGAGGTTATAAGAACGGACCTCTAAGGGTACCTGTCTCCTTGGACCCCGCTCTGTCAAGTATCCTACCGTTTCTCAGTCTTTGCTGACTTCATCGAGTGTAGTAGGTAGGAAACCAGGTTTAAGGAGTGGTTTCCACCCCACGGAGGTGAACAGTCGAAGACTTCCGGGGCGGTCAGGACTATGCTGTTAGTCTTGTTTTCTGAAGGAAGCACCAGGTCTCCAATTCTGATACAAAAGGTTACGTCTCCCACGTCCAAGTTAGGGCTCAGTCCCTCCATTGTAGGGTGTGAGGAGTACTGGTTTTTTGGTTTTGTATTTGATCTTCGTTATAACATTGTCTGAGTCATTTCTGGAATTTTGGCCAGGTATAAAAAAAAATTAGAATTTTTTTTTCTGTTAGTCTTGTAAATACTTGTTGGAAATTTGTTGTTGTTTTTTTTGGAGGTTCCGTAAGTCAATGGAGACGAGTTCTAAGGTGAAATACGGGGGTTGTGACGTTCCGGACCGGACCTCGACTTCTAATTACAGAGGCGCACAGATCCCAGTTACTGAGTACCCCAAAATAGTCACCTCCGTCTCACCCTTTCCATTACCTCTCAGTCAAGTTCCCTGTGGTGGGGGAGGGAGGGGTCGGCGGAGGTAGGCTAGGAGAGAGGAAACCACATTGCCTCGGGGCACGTGGTATCAAGTAAAAATTAGACAACTAAAACGTTAATTGTCTCTCTTCCGCGGAGAAAACCTACCCGACCAAGTCCCCAAGTTTCGCCGGTCGAGGGAACTGGGGAAATGGTCGGAGGCTGCAGCGCCACACCGACGGGTTGACCCTCTCTAAATATGAATAAAAAGATATTACCTTTTGAGTAACGACCTGTAGCTCAATGAGTGAATCTAAACAAAAGAAACCTTCTTCGACGGCCGCCCGCCCGACCGCCCGCCCGCCGTCGCGGGGTTCGACCCAGTAATTGTACCGTCGTTGTCGTTGTGTCTGGAAATGTCGGCGACGGACATTTGGCACCTATTTCAAGTTCGCAAATAAGACAGACTCCGGAGGGTCACAGATATTTTCGGGTCGTGCTAATATACTAGTCACAGTTCTGGGTGAAAGGGGGAAACACGAGGGCCCGCGAAAGCAACGGGACAGGGAGGCACAACGGTGGCGTCGACGAGACCGCGATTATCGTTGGGTTCCGTGTCTGCTAACCTCACTAGGAACCCGAAACAAAATTTGTACCAAAAACGAACACAATTGATGGCGGACCGAGAGACTGTGGGCACTTACTCCGATACGCCCCGACAGTTAGTTGTCGTTATTATTACGGTAGACCCAAACTTATTATGATTACTCTTCTTCTTCTTCTCCCTACGACACATAATTGTATCGTGGAAACAGGGTCTTCGAGTCTCCCGCAAACCCTCTTATTAAGTAAGTACGAGTCTCGTGACGAACCGTCATCTATAATACTAGGGTGGTGCCCCCTGACTCTGTGTCTCTCCCGTTCGCCGACCGAGACTCCAGTGTGTCATTCAGTCCCCACCGTGTCTAGTGTCAGCGACGCTCAGGGGGTTTTGGAACCGAGACGCCCTAGTGTGTCCAGACACGGAGACACGGAGACCAAACAGTGAGCTCAATATTCTCAACATTTTGAGTCAAAGAGGTATGAGTACCCCCCCTCCTTCCTTTCCTTCTTTACTTTTCTTACAAGATCCCACCTCCTCTGGCGTTTCTAGCAGTCGTAGTACCCTCTCGGGTAGGCTCAGCCCCTGTTCCGTCCCTCCCACTGACCTACGTCCCCATTGTCCGACCCTCGGTCGACCCTAAAGGTTTCCACGACTCCCTACCGTCTTCCTACAATTTCACTCTACCTAAAATTTTTCTCTTTCTCTCTAGGAGGTTCACCCATTTTTTCACTTGAATAGTGACTCGGGGACTCGAGAGTCTTCCGGTTTGTACCCCGTCGTCGGTCGGTCTTCTTTTCTATTTCGACCTCGGGACCTCTTAAAGGGTCGAGTCAGATTTCAGGGTAAGGCGTGAAACGTCCAAGGTGGTCCCACGACCCTGGGATTAGGAGGGGAGGGTTGGGGAATCATGGGACCCCCAAAGTTTGAAATAATAGTATAGTTCAGTCATCTTAGAAACAATTGAAGAGACACGGAGTCAAAGGTGGAGACACTCACTCACTATTAGCGAGTCAGTATGGACTGAGAAACGTTGTGGAACCTGACATCGGACGGTCCGAGGAGACAGACACCCTAAGAGGTCAGTGTTTATGACGTCACGAAACGGTAAAAGAGGAGGTCGCATAGAAGGGGTGGGTCCCTAGTTTGGGTACAGAGGACACAGAGAACGTAACCGTCCGTCTGAGAAATGGTGCCTCGGTGGTCCCTTCCCTCCCGAACAATCTTTCTTAGATTTTACTGAAACTTACAGGTAGCTTCAAAATGAGACTAAGAAAAGGTCTCCTTGATAACTCTTATACAATCTCTTTATTACTGCACTAGTTTCTCTATAGGGTCTTTTAGTTGGAACGTTTCGACACCCCGTACCCTCTCTGGTCCCTCTCTGACTTCAACCCTCTTAGTTAAACCCTCATCGACAGTATAAGGTCCCTCCGCACCTTTCACGACTTGTTTTACTATTCACTACCTGGTCAAAACTTCAGAAGGTTTGGAGAGTAGCTTAGGAAGGAGAGGCCGAGGGAGAGGCAACGTCTCGACCCCGACTATGGAAGACGGGATCTTCACGCAATAAATACAAGAGTAGACAGGAATCGAAAACAGGGACTGGGTTAAATCTCTACGAAATAGTGGTCCTGACGGAGACGCCGAGAGTTCGAAGGTTCCGTTCGTGAGGGCCGTTCTTTGTTTGTCTAAATTTTAGGGAGGGGTCTGGTAGGTCCGTCTTTCAGGGACAAAGTGCAGAGAGGTCCGTTCTTTCTTAAGAGGGAGAAGAGGTAGAGAGCGGGGTTCACTCCTAAACTGGAACGCTCTTGAACCCGAGGGCAGAAGAAAGGGAGGTCCGAGACTCGAGGAGTTTCTGTTTCGGGTTGGAGACAGGACGCAAACTTAGGGAAAAGTCAGATCGCCGACGGTGGGACAGTCACGACCTCTTTAGCCTGAACTTTCATTAAGTCCTGTGTAAAATAATACCCCTAGATTTTCAGAAGAACATAAGTTCATACCTTACGGGTAGGGTCCAACTATAGAAACGCTTTCGTCGACCAAGTACTCTAAAGAGGATATCTGTCTTAAACAATCTAGTAGGGTTCCTCCGTCACAAACATTCCATCCGGAAGTCTTTATTCTTTAGTGGACCTACTACCTTATCGGAAGTGTTTTTATATACTGAAGACCCGAAGGGACCACCGAACCACTATTTGTTAGACGGACGGCTACGTCCTTTGTTCTCAAGCTAGGGACTAGGCACTTCTGGGGTGTCCGGAGCCTCGTTGATTCAGGAACGGGGTGTTGATGACTAGGACCCGAGATCTCGTGCACGAGACGTCGTTTTCTTCGGTGACGTTTACTGTTCGGACTCGTGGGGACGAGTGACTTGGATCTCTTTTCGAGTGCGTCGTTACTTCTGGGTCGTGTCGGTTTTCATTTGTTTTGATAGATTTTGATACCGAAGAGATAAGAGAGGATGCAAGGGGGAGGAGGGAGACGGGAAGGAACGAAGTAGGGAAGGTCGTAGTGTACTACTGGTTCACACTCTAAGAACGTGTTCCGTAAGGCCTGTAACCACGGACGGGAATTCTTCAAACTTTAGGTTGCTTTCTATGTGTTGGTGAGGAGGAAAATGACATATTCGGCTTAAAGTGACGTCTAATTTGATTCCATGTTTGGTGTGTCACGCCAGACACCTCCTTCCTCTTTGTCCTAACACCATGACCTCGATCTTCCCTGGTGACCCCTCAGTCGGACCGACTTCCTGACCCACGTGTGTCTTCTCGACCTCCACGTCGGGCACCCCCACCCCGAGTTCTTCGGTCTGGGAGTCTTTATTGCACCGTCTTATCGACGTCCCTCTACGTTTTTCTGTCGGTACCTGGACTTACTCAGGCGACCAAGTCTACCTTTCCTTAGAAGGAGGTCACGTCCTCTGGACCCAAACTAGGAACCCAGTCCTTTTAGGGGACCTCATCCGTTACCGATGGGAGAGGTTATAAGAACGGACCTCTTAAGGTGCTCGTCTCCGCGGACCGCCCGATGACAGGAACCCCAGCATTTCTCAACCTGTGTTGAGTCACTGACTATGTGATGATGTACTTGATTTACTCGGCGTCGCTCCTGAAGGCCAGGATGAGTGTCCGTTCCTCTCGCTCACTTCGAAATCCTTGTCACTGTACCTGGGTCTAGGCTACCACCACCGGGTCCGCCAGTCGGCCGGAACCGGGTTACAGGACTCCGATGCTACGAAAGACGTGAAAAGGGACGTCAGCTTCCTGCGCAACCCGTGAGGAGACCCTCTTGTTCCGGGGCCCTAAGTAGACCGGACCCCGACCTAGACAGACAGGAACCTCACAAAAAGATCTCTTGGGAGGGAGGGAAGGGTGAGGAATGGGTCCCCTGCCAGAACTGGAAGTCGGCTCTGTCTCGAGGTTCCAGAGACTTCGAGACACCAGGGAGATCGCCTGCCGGGTGGTGCTCCCCGTCTCCCGGAGTCCCGCGGACGGGGGCAGAGACCGACGGGTCAGGAGTGGCGTAGTGCCTAAAAGGACCTCCCTTTACCTCCTCAGGTGTGCGAGAACCGAACTTCTCTAAGGTGCGACAGACGTGTTTGTCTCGGACCTCGGAGGCCCTCGCGGAACGAGAGTGGAGTGGGGGTCTTTCGGAGGGAAGGGCCGGGGACGTCTGTCCGGCACTTAACACTGAGACTGGCGGTGTGTGATTACATGACACCCCGACTCCGAACCCCAAAGACGGAACTTTTTTTATTTAGGGACGGAGAGGAGAGACGTCGCCAGTACACGCAGAGACTCCTAGAGCCGAGGGGTCCGCCGGGACTCGCCGTGTCTGGTCCCCCGAGAGTCCTCCCTGGCCGGAGTAGTCCGTAGTCCACAGTGGTACACCAGACGTCTGTCCCTCTCGGCTGAAGGTCGTCGAGGTGTGTATCCTCCTTGGTAGGTGGTGCGTGCCTGTGGAACGGTGTGAGACCGGGGGGACGGGTGTCGCGGGGAAGAAAGGACGAGACGAACCCCTCGAGGACAAGTAACAAGTTGCGAATCGAGATTCCCGTGAACATAATCCTTCTACAGGAACCGAGGGTAAATCTCTCTGTGACCGAATAGGGAAGAGACCCGAGAAATCGCCACGGAGTGACTGTCACGTCTCCCCGTCTAAATCCCAACGGACAAACCAATAGTTCCGAAGGGTCCGCCGCGTCACCATTTCTTAGACGAACGGTTCCGGCCTCTGGGTTCTCTGAACTCAAGATAGGGACCCAGTCCCTCTAGGGGACCTCATCCTTTATCGTTAGGTGAGGTCCTAAGAACGGACCTTTTAAGGTACCTGTCTCCTCGGGCACCCCGATGCCAGAGACCCCAGCGTTTCTCAGCCTGTGCTAACTCACCGACTCGTATAAATCTATAAGGAAAGGGTAGATCTGATACTCGACAGCTCCTGTCGGGAGTCCTCTGTCGACGTGTCCGACACGTGACGAGTCGGCAGACCCTCCGGTAAGTGTAACATAAGATTTATATAGGGCGTGTTAAGATTCGTCGTTGAAACCCCCAGTAACCTAGAATAACAATTCTCCCTGACCGTGTATTGGTTCAAACAAATAAGTTGGAGTTTAGCCCGGTGACGAGTCTAAAAATGAGGAGGACGGGACCAGGGTATTTTCTCCCTTCTTTGTAGTCAACCGGGTTGAGGGAACGTTACTCTTCTACGGTCAAGGGGAATCTCTGTCATAGAATCAATATGTAGATCCTTCTTTGAGTGCCAGGGTCATTCGGGAGCTTATCGACTACCGACCGGGTTCCTACAGTTTCCCCAAAGTCGAGTACCTGGTTTAGTCTAAGTCTCTCTCACTGAGGGTTTCCCACTTGGACCCTTCAGGAGACACCGTCACAGCCTCCAGTCACCCTTTCTTCGGGGTGACCTAAACACTTCAGACCGGGACATCGTCCCGACCCTTTACCTCCGACCACTCGGGACACTGACGGCGAGGACGTCAGACCAGGTCTTTATCGCCGTCCCTCGGTAGTCTGATGTATTATGCACAGGGACCGGACAGAACGTGGCTACAAGAGTCCCAGGACACTGACCATGTACTTGAAAGCAGGACCACGGAGTCAAAGGGTGGATACCTTACTCTCTAGAAAGAGAGTCCCAAAACCTTTCTACTTCATCTCCCAGCTTCCCCCGAAGATTAAAGGGGTGCGGAGAGGTCCTTTTCTTTACCTGAGAAACCCTCTGCCTGTCTGGGTCTTGGGGAAACTCGAGTAGTTTGTTATATCCTAAGCCCAGGGTTGAAGTGTGACTACGGGCGACAAAACAGACGGTGAGGCGGGTGAGGATGTAGGACTCTAATCCTCTTTCATTTCTACCCTCCTTTCCGTCAATGTTATTATGGTTGTTACGAAGGCTGGTGAACTGTACGGCATCTTCCCGTAACTCCCCATCCCCACGGGTTCCCGGCACCCCGGCACTAGTCCTGGAGTCCGAGACCCCGGGAGAGTGGACCCGAGCTAAGACCCAGGACTATGAGGAGTCGGTACACTATGGTCCGTCTGACGAGACGGACTGAGAGGTCACAGGAACAGATGTTTTCCCCGACTGTCTCAGCACTCCTAGTTCACTCAATTGTGTCTGTATCACTTGTCCGAGCACCTGTGTCCTCCCCTTCCTCTCCCACCCCGTTTCACTTTCTCGTCGTGACTGTATACCTGTGACGATACGCATTTTATTTAACGATCGCCCTTCGACGACGTCTCACGTCCCGTGAGTCGAGTCACGAGACCCTACCGGATCTCCGCGCCCTACCCTCGGCCCGTCCCACCCCCCCCCTCAGGTTCTCCCGCCCCTCTATATATATACATATCGACTAGGTGAAGCAACATGTCGTCTTTGGTTATGTTGTAATATTTGGTTGTTATGGGGATATATATATATATATATATATGTGTGTGTGTTTACACACTATGAATTTAGTCTCGGACTCAGTCCCGTTCAAAGGTCCCAATGACAACAAACCGTCAATGACATCGGTGTATTGGACGAAGGGACCACTGAGTCTCCAATTTTGGAGACGGACGTTACGCCCTCTGGACCCAAGCTAGGGACCCAGTCCTTCTAGGGTATTCCTGAAGCGACCACCGAGTCTGCCATTTCGTAGACGGATGGTACACCCTCTGGGTCCAAGTTAGGGACCCAACCCTTCTAGGAGACCTCTTCCTTTACCGGGGTGAGGTCATGAGAACGAACCTTTTAGGATACCTGTCTCCTCACACCATCCGATGTCAGGTATCGCAGTGTTTCTCAGCCTGTGCTGACTCTCTGAAGGTATATTACGACGAAAGGGTTCCTCCTTCTCCGGTGTCTTCGCGAACTCTTACCTGGTCCCCCAGTGAGTCATTTGGTCGTACTGGGGGAGGGGTGGGGTGGAACATTAGTAAGATAAAAAGTACCGGAGTCGAGTGTGACAGGAGTGGAGGGTGTAATGGGGAAAAGAGTCCGCCAGACACGTACTCACTTGTTGGCTTCCGGGGGTCGGACGAGTTGAGAGACGTCCCTTGGAGGTGCGTGGGCAGTCCGAGTCTGTGAGACAGAACCCATGGTTGTGAATTATTTTCTGGTGCTCCCGTGATCATGGACACTCCAAACGGTTAGGGGACCGGCTACGATACTTCACGACCTGACGAAGACACGTACAAACAAATAAATAATGAGAAAATAGTCTACGATTCAACTGATGCCGTCGTTCTAGAACCTCCTTTGTTCTCCCTTCGAACGAGTCGGGACCACGTTAAGGACACCTGGTCGCAGGTTACACCTCGGGACCCCTAGGCGCACATCTTACGGGGAGGGCGGGGACAGATGGACCGTTAGGCAGGGGGAGGAAAGTTCGGGTCGTGTTGTTACTGGAGAAAGCACTTCTGAAGAACTAGTAGGGGGTTGGAGGGTCGTCAGAACCCTTGAAAGAATACTTAAGAAAATCGGAAATTAAATATTCTCTGAAAGATTACTATACGAAATTAACAATTAATGTAGGACTCGTGGGACGTTCGTGCTTTTAGGAGTAAATGAGGCTATCGGTCTCGGACTACACCCAGACGGAGTGTCCTCCTCGACTGGTACAGACGTCACTGTGGAGAGAGGGGTGTCATGGAGAAACCTAAAAGATTCGACTTCTCAACCAAAGTCCATACTTGGGGTCCGACGGTCTGCCTAAGTTCCGTTTATACTCCCTTCTACACAACTGTTCACATCTGGATCTTGAAGTCTTTTTGAACGGTCTTTCACCGGAGATGTTTACTCCCTCTACTAAACCGTACTAGTGGAAACCGTCACCCCTACCTGACCGACCAAGAGGTGACCGGAAGTCGAAGTCCTCAGAAATTCGGTTGAGGACCCGAATGCACCCATGGACACCCGCGGGTACCCACTGTCTAAGTAGGTGGAGACGGAGAGTCAGCGACACCGTGCGACACAACCCACAGGTCTGGACGGAAAGACGGGTTCAATATCGGAAGAAACGTCGGTCCTATTCATGGGGGAAGGGACGTTTCGACGAAGACTGGGTGGGACAGGTTTCCCTTGAGAAGAAAGAGACCGGAGACCTGTCGTACTGTAACTGGTCCGAAGAGGGACCAAGCCCTTACAGTGTCCCCTTTAAGGAAACTCTCTTTTGCAATAAAGAGAACCCCAGGACCAAGCGACGAGTCACGACTCGTCTCAAACCCTAGGACCGCACACACACATGCACACACACACGTGCACGTGTACCCACATACACACCCACACCCACACGTACCCACACACACATGTACCGACACACACACACAACCGCACCGTTGTATTATACATATTAGGCTAAGTCTCTGGGACCACAATGTAGACCTTATTTTGCTCGAGTAAAGACTGTAGAGCCTCGCGTTTTCGAGTTCCAGAGACGGGGTGACTCCAGAGTTTCTTTGTTTCGCCGGGGGGCTTGTCCCACCCCTCGGCTGTAAGGAAAGGACGGACGGCCGCGCGGGAGGGGACGGGTGACGGGGCGTATGTCTTACCTTTGAAAGTCCCCTTTTCTTAAGACGTGTCGACACACTCTCTGGTGTGTCTAAGGGATGTAGACGGTCGCCGGCCGGCCACTCGAGTAAAGGGGCCCCCCGACGGCAGACTCGGACACCCCAGGAGACGTCAGGTGGAGCCCTCCCCGACGCCTCCTTTCTCCTTCACCGGGGTCCACCCCGCTCTGGAAAGAGTGCAGTCTTGCGAGTACCCTCTGCACACTCCCTCGGGTGTCTCCCGACGGCGCTGGCTCTCCCGACCGAGAGGTCTTCAGGGAAACAGGTAAGTCCAACTTTCCTCCATAATAGTTTGCATGTTACCTAAAATCTTTCTAGAAGTGAGGGTGGTTCAGGAGGACGAGAGAGGGGTTTCAGTTTCAGTTCTTCGCTACCGACCAATCTTTTAGGGGGTGTCTCCCTATGTCAGGACCCGGTGCCTCCGAAAGGTCGTGATTTTCATTACAAAAGTACACATTCACGGGACAGCGGGTATACCTCTGAAGTGGGGAAGTGAACACCAGCGACTAGGGGGTCGCCGACAGACCCTCTCCGTCCGTCCATCGCGACTGTAGGTGGGACCATGGGCTCATCCATGACTACGTCTGTGACTGTACCCGTCTTGTAGGTGGGACTGAAAGAGTTCACCTTCCACTCCGAATGCCTCCGAAGGACCCTAACGGGTTGAAGTGTGTGGTCTTGTCTCCGAGAACGTAAACCGAGCAATTGGGCACACGAAAAGGAAAGCGTTTTGACACTGTACCACAGAATGTTTTATCGTCGAACAAACATTCGACTAAAAAAGAAGAGGAGGGTGAAGAACCCCGGGGAGCAAAGGGTTTAGACTACTTCGAGACCCTAAGAACACCCATCCTGTGTTAGAGAGGGGTTCAACTCAAACCCCAGGTGTAGAACCGTCTCGTCGTCTCCTCCCCCAAGTCTGTATGAGAGATTGAGGAAGTCTTTCAGTAGGAGACCGATACACCGACACCAGGGTCTCGTACCTCCTGGTCTTATATCCTCTAGTACCACAGGTCCGTCGGACCGTAGAGTCCAGTTCGACAACCCGTAGTGGATTGGTCCCGGACCCACAAAGGTGGACATTTCATTCCCCCGCCCCGGTCACCAGAGGTACCTGTGCGGGTCGAGGGACCGAAGGTCACAAGGTACTGACCTGTCCCCTGACCCTACCTCTCTCAAAGGGACTTCCCTCGGACACAGAGGCTCTGGGAAGGGAGACGAGAGCAAGACGACAGCCGGACCTCGACCGGACCGGGACGGACCGAACCCCTGGGGAAACATGTCGTAGTCGACTTCCGACCCACTCCCGCCCGACCCCGGTCGTCCCCCCTCTGGGTGACCCCATAAAAAAAAGTCTACGTATACAGGGGAGAGTCCGTCGGGAAAGTCGCGAACCCTGTTACACGAGAAAAACAGGGGTCGAGAAAGTCGGCGGACGAGTAAGAGAAACGTAGACGACGGTGTGTCCTGTAGGGCCGACCGTCCGCTGGTACCCTGTGTAACACGAGGGAATTACTTCGTACCCTGACCCCTATACCCCCACCGACCCCCGGACGCCCCCGATCCCCACTCGATCCCCGTGGGGTAGAAAGGTGACGTTCGAGGACGGCTCCCCTCCCTGGGAGCCGACTGGGGAGAAAATAGAAAGTGACGGTGTACCTACACTGATTGAGGTACAGTCTCCGAAACCCCTACCTTACGGACACCGTCCTCACTCGACCTTCTACCTCCCCGACCGAAAGGGGGCTCCTTTGGCTCCGTGTTGACCCGTCCACCCTCCCTCCAGGACCCTCTTCCCGTCAGACAGTCCTCGTGAACTGGAAGTAGGAGGAGTGTCGCCCTAAGGGACGGGGTAAGTTGTACACTCGTCCATTCCGTTCTTGGGTCCGAGGGGCGAAGAGTACGAACTTTTTGAACGCCATGGGTGGTGGGTGAAGCCAAAGATTTCTCATTTAAAACCTCGGTCCTCCCAGTACCTCCCTAGAGAACCAGGGGAGTCCGGGGGTACACAAGCGCAACCTCCAGAAGAGGTAGGTCCACTTCTTTTTTTTCTCCCTACCGATCCCTTAAACGTCCTCCACCGGTTCCCGCCATGTCACGTGTCATGATGGCCGGTCGACCCACTCTACCCTTCTAATGTGTACCCAGAAATGGAGTGGGGTTTGCAAAGAATTCGTACAGAACAGTGGTACGATGGGGTCGCACCAGGTTGTCGTTTCTTCCTACTTTACCCACCTCAAGGCTCCTCCTCTCCAAAAAGGAGGGACGTACCGAACATCGGTGTGTAGACATTAGAGATGCGGTCCTCCACTACGATGGTTTCGGCTTCCGACACACGTACCCTCCCGCACCAGTCCGTGGAGGAACCGAGGGTTAGACCACGGTCGTCACTTCCGTCGGGGTACAAAGGTCGATCCCGACGGGACCCAGGGGACACCGAGAGCCCCGGGTGTCCTCAGGAAGAGGGAGTGAAGTCCGGGGAAAGGATGAACGATCTCAGTGGAACACCTATAGGCAGAAGTGATGCTGCAAGACCGGGTGCGTCTGCCGAAAGCCTGTCAAGGACGTTGAAGTCTTAGCCAGAAAGACCAGAGGAAGGGGTGGGGGGCTGGGTCAGGTGGGGAGTGAGGAGGACCGGACGAAGGGGCGGGTGGTGGGGTTTCTTTTTTCGGACCCGGAACAGGTTGTTCCGGGGGACAGGGGAAATTGTTCGCCTCACACGACCGTAACGCTAACCACCAGAAGAGGGACTTCCACCAATTAACCATGTCTTACATCTGAAGTCAACAGAACGGTCCGGGCTACTTTTACGTCGACCGTCCATCGGCTCTGCCTCCTTAAACAGTATCCAATCTAGTCGGGGTCGAGATTCTTGGCTTACATGCCGAATACGTTTATCAAAACGAATCGTACCTAGGACACAAGGAGAGGGGGGAGTCAGGGGGGGTGTTGATAAAAAAGGGGACTTCCCACCTCTCCCTTCGTCCCCACCCCCCGGCTCCCACTCCCCCCACACCTGTCTCCTTCCTCCGTCTCTCTCGTGAACGAACGGTCTAGAGTAAGAGGTAGTCTTTCCTCGTTTAACGAAAGGGATTTTTTTTCTTTTCCCGTCCCCTTTTTCTTCTTTTTTGTGAGTAGGAAACCCGATTACATGGCTCGTAAACTTTCGACTTACCGAGTCATTCTTTCCGGTCGGTACTCACATAAACCTCTCTGACAATAGGGGTAGTTTTGGGTAAGCATGAGAGACCCTCCGGACACCTCGTGGACCCACCTCTGAACCTTGTGCCCGTAGGGAAGAAGGGAAACGGAACTACCACAGTGGAGGGGTTGGGACGGAGCCACAGGTTGGTACCGTCTACGACTGGGGTCGGAGACCCAGTGGGCGTCCAGGGTCGTCTCTCTGCCGACGTCGTCGATGATAGTCGTGCACATAGGCCGTCCGTTCGGCCAAGGTTCGACACACTAAGTCCTATGTAGCGAATTGGAGAGACTCGTTGCCAGCGGAGTAGACGTTTTTGTCCCCATCTTACCAAAGGAGTCTACCTTCTTGATATGGACCGTGTATCATTCCCACGTTACTGATGGATGCTTCTTACTTATTTCGTTCTATTGTTCTCTTCCATTACTTGTACGAACGACGGACCACTCAGTATTCATCGGTTTACAACCGACTCAGAACGGACGAGGATTCCCACCACTTTTCTGGTTTTTGATTAGTTCTCTTTTCCACTTAAAGTTCCGCAGTTCAACCAAGTTAGGACCAACATGACTTCTACCTCCCACCCACACCCTAACCCTTTCTTTTGGAACTTCAGGTAGCTCCTGTCACAAGGAGTTGGAGTTGACGACTGTAAACACTGAACCATTAAGAAACAACCACCCCCACCCCCCGACAGGACGTGGTGGATCCTACCAATCACAGGAGATGGTTGATCTATGGATATCGTCGAAGGGATCAATACTATCGGTATTTCCAGAGAGGAGGTTCGGTTGAGATCCCGTGACCAACCACCCCCGTATTTCACCACATTGACGATAACTTTTATCATACCTCTCAGGAGTTTTTTAATTTTTATCTTGATCGTATGTTAGGCCACTGGGGTGAAGACCTAAATGTCGGTTTACTTAACTTTCGTCTCAGAACTTCTTCATAGACGTGAGAGCACAAGTGACGTCGTGATAAGTCTCGTTCTCCTTCTTTGTCGAAGTCCTAGGTAGTTATCTGCCTATTTGTTTCTGTTACACCAGATATGTGTGTTGCATTAGCGGAGTCGTTTCTCTCTGACGACAGTATACGATGTTGTACTTACTTGTACTTACGCTGTAAGCACGAGTCATCGAGTCTCCACTGGTTGAGAAACACTGGCGTACCGGACATCGGGTGGTCCGAGGAGACAAGAACCCCAAAAGGTCTCTTCTTATGACCTCACCCAACGGTAAAGGAGGAGGTTCCCTAGTAGGGTTGGGCCCCTAGTGTGGGTGTAGAGGACCTAGAGGACGGAACCGTCCGTCTGAGAGATAGGGACCCGGTGGACACTTCGGCTAACAATTGTTCCACACACACGCACACACGTATGATTCACCGAAGAAACACTAGGATACCTGATATTGGGCGGTCTGAGGAGACAGGTACCCTGAGAGGTCCCTTCTTATGACCTCACCCATAAGGGGTGAGGTTCCCAGGGGGAGGAGGTCCCCTGGCGTTATGACGATAGATTTGAAGTCTGAACTGTCTCTAAAGGGGTTAACGGGGTCATTGCAGGAAATAACGCTTTCTTTTGTGTCTTTCTTTTGTGTAACGTAAGGAAATAGTGTAGAGATTAAATCAGAGGGAATTAGACCTGGTCAAGGATTCAGAGAGAAACACAAAAGTACGACACCTGTTAAAACTTCTCATCTTGAGTTAAACAAACATCTGACAGGAAGTTCGACCCAAACAGACCACTAATCTAATGTACATGAACCGTCCTTGAGGTGTCTTCACTTCAACACAAGAGAATTTATATAGTAAAATCTCCGTATATTTTAGTTCAACAGGGTAATGACGGTTACAATTAAAACTGGTGAGAAAATTCTACTACAGAAGGTCCGATGAGGTGACGTTTTACTGATAAAACGAGGAACATTAGCCATTCAGAATACCCATCTGTATCTCTCATATATTTTAAACTTATGAGGAGTTTGGAAGGGGGCCTCTTCCGTTACCGTAGGGTGAGGTCATGAGAACGGACCTTTGAGGGTACCTGTCTCCTCGGACCATCCGACGTCAGGTACCCCAGCGACTCAGTCTGTACTGACTCCCTGAAGTGAAAGTGAAAAGTGAAAGTACGTAACCTCCTCCTTTACCGTTGGGTGAGGTCATAAGAACGGACCTCTTAGGGTCCCTACCGTCTTGGGTTACCCGACGGCAGACACCCCAGCGTGTCTCAGCCTGTGCTGACTTCGCTGAATCGTCGTCGTCGTCGTCGTCGTTTGGAAGGGGGTAACCAAACTCGTAGGTAACTACAAAGAACGGATTCAGTTAATGATGTAACCACGGTTCACCACTAAAAGATTAAAGTAGTAAAGAAGGTGCAAATAGTCAACTGAAAGGTACGATTCCCGAAGGGACCATTGAGTCGACCATTTCTTAGAGACATTACGTCCTCTGGGACGAAACTAAGGACCCAACCCTTCTAGGGGACCTCTTCCCCTTCCGATGGGTGATTATGGGTCTTATGGGTGTCATAAGACCGGACCTCTTAAGGTACTTGACAGATACCCCAGCGTTTCTCAGCCTGTACTGACTCGCTGAAAGTGAAAGTAAAAGGTACGATTCCTTCTCGAAAAGAGAGAAATAAGGAGAGGAAGGAAGGAAAAAGGAAGGTAAGGTATTCGTACCCAAGAAACGAATGGAAAAATTTTAATCAACAAACCCCTCATGTCAACAAAATGTTACGACACAATCAAAGACAACATGTCGTTCTAAGTACCCAAGAAGAAATATAGAAATCGTCATAATAAGTAAAACTACAAGTTCAACAAGATCTAAGACATTCTGGAAATTATAAGATACTCTTTTCCTCCGACTTGCAATGTGTGAACACATGTAAGCCAATAAAAATTCCCCCCCTGCAAATTTGACATTTAGTTTACAACTTGGTACCGGATTTTAAGTGGTTCCTTTCTCTACAGTACCAACTCATGGGTTCGGAACTTTTTTTTTTTTTTTCTAACTCACGAAACTTGGATTCACAAACACACCCCGACCCTTTCTTGTCGATACCCTTCCGTCGGGAATTCCTGGTTACTCAGGCACTTGACACCTTTGGAGAGACTATACTGCCCTCCAAACTCAAAGGACAAAGTGAGTCCAGTATCGACTTCCAATAAATAAATTGGAAAAGGTCCTCGACTCAGACTAGCGGGCACGTTGGGAAGGTGAGAGCACAAATAAGACTAAGTATAGGTCAACTGAAGTAAAGGGGGGGCGAAGAAGGAGGTGTGGACGGGGGTCGGTGGTCCTTTGCCTCGGAGACCGATAGTGGCACTACGACTTACTTAATAAACCTTTATCAAAGAAGTTCGTACACCTTACCGTAAACGTTGAAGACCTCAACCAAGTACACCTTTTATGTTTACTTTTAAATGACCCATCCTCTCGGGCTTCCATTGGGTGGTTTGCCCAGGGGTTGGAGACCCTAGAATTGCGGACTACTAGACCCACCTCGCCTATATTATTATTATCTTCATTTCACGAGTCATTTACATTACACGAACTCAGTAGGGGTTTGGTAGAGGGGGATGGAACAGGTACCTTTTTAACGGAAGGTGTTTTAGTCAGGGACAACGGTTTTTCCAACCCCTAACGACGAGATATCCCGACGATTACCATACGGGGAACCGTGACCCGTCTTGAACTTTCCAAGTAAGTGACACTGGTAGTAGGGTGGGTTTGAAATCCATTTAGATGTGATATAACCACGTTCGACCGTCCCTTGACAAAGGGTAAAATTTAACCCGAGGTGATCCCCTTATTACTGTACGAACTTTTGGTGAACCTTTTTTACTAATTTGGGTCCGTAGATTTAACCAAATTGGAGAATCCCGGTCCCTTCTCCTGTTGGTCAGCATCTGTGGATCCATTGGACGTAAAACACCTGAGAGGTCTGTCTTACTTCTCCACCCCGTACCCTCCTCCGTCGGAGTAAGGGAGAACCAGTGGGGACCTTTGACCCGAGGTACCGGTCCTTCGCGTCCTTAAACGTGTGTACGAGAGTCCTCTGGTTCCTCGGACGTGAAGTCACCACCGTAAATCGATAAGGAGACTTTACGTTTACTTCTGAGTTAGAGTCCTAGTGATTGTTTCACTCGGGGTTCCTTGACTACGGAAGGTTAACGCCGTGATTTCTTCTGAGAACTCTCAAGGAACCTGTCGTTCTAGTTTACACAGTTAGAATTTCCTTTAGTTGGGACATATGAGTAACCTTCCTGACCACGACTTAGACTTCGAGGTTATGAAACCGGCGGACTATATTTCTCGGTTGAGTAACCTTTTCTGAGACTACGATCCTTTCTGACTCCCGTTCTTCTCTTCCACCGTGGTCTCCTACTCGGCCAACCTACCGTAGTGACTGAGTTACCCATACTTAGACTCATTTGAGGTCCTCTGTCACTACCTGTCCCTTCGGACCGTACGATGTCCGATACCTCAACGTTCCTCAGCCTGTGCTGCCTCCCTGACTTGTTGTCTCAAGAGTCTGAACAATTACCTAGTGAGGGAACCTTCTGGTCCCTGTCGTCGTGGCTTGTTTACCGAGCTTCGTGGGTCTTTCCTCAATAACGGAGTCAACTTTCTGAAGGTCCTTCTCTGTCACGAGCCAAGAGGAGGTGCCGTGCAAAGCGAGTGTGTCAAAAGACCGGCGGTCATGTAACCGAGGTAGTTGGGAGGTGGAGAGGTTGACTAAAATTGGATCAAAGGTCGAGTAGTGGGAAGAGTTTTCTTTATAGGTTTCGGGGAAAGAGGAAAGCACAATATGGGGAGAAGAATCTACTTCCGTTTTTCCTTTGACCCCCAGTCTTCCCGCAGTTTCGACTGTTTGTCCGACGGTCCAGGGGCTCACCAAGAACGTAAATTAGGAGTGTTGTTTGCCCATTTCGATTCCCTTGACTCTCAACCTCTTTTACACACTAAACGGTCTGGAAACTCTCGGTTGGGAGGAGGGTGCACGACTCGATACAGCCTACTCAGTCTCCTACCCGAATACCGGTATCGGACCGATGCCCAAAAGATATGTTGAAAGTCATTTAGTATCTTAAAGAGACTTAGATAAAAGAGTTGTTGTGTCATCTCTGAACAAACATACCTATGTTTACATATACATCTTTCTATCTATACTGATATGTATACCTTCCCGAAAGGTCCACTGGGGATCACCTTTTCTCGGACGGACTGTTTCGCCGATCTACATTCTCTGTGCCCAAATTAGGGACCCAGTCCTTCTAAGGGACCTCCTCCTGTACCGTTGGGTGAGGCCATAAGAACGGACCTCTTAAGGTACCTGTCTCCTCGGACCGTCCAATGTCAGGTATCCCAGTGTTTCTCAGTCTGTACTGACCTCACTGAATCGTGCGTACGTATGTAGGTATACCTATAGGTCTATGTAAAGTGCATACAAACACACACAGGTAAAGATAGATAGAGAATTGAATGGATGAAGAGATAGTAGACAATATATAGACAGTAGGTAATAGATAGTAGATAGATAATACATGGATAGTAGATAGATAATAGATAGTAGATAACATATAGATAGTAGACAGATGGACAGATAGATAATAACTAGAAGATAAAGGGAGGATCTTTCCTAGACTTCTCGGAGGTAGAAGAATAGAGGACGAAGCATCAGTTGAGTGAAGTTAAACGGAAGATAGAGTAGTGAGGTCCTTTGTCGAAAGAAATTTCAGTAGTCACTGAAAGGACAACGGTCAAAGTTACCTATGAATTCCTTCTAGTGGACCTCATCCTTTCTCGTCGGGTGAGGTCAAAAGAACGGACCTTTTAGGGTACCTGTCTCCTCGGACCATCCGATGTCAGGTACCCAAACGGTTCGTAGTCGGGCTAACTCGTGTGTACGGAGTATCCAGATAAAGACGAAAAGACTCCCGGGAGGCGTCGTAATTGGTGTCGCCGACGTGGTCAAGTGTAGGGGTGGTTGTCACGTCTTTCCCAGGGAAGGGGGGTGTAGAAACGGTTGTGAACAATAATGAAAGAGAGAGAGAGAAAAAAAAAAAAAACTACTATCAGTAAGGTCGTCCACACTCCACTATGGGGTGACACCAAAACCAAACGTAGAGGGATTTCTACTCATTACACCTCGTGTGAGAGGACAGGGATAACCGTAGACACGTAGAAGGAAAACATACCGCATTCTATCACCAGGTCAAACTAACAGACCGTACGCAGACAGGTCAAAAGGGGTTGTGGTAAACAACTTCTCCGAGAAGAAAGGCGTAACATATAAGAACCGAGTTACAGTTTTTTATTTAATTGACATTTGTGTATCTAGATAAAGACCCGAGAGATTAGAAAAGGTAACTAAATACACACACAAAAAGACGGTTATGGTATGAAAAAAACTAATGATATCCGAATATTATATCAAAGTTACTTATTAAGTTACTTATCTTTGTAGTACGGGGATCAAGATGTTCAGTCTTTGATGCAGTAAGAACTGGTTAGTAGTGGGAGGGAGGTATAGATGAGACAGCGGTTCAAGATTTACAGGAGAAGCACAGGTAGGAGTGTCAGGATGAGTTGATTGGTGTGGAGAAGGTACCCGATACGACTGGAAGGTTTAGTGAGACCAAGGGGAGGTGACGTCGGTCTCACTAGAAATACTTAAACTTAGACTATTGTAGTAAGAAGGTCGAATTTTAGAAACCATCGAAGGGAGTGAGGGTAACTTTTTGAATTTTAGGGACTTCACTTCACTTCACTTCAGTGAGTCAGTACAGACTGAGAAACACTGGGGTACCTGACATCGGATGGTCCGAGGAGGCAGGTACCTTAAAAGGTCCGTTCTTATGACCTCACCCAACAGTAACGGTAGAGGTCTCCTAGAAGGTCTGGGTCCACCTGGCTTGGCCCCAGAGGACGTCCTATCCGTCTGCAGAGTGACAGACTCGACGTTCCCTTCGGGACAATTTTAGGAACTGGACTGGGTATTTCGAAAGGTCCAGAAGAGGAGGACTGAAGAGACACGAAACGTTGGTGTCAAGTGCAAGACACTCGAGGTCGATATGAGGGGAAGAAAGTCCAGAGACTTAGACGACATTTGGGTAGGAAGGTGTCCCGGAAACGTAAACGAGAAGGATGTTTGGCTTAATGGTGAGAGAGAAGTAGATCCATTTGGATAAAATAAAAATACCAGAAAATTCTTAAGTAAAGTTAGTATTGAAGGAGTCCCTTCGGAAGACACTGGAGACACCGGGCCGACTTAGAGAGACAATACATAAGAGTATCGTAATTACTGTCATCTTTAAGGAAAGTGGTCGGAGGGGAATCGACTGAAGGTCTAAATGGGTACGAAAGACAGAGAGACACTAAGCATGGGTGCCATGAGAGTTACGACCTTCGTCCATCCGGTGAGAAATTGTACTGACTTATAAAGACAAAGAGAGAACAAATCACAAACGAAAAGTTCTCAGTAAAAACACGAATAAGGATTTGACTAAGTACGATCAACACACACAATAACATTAAATGTATTGACTTAATTTATAATACATTCGGTTACTTTGTACTCATATTTTTCATACGCAGACATACTCTTGGTTTGACTCAGTAAACCCTTCTGCACCGTTTCCCTTCCGGGGTCAGAACGAATCCTCACTCGCTCTGCTAGCAGTCACAAACCTTTCCTCCACTAGTTTGACGTCTTCTCAACACGCCCAAAGAAAAGTTCAGGCAGAAATTGAAGTAGGAGGGGAAAGTTCTTTACTTTTGTCCTTTAGTGTCTGCTACATAATTCCCACACAAAATGTGTTCTTTCTACCGTCTCTTTTCCGCAACTGAGACGTAGTTTTTCTACACACACACACACACACACACACACATGTGTGGGCATATGTAAAGTACAAATTTGAGTATAAGTACCAAACAAAGAAAAGAATACTGAGGAAGGAGGTCTAGTTTGGAAGGACGTCCATCTTTGTGTCTTTGTGGGAGCAGTCCTGAGTAGTATCTCAAGCTCTTCGGGTCTCATTCGTCTTTACATCCGAAAAACAAGTTTCACATAATCCTTAAAGCTCTACCACTGTGGTATCGTAAGTTAGTTCCCACCCCGAGTGGAGTCACACCCTGGGACACTGGACGAGTCCAGTGTAGGGGTACCGTGACCGAGACCAGGGGTAGAGGACCGTGTCTTAAACCGACCACTATTTACTAAGAAAGTGAGTCATCCATAAATAACTCCCAGAAGGTACGCGGTTCGTGACCTGAGACCTTTATGTCATGTCTTGTTGTCTTTTTTTAGGAACGGGAGAACCTCGAATTAAAGATAATATGTCACAACCCCTCAGTCCCTTCTATGTACTATTTGTTATTTATTTTATATACCGTAAAATCCCCAAAGGGTCCACCACGATCACTAATTTTTACATGGACGGTTACGTTCTCCGCATTCTCATACTAGGGACCTAGCCCTTCTAGCGGACCTACTCCTGTACCGTTGGGTGAGGTCATAAGAACGGACCTCTCAGAGTACCTGTCTCCTCGGACCACCCGACGTTGGGTATTCCAACGTGTTTCACCCTGTACTGATTTCACTGAATCGTGTGTGCGTGTACCGTACAATCTACCACAATTTATTCGTCCTTTCTCCTTGTCCCTGATACTGTCGATTGTTTGTATTTACGTTACTCGAAGATTGGTTTTGAGCTTCTTCTTATTTACCGTTTTATCGTAGTTTTATTTTTGGACTGGGTTCCTTTTATTCTTGTATTTGTCTTTAGTTTTGGTCCTTTTCTGAGTTAGTTACTTCAGACTCGATGTGTAAACCGAGACTCGAAGGAACAGTGGTTTCCTTTTGTACGCTCTATGGTGGTCAGTGTGGCAAGAGCGAAAAAATTTATAGGCAAATAAGGAAGCCGACACGACCCAGAATTGACGACACGCGTCGTAGAAGTCAGAAGCGAGACCCTACGTCCCATAAAGCAGCACCGTACACTTGACAATCAACGCCCTAGATCAAGGGACTTGGCCCGAGTTTAGGGAACGTAACCCTCACGTCTCAGAGTCGGTAACCTGGTGGTCCCTTCGGGTGTAGTAAGAATAGTAGTCTTTCCACCTTCGCGTGGGCACAGGGCCCCATTTCTCTCTATCGTCAGAAGTAGAAGGAGGGACTGTCTTGGATCACTTTACCGTCGACACTTTTATTGGACTTATTTGCGTTTTATGATACTATGTGTCTCTCCGTAATCGTAATCTTAAGAAAGGGTTCTACTTTCTCTTTTAAAAAGTAACACTGCAGACAAAAAGGACCTTCCCACGAGTCCTTTAAGTGGAAACGGCCGTTTCATTGAAAGTTTAGCCGATTTCAAATCTACAACCCTAGGTTGGTAGTGAAGTCGGGCGTTGTTACAGTTGGTCAGGTATGTTCAAGGTGGTAGAGGAAAAGACTGGAAATGTTCTCCTTCCTCCGACCTCTACGACTTCGGAAAAGGTCGACGAGACGGCAGTATTGGGACTCCGGGGTCGCCCAGGTAGGAGTCACTTTGTCTGTCCCGAACACTTGTCTCTCTGGACCTCGGTTCTGTCACGACGATTCCCGCATCTTTTCCTCGGTGTGGTAGGAGTGGAAGGACTATAAAATAAAGACAGAAGGAGAACAGGACCAGACGGTGGTAGAGAACCATAAAGACACAAAGGAAGAGTGGTCGCAGTGGTGGTAGTGCCTGAATGTCCTTCAGAATGCAGGAGACGCAAAGTGTCTGTTCTGTCAAGTCGTCCTGTCTGTATCTGTCCGAACAAAACGGAAAGAAACACCGACAATAGGACACAGACACACAGACAGAGGGTGTGTGTCTGTGTGGTTTATGTCTGGACACATATGAAGTCTCTGTCTCTTTCTCTCCCAAACTACCCTTTGGTTATTTATTTTTATGGTCGATGGAACTGATTGTCTGACAGAAAGTAGATCTGCCTTTTTTTTATTTTGGTATTTTGGAGTAATCTAGTCTTCGTGGAATCTTGAGATTTACCCCGAGCTTCTTCAAGTAAAACACCGATAAACTTTGTAATTTGTCACTCGGTGGACAGAATCTGAGAAGATAACGTTTGCAGTTCGAGATCTCTGATCGACGTCGGCCTCTCCCTTTCTAGACTCACAAAGTGGTTTCTACAGCGGTCTGACACACCTAGACGACGGGAAACTTCGAGGGGGGATTTTACACTTGCTCTCTCGTACGGGTGGCCCCTGACCGCAGTTGTTGACTGTGCCCGGGGAAGTTCCCAATGGGTGAAACCATAGTTTCTCTATGGAAATTACTTTCCTCTCGAACGACGCCCCGAAGATAAAATCTGAAGTATGATCATTTATATTGAGACATCTGTGCCAGGACCCCGACCCTGGTCGAGCGCGACGTCTCCCCGACAAACTTCACGTGGAAGTCGCACCAGAAACTTCGAGACTCGACGCCATACACACCAGTACAGAGAAAGAAAGAGAGACGGTACCGCCTCAACAGTTGACGAGAAGTCGCCGAATATATTGTGGGTGGACTTGTCCCGCTCCTGGATCCCCAGGTGATACGACCTTAGCACCCACTAGCAGGAACCATGACCTTCTGTCGTCGTAGGGCACGGAGGTCGGTGCTCTACGAATATCCAGACGGACACCAGCACTGTCTGTTTCTTCAGGGGTCCGTAGCGGCTTGTAAGGGGACCCCTCACTTTGACGGGGGGCGACTCCTGGAGACGACTCTCACGAAGAGAGTTGTAGGGAGTTCGAAATAATTCATCCTGACATTTAAAGTAAGGTTCTGAGTGACTAGAGCTTTAATTTGAATGTCAAAAGTTTCCCCTTTGTACCCCCCTTAATTAGTTAATTCTCTGACCTTCCTTGCGTGTACGTGATGACACATTCTTTATCTATTGATCTCTAGTTTAGTCTTCCGTCTCATCTTCGCACGTGCGAGCTGTGACGTTCTCGTGTCTTCAGCGTTGATCGATAACTTGTTGGTAGCTGCCCTCCTGGGACCTTGGGTGACTTCTTTCTGTGAGGTACAGGTTGCTGTTTCCTCTTCGACGTTACTCTACTATCCTCCCCGTGCCAGTGCTATTATATCTATTGATTGTTCCTGGAGCCTCTTCCGCTACCGTTGGGTGAGGTCATGAGGACGGACCTTTTAGGGTACCTGCCTCCTCGGACCCTCCGACGTCAGGTACCCTAGCGACTCCCAGCCTGTGCTGACTCGTTGAAGGGAAAGTGAAAAGTGAAAGGACGTAACCTCTTCCTTTACCGTTGGGTGAGGTCACAAGAACGGACCTCTTAGGGTCCCTGCCCCCTCGGACTACCCGACGGCAGATACCCCAACGTGTCTCAGCCTGTGCTGACTTCACTGAATCGTCGTCGTCGTCGTCGTTCCTGGATGACTTATCGCGTCCCTTGAGATGAGTTATAGGACATTAATCGATATGCTCTTTTATCAGACCTTTTCTTACATACATATCTATACGCATATATATATCAACACAATCAGCGAATCAACATAGACTGACACTGGGGTACCTGACGTCGGGCGGCCCGAGGAGACAGGTACCTTAAGAGGTCCGTTCTTATGACCTCACCAAACGGTAAAGGAAGAGGGTATTTATATATATTTGAACTTCCCGGAGGGCATTTATCATGTCAAGTGGGTACGGGGAGAGTCTACACCGTGGACTTACTCACAACGGTCTCTGTTGAATCTGTCTTACCATGAACCCATTAGAGTATAAAAGATGATGGAAAGATTATCATTATTCATAAGGTGATCATTATGCATTTATCTACACACACGCACGAGTCAACGAGTCAGCACAGGTTGAGACACTGGGGGTACCTGACATCCGGTGATCCGAGGAGACGGGTGCCCTAAGAGGTCCGGTCCTGTCACGTCACCTAACGGTAAAGGAGGTATATATATATGTATATATATATATATATACTTGACTAAGTGAAACGACATGTGAACTTTGATTGTGTTGTAACATTTGTTAATATGAGGTTATCTTTAATTATATATATATTTTAAATTTTTAATTAAAACAAATCTATAAACAACTAACTATAATACTAAAAAGAAATTGGATACTTAGTTGAGTTTTCCATAATTTAAGATTTACAACCGACGGAAAAGAACAACGAGTCGGAGATTCGGCACAGGTTGAGAAGCGCTGGAGCACCTGACGTCCGGTGGTCCGAGGAGACAGGACGTGACAGAGGACCTCGAACGACTTTTAGTGTAGACACCTCAGCCAATGTGATAGATCGGTGACGCAGGAGACGGCGGGGAAAGAGGAAGACGGAAGTCAGAGAGGGTCGTAGTCACAGAAAAGGTTACTCAGTCGAGAAACGTAGTCTACCGGTTTCATAACTTTGGAAAAAATCAATGGAAAAGGAACAAGTAAATATTGATCGTTGGGTGAGGTCATAAGAACGGACCTCTTAGGGTACCTACCTCCTCGGACCACCCGATGTCAGGTGCCCCAGCGTTTCTCAGTCTGTGCTGACTCGCTGAATTGATTGATTGATTGATCTGACACCAACCCCTTCCACCCGAGATACTAGGAATAAAAAAACCGTACACACCCCTTAACGAAACACCGACTCACGGAACAGTCAAGGATATTGTTAAAGAATGTACAAACTTTTTACACAGAAGAAAATGACAACCCATGTTCTAAGATGTGACCAGACAATCTAGTTAGAACAAGTAACACAGTAAACTTAGAATCTGTAACAACGGTTAAAAATACAGTAGACTAGGTAGTGAGTGGTCTTTCCACATAAAAATTGAGACATTGGTAAACAGTCAAGGAGGGACTTTAAGTCGGTAAAACGTAAAAACGTAAAACTCACAGATCTTATTTATTTACGTTTAAACCCAACCAATATGGAAGGACCTTTTAAGACTTTCTCTACCCTTATGGTCTGGTGGACTGGACGGAGAACTCTTTAGACATACGTCCAGTCCTTCGTTGTCAATCTTGACCTGTACCTTGTTGTCTGACGAAGGTTTATCCTTTTCCTCATGCAGTTCCGATATATAACAGTGGGACGAATAAATTGAATATACGTCTCATGTAGTACTCTTTGCGACCTGACCTTCTTTGTGTCCGACCTTAGTTCTAACGGCCCTCTTTATAGTTATTGGAGTCTATACGTCTACTGTGGTGGGAATACCGTCTTTCACTTCTCCTCGATTTTTCGGAGAACTACTTTCACTTTCTCCTCTCACTTTTTCAACCGAATTTCGAGTTGTAAGTCTTTTGCTTCTAGTACCGTAGACCAGGGTAGTGAAGTACCCTTTATCTACCCCTTTGTCATCTTTGTCACAGTCTGAAATGAAAAATCCCGATGTTTTAGTGACGTCTACCACTAACGTCGGTACTTTAATTTTCTGCGAATGAGGAACCTTCTTTTCAATACTGGTTGGATCTATCGTATAAGTTTTCGTCTCTGCAATGAAACGGTTGATTCCAGACAGATCAGTTCCGATACCAAAAAGGACACCAGTACATACCTACACTCTCAACCTGACACTTCCGACTCGTGGTTTCTTAACTACGAAAACTTGACACCACAACCTCTTCTGAGAACTCCCAGGGAACCTGACGTTCCTCTGGGTTGGTCAGGTAAGACTTCCTCTAGTTGAGACCTTAAAGAAACCTTCCTTACTACGATTTCGACTTCGAGGTCATGAAACCGGTGGAGCACGTTTCTCAACTGAATAACCTTTTCTGAGATTACGACCCTCCCTATCCCCCGTCCTCCTCTTCCCCTGCTGGGTCCTACTCTACCGACCTACCGTAGTGCCTGAACTACCTGCACTCAGACTCACTTGAGGTCCTCAACCACTACCTGTCCCTCCGGACCGCACGACGCTAAGTACCCCAGCGTTTCTCAACCTGTGCTGACTCACTGACTTGACTTGACTATGGAAGGACTACTTAACAAGGAAAATAGGACCATACTATTGAGAAAAACGGAATTTCTGTAAATGAGGCGATGTCGGAATATCGATCATAACAAAACTAATCATAAACGAATCATATGTATGTAGAAAAATAGTAAATGAAAGTTAAAAAACCTTAGGAAGACAAAATCCATATATAAAACTTCCGTCGAATTCATTCAAAAGAAAGATAACGAAAGTGTAACTTGGAATGTTAACAGAAATTGATCACTCACATTAGGTGGATTTGAGTAGAACAAAGAAGTCTGCATCTCTTGTCTCAACACCACCGGTTCCCCCTCCCCTCACCACCTTTCTACCTAGTCCTCAAACCCTAATCGGCTACGTTCGATAATATATATCCTACCTATTTGTTGTCCAGGATGAGATATCGTGTCCCTTGATATAAGTTATAGGTTTCTTATACTCTTTCTTACTTATATAAACATAAATACATATTGACCAAGTGAAACGACATATCGTCTTTAATCGTGTTGTAACATTTACTTGATATGAACTTATTTTCTATAAAAAATTTTTCAATGACACAAAGAATTATACAAATATAAATAACGGTGGTAAAGAAAGACATAAAAGACAAGTGAGAAGAAAAAGTACGGAAAAGAAGGAGAAAAGGACAGAGACAACCTAACAAGTTCTGGAGGTATAAAGAGAAAAAGGGAGTTGATTAAATCTTTAACGTACGAGACAAAGATGAGAAAGTCCCCAATCGGACTTTGAAAACAGTTCGGTCTAAGATTTCAATTATAATCATGGGAGAAGGATTTATTATATGAACACTACGAAAACTTGACACGACAACCTCTTCTGACAACTCTCAGGGAACCTGATGTTTAGTTTGGTTAGTTAGGAGTTCCTTTAGTCAGGACTTATAAGTAACCTTCCTGACTACGACTTCGACTTTGAAGTTATGAAGCCGATGGACTACAATTCTTGACTGGGATTAACCTTTTCTGGGACTATAATCCTTTCTAACTTCTGTCCTCCTCTTCCCCTGTTGTCTCCTACTCTAACAACCTACCGTAGTGATTGAACTATCTGTACTCAAACTCGTTCGAGGTCCTCAGCCACTACCTGTCCCCTCGGACCGTACGACGTCAGGTACCCCAACGTTTCTCAACCTGTACTGACTCACTGACTTGACTCGACTTGACTCTTGTAAAATTGGACAGAATGTATAATAACGATAGGTCGTAAAGTCTATCAAAGTGAAATCAAAATGTGAGTTCAAAGTAATGAAAGTAGTAACAACCAAAACTTGTTAATCACATAAAAAAACCGAAACGGTCTTAGGGTCCCTGCCCCCTCGGACCACCCGACGTCAGGTACCCTAGTGTTTCTCAGTCTCTGCTGACTCGTTGAAGGGAAAGTGAAAAGTGAAGGTACGTAACCTCTTCCGTTACCGTTGGGTGAGGTCACAAGAACGGACCTCTTAGGGTCCCTGCCCCCTCGGACCACCCGACGGTAGATACCCCAGCGTGTCTCAGCCTGTGCTGACTTCGCTGAATCGTCGTCGTCGTCGTCTACAAATAGTCGTAAAATTTAATGGTAGGGAAGAACGAAATTGTAGAAAGAGAGACTCAAGTCAAAAAAGAAAGGACTTTATGAGATCTTTGGAAAAGGTGTTCACAGGAACTTGTTATGTAAGAAACCCAGTAACGAATTTTTGCAGATATAAAGAAGAGTAAAAATTCACTATTAAATTCTACTATTTTTACTTCCGACTGTCAAAAAAAAAAGAGAGCCGTTGAATTTTTATAGTAGAGTTATAATAAAGGTGACAACGAAAACTCTTTAATCAATATTCAGGTTAATACTAAAGAAATACTCGTTAGACATAAAGACAGAGAGCAAAGAAAATTCTAGAAGATACAGAAAAACTAAAAATTCAAAAAGATACTACAATACCCATATTCAAAGTAGACGAGAAAGAATCCTGAGTAAAGGACAGAGGTTTCTAAACACAGACAGTGTCTAAGACCTTGAAAGAATCAGAAAAAGAGAAACCAACGAAAGAAGGGAGCAAGAGAATTATCAGAAGAGGACTTTAACGTAGTCAGCATACAAAGGGGCGAAAGATAAGACGTACAGAGAATTAGAACACAAATACAAAAGGTAAATACACAGATCGACGTAAACCCCGTCCAAAGACTTTAGACGGTCAAAGATTTGAGAGTGAAGTCGATATACAACAATAACAAATCAGCGAGTCAACACAGGTTGAGAAGCACTGGGGTACCTGACATCGAGTGGTCCGAGGAGACAGGTACCCTAAAGGGTCCGTTCTTAGGACCTCATCCAACGACAAACGAGAGGGTCCCCTAGAAGGGGTGGGTCCTTGACTTGAGTGCAAAGGATGTGGCCGTCCGACTAAGAAATGGTGACTCGGTGGTCCTTTCAGGAGTCGATACACATTGAGTACAGTCACAGACATGAAAGAACAAGATCCAAGTTAAACAAAAAAGTTTAGACAGGCCCAAAAGAACCATCACAGAATTCTAAAAAAAGGGTAAAAAGGGAAATGTATAGAAATTGTTAAATTTTTTTTGGGTGATTAAAGATCAAAAAGAGGTTATCGAGACAAAAGACTTACTTCCAAGAACCACCAGATGTGGAAAATAAACGACGTAGACGACTACAAACGGGTGTCTACCAAAACTCTAATAGTGAAGTCTCAACACTATAACACTGTAACCCGTACTCGTAAGACTTCCCGACATGATTTCACATACGGGACGTTCCCAGTGAACATATGTCAAGAGGTACCCCAGGGTCGTCGTAGTAGGTGGTTTCTACGAAAGAGTAATAAAACAATTCAAGTCCCAAGGACCTGGTGAGTTCATTACAGTCACGTTTGGGGACGAGGGGACGTCATCTTTGTACCTCAACATTGACGGTACTACAGGGAACGATAAAGAGTTTTGAAAGTAAGTAAGGAGGAAGTAAGAAAGTAGGTCGTTTTTAGAAATTCGTGTAGGAGAGACGATCTGTGACTATCTGACCCCAGAGTCAGTAATAAAACACTTAAATGACTGAGTTAGTTGTTACAGATTCGTGGATTATTCATGGTCCGTATCTATTCACTTTCAGGAGTCAGCACAGGATGAGAAACGTTGGGGTACCTGACACTGGGTGATCCAAGGAGACAGGTACCCTAAGAAGTCCGTTCTTATGACCTCACCCAACGGTAAGGTAAGAGGTCCCCTAGAAGGGTTGGGTCCCTAGCTTGGGACCAGAGGACATAATGTTCGTCTAAGAAGTGGCAGACTCCGTGCTCCCTTCGGGAATCCGGATCTATCCCAGAGACGAAAGTTTCTCGAATTATAATTATTATAATTCTAAGTCCGTTCTCTATTCATTTGTTTATTTTTGATCAACTCAACTACAAAGTGTCTTTTGTTGTTTTAAGATATTTCGTTAATAGGAAGTCAATTTTTTATTTAATAAAAACTCTAGACTCCGTTTATATTTTATTTATTTATTTGATCAACTCTGTCACTATTCCGTTTTATTATGACTTTAGTCTCGTACGATCTCTCACTAATAGAGCATATGTATACTGCACATTGGTACGTCAGAGACGAGAGTCTCGTCCAAGGGTCCCTTCGGGTCACGGGGGTTCTACGAGACCCACGACGGGTGGAAATAATAGACCGGTCCGCTCGGGCGGTACTCGGGTGTCCCACCCACACTGGACCGGACCCCCGTCTCTTCGCCCAAGAGTCTCTCTTGCCTCGGTCTTCCTGGTGGCGGGGGCACCTCCAGAGAGACGTCGGGGTGCACAGTCGTCCCTGGTGAGGGAGCGGAGCACCGGGACCGACTGGCCGGCCGTGACTGAAGACTCTTTTGATTATAGAACGGAAGGTCGGTAAGTTTGTTTAGAGGTACCGGTGGAACCAGTCCTTGAAACTGAGGGACGACTGGACTAAAACTTGATCACTGGACCTCCACTCACTGAAACATAGAGTAATGATTAAGGAATGTCGGTGTCAAAGAAGGATGACCGGTGTTCGGCCTCCGGACCTACTCCTGCTCCCGTCTCCCGGTCGGTCCCCGGGGCCTGGGTAGGCAGGTGGGTCAAGACCGGGGACGGTAGACCGGAGGACGGAGGGGGTCCGGGGGTGACCCCGAGGTCGGGCCGGACTGGGTTGTCCGAAATCTTCTCCGGTTCCAGTGGCACCCGGCTGGAGGTGTCTACCTACGGCGGACTGTGGCGTCGACACCAGGTCGGACTGGTCCCTACAAGTCCCCCGTGAATCCGGTCTACTGCCGACCCGGAGGTGGTCCCTCCGGGACTGATATCTGGGTCTCTTGTGCCGAACTCAGGGGGACGGTGGGTCGAGGAAGACCTGGCATCAAAGGAGTGAAAGGTCGGGACGAGGAAGGGAACAGGGAGTTCTGTGGCAGTCGGGAAGGCGCAATCCACCACCCCAATGTACTCATACGCCTCACGAGTCTTCGCCGGCCGTGCGAGTCTCGACCGACAGCGCCGGTGAGAAAGCGGACGGGTGGAAGGAGTCCCCAGACGACAGGGGACTGCCCCAGCTCCCGGGACACACGACGGACAGACCGTGCCTTCATCGAGTTCTACAGACCCCCGACGTCCGTACAGATGACTGACCTGAGGTCTAGTGAGAAGTAACTGGTCTTGAAACCCCGTAGCCTTCCACCCCCACTCCCCACCCCCCGTAGTTTGGTTTAGACCACAGTCGGACGATTGTTTATTGAAGGAGGTTTTGGGATCGTCCGGTTCACTTCACCTACGTGGGGAGGAGCAGACCCAGGTCGATGTGACACGAGCTACCACACAGAGTTGTCGTTGGTGTAGGACACTGTGACGGTGATGGGACGACTCTCTACCCCAGAAGGAGGGAGTGGACCGTAGCCCCACTTGACTGCACTGGTATCTCCTCTACTTCGTAACACTGTAGACTCCGACCCCAATCTTTTCTTTTCCCAACCGCAAATTCCCTACCCGGTAGGTGGGTCCTTGAGCCCGTTTGTCACCACTCTTGGTAGTGACCCACTGAAAGGTCCCCTAGTCGTTCCCGACCAGGGGAGTAAAGAGTCCCGGTGTCTCCTCAGACCGGGAGGACCTGACGTCCGTCACAGGAAGTTCCCCGGTCCGACCTCGACACCTCTGACTCCCCCGTCGCCAGTCTCGGGGTCTTCGTAGTCAGGAACGAGATTACGTGCGGACACGAGACACGAAACTGACTCTAGTAAGTCGATCCGGATTTTACGTAAGAAGAGACATCCCTGAACACCAGGTCCCTTCGCCTTCACGAAGCAGAGAAGACTCTTAATGTCGGAATTGGTAGCGTGCAGCGCACGCGAAGAGATTCACGACCATAGTGTAGCGCGACCCTATAAGGTGGACGGGTAGATAAAGGAGGTGGTCCGACACCCGAGGAGGTTCTGTCACAGGAAGAAGTAAGTAGGACCCGGAGAGAAGCCACTGACTCCTTCCTTCACCACTCCTACTGGTGCTACATCGGTCTGGTCCCACCGACCAGGTTTAAAGTAAGGTCCAGAGAGACCTAAATAGAGTTGACGCCACTCAATTAAAGTTGTCACCAGTACAGGTCACCAAATCGGTGATTTCTATTAGACCACACTTTACTAATGTCAGTTGTAAACGATCTTTCTATCTAATCCCACACCACAAAATCAAATGTTATCTAATTACTTCGCCACTCTGTTTATGACATACTATAGCTAATGACACCGTAGTTTTTGTTGTTGTTTGATCACTGACACTTTTTTTCCTTCGTCTGAGTGTCTATGTCTCCTACTCGATCACCAATGGTCCCCTCTCTCCCCTCCCACCTCCCCGTCGTCTCCCCTCCTCTTAATTGTCTAAGTGTGATAGTTCATATTTTATTAGATACTCTTATGTCACATGTGTGTTCATTATCTCGGTTATAAAATATTATTGATATTTACCTCGTATTGGAAATTTTTAACTCAGTAATATAACATGTGGACATTGTATATTTGAACATATTGTTGATATGATTTAATCCCCGAGGGTCTACCGAGTCGCCCATTTCTTAAGTGGACGGTCACGTCCTCTGTGTCTTCTGTGCTCAAACTAGGGACCCAGCCCTTCTAGGGAACCTTGTCCTTTACTTTTGGGTGAGGTCATAAGAACGGACGTTTTAAGGTACCTGTCTCCTCGGACCACCCGATATCAGATACTCCACCGTTTCTCAACCAATGTTGACTCGCGTGTGTGTTTTATACCGTGTATGAATTTAATTCTTTATTTTGTATCACCTTACTTAACCCTCTAACCCTAACTATATATATGTGACAACTATGACACATATTTTATCCATTGATTACTCTTGGATGACACATCGAGTCCCTTGAGATAAGTCACGGGACACCACTGGATTTACCCTTCCTTTAGGTTTTTTCTCCCCTATACACATAGACATACCGACTAAGTGAAACGACATGACGTCTTTGATTTTGTTGTAACATTTCGTTGATATGAGGTTATTTTTTAATGGATTTTTTAAATTTTTATCGTCAATTATCTTTACGTTAACTAAAAACATATATGTAGAACATCGGACCGATTTATGACAAAATTTTAGAGAATTTTTTTTTTTTTTTGAAAAGGTCGATGCGTTAATAAAACAAACACTTATTTCCGTTAAATTTAGGAAAAAAAAAAAAAGTTTTTTATTTTATTATTTTTATTTAATGTCTCACTTTATTATGTTATTATTTTACCAGTCGAAGTTTTGACGGATACTGAGACAAGTCTATTTCAATCGATACTCATCCTAAGAGAGGTTTCTCCGACGATTCTATACAACAAAGACCAAGAGAGGATGTTTGTCGAGAGACTCTTTGGTCCAGAGAAGATTTGACGCTCCCCCGTAGTTCCTGGGTACCCCTAGCGAAAGGATAGACCAGGGACCTACATCTCTCTCTTGGTGTTCGAACCCTTTGTTGTGTACTGAAGTTTTCTCCCCGGAGGACCCCCGGAGATTGGTTGGTGGACATTACGTCTCTATTGGGTGGTGACCCACTCGACCAGGGTGTCGGGACGACTCGGCCCCGTTCGACGAAGGGGATTCTCCGAGAACCATAGATCCGACCACCGTCTCGAAAGACGAAGAGGTGGGAGGATCGTACCCGTGGTCTTAGATCTTTCTCTGGGACTGTCTCGTTCGAACTCAGTCTTGTCGAAGAAACCTTGGAAGACATTCCCGTTTCTAGTGGAGGGACAACTGCCCGCCACCTCGGTCACCGACCGACCGACGACTCGCTCTTTCCTCCGTGAGAAGGGCACTCGAGGGAGGTCGACGACGGAGGGGGAGCCGGGACTCTTCCCTAGTGACAGGGGAAGAGGAGTGGACGTGGCACTGAGTCTGGGGTCCTGTGTCAGAGCGACGGTTCCCTGGAGCCCGAAACGACACTTCCCGGGACCGTAACCACAGTCCGTCTGGATCTAAACGTAGGGTCAAACCGGTCACTGACCGACACACTGAGCCCCGCTCGATAAACTAAGAGAGACACGAAACCAAATGAGTAGTCGTTTTACCCTTATTATTATTATTGTACTCCTTACTGTTCATACTATGAAGATTTTGTACATTATCCTTCGGTCTTTATGCCATTCACTATTTAGTTACGAACGATTCATTAAGACGTCACGGTAGGTCAAGGGACCTCACGTCTCTAGAAAGGGTCCTCAAACTCTCGGGGAACCTACCCTTTCTCCTACCCCTCCCCTCCTTTTCACTCGACCCAATAGTCGGAGGGCAATCGATTTCGTTTACGAGACGCCAGACAACAAACAACGTGTAGATTCAGACTTCGTACATAAGAATAGGGGAGTACGCCATCTACTTCTTCGCCTCCGGGTCCCTGAGATCCCTACAGTGAGCGACCAGGCTCTACTTCGACCTCCGTTGTAGGAGAACCACACATTCTAGTGTCCAAGACGTTACTACGACGGACCCAGTCCACAGACAAGGTAGTGACGGATGAAACATTAGAGTTCGAATAAAGAACAGAGAAACACGGAGTTAAGGGAGTAGAAATTTTACAGAGGAAGATACACCAGGTTTGTATGTTACCTCATGATGAGTTGGTATTTTTTCTCACTTTACGAGCCTGAAGGGGCCACCGTGCCATCTATCCTTAGTGGAAGATTACGTCCCCTACACCCAAGTTAGGGACCAGTCCCTTCTAGGGTGTACGACACCTCGTTGACTCGGGTGCACGGTGTTGATGACTCGGGTGCACGACGATCATGACTTCGGGCGTGTGGATCGCAGAACGAGGTGTTTCTCTTCGATGGTGCTGCTCTTCGGACCCGTGACGTTTCTTCTCGTCGGGGACGAGCGGTGTTGATCTCTTTCGGGTGTGGTGTTTTTTCTGGGTCCCGTCAGTTTTTTGTCACTTTATTACGGTAAATACCGTTGTACCTACCTGGACCTCTACTAACGCAGTCCACTTCCTTCAGTCTCTTTCTGTTTGTAGCGTATCATAGCGAATATACACCTTAGATTTGATACTGTATTTGCAGGAACAGGCACTTTGTCTGAGTGTCTGTATCTCTTGTCTAAACACCAACGGTTCCCCCTCCACCCTCACTCCCTCTCCACCTGACCCTAACCTGTCCTCTGCGTTGGAACGCATATGTGTCTTACCTGCTTGTCGTTTCAGGATGACGTATCGATGTATGGAATAGATATAATGTCTTATGGATATAATATCCTATAACTTATTTCGACATTGACCTCTTCCGTTACCGTGGGGTGAGGTCATGAGAACGGACCTTTCAGGGTACCTGTCTCCTCGGACTATCCGACATCAGGTACCCCAGCGATTCTCAGCCTGTGCTGACTCGTTGAAGGGAAAGTGAAAAGTGAAAGTACGTAACCTCTTCCTTTACCGTTGGGTGAGGTCACAAGAACGGACCTCTTAGGGTCCCTGCCCCCTCGGACCACCCGAAGGTAGATACTCCAGCGTGTCTCAGCCTGTACTGACTTCGTTGAATCGTCGTCGTCGTATAAGTTATAGGACATTATTGGTATTACCTTTTCTTTTTTTAGTTAGACATTTTACGGGCGAAGACTCTCAAAAATACTTCTAATTGACTTTACAATATATATTTTACGAGTCTTGCCGTAGACTGCATTACCATTCGGAATCACTAATAAAGACTTTGTGACCTGAGGTGAAGTGTCAAATCATTTTACATTGACACTCATGCTATTACAATTACACACGAGTAGGAAGTCCCGTTGGTCCTACGAAGTGTTTCACTTTTCTCGAAACCACCCGAAGCTGGTTGTGTCTTTCCACACCGCAGAGGACGTCGGGACTTCCAGGGACGGCACCCAGTCTGTGAACGAATCTCTCGCTCACCTGTCTAAATCAAGTTACTTCCTTTCAGGAACCGTCGGTTTTTTATCTTCACCGACCTTTTTCTCTCTGATAAGATCCGTTAAAAAAGGAGGTGACAACAGGGACCTCTATCTAAACACCTCGTCACCATACTCTCCTCCATACCACTTACTCCGAAGGGTCCACCGTGATGACCATTTCTTAGGTGGAAGATTACGTCCTCCATATTCTCTGAGTCCAAGTTATAGTCCTAGTCCTTCTAGGGGACCTCCTCCTTTACCGTTGGGTGAGGTCATAAGGACGGACCTCTTAGGGTTCTTGTCTCCTCGGACCACCCAATGTCAGGTACCCCAGTGTTTCTCAACCTATACTGACCTGCTAATTGTGTCTCTTGTCACTTTAAGGTCTCCAAGTTCGACCAGAATCTTTTCCGTCTCCTTGGTCTCTAGTTTAACGGTTGTGGACGACCTAGTACCTTTTTCGTTCTCTCAAGGTCTTTTTGTAGATAAAGACGAAATAACTGATACGGTTTCGGAAACTGACACACCTAGTGTTATTTGACACCTTTTAAGACTTTCTCTACCCTTATGGTCTGGTGGACTGGACGGAGAACTCTTTGGACATAAGTCCAGCCCTTCGTTGTCAATCTTGACCTGTACCTTGTTGTCTAACCAAGGTTTATCCTTTTCCTCATGCAGTTCCGACGTATAACAGTGGGACGAATAAATTGAATATACGTCTCATGTAGTACTCTTGGTGACCCGACCTTAGTTCTAACGGTCCTCTTTATAGTTATTGGAGTCTATACGTCTACTGTGGTGGGAATACCGTCTTTCACTTCTTCTTGATTTCTCGGAGAACTACTTTCACTTTCTTCTCTCACTTTTTCAACCGAATTACGAGTTGTAAGTCTTTTGATTCTAGTACCGTAGGTCAGGGTAGTGAAGTACCGTTTATCTAGTCCTTTGTTACCTTTATCTCTCTCTGATAAAACCCCCCCGAGGTTTTAGTGACGTTTACCACTGACGTCGGTACTTTAATTTTCTGGGAACGAGGAACCTTCTTTCGATACTGACTGGTTCTATCGTATAATTTTTCGTCTCTGTAATGAAACGGTTGTTTCCAAGCAGATCAGTTTCGATACCGAAAAGGTCATCAGTACACACCTACACTCTCAACCTGATATTTCTCTCGACTCGCGACTTCTTAACTACGAAAACTTGACACCACAACCTCTTCTGAGACCTCTCAGGGAACCTGACGTTCCTCTAGGTTGGTCAGGTAGGATTTTCTCTAGTCAGGACCCACAAGTAACTATCCTGACTATAACTTCGAGGTTATGAAACCGGTGGACTACGCTTCTCGACTGAGTAAACTTTTCTGAGACTACGACCCTTTCTAACTCCCGTCCTCCTCTTCCCTTGTTGTCTCCTACTTTACCAACCTACCGTAGTGGCTGAGTTACCTTTACCCAAACCCATTTGAGGTCCTCGACCGCTACCTGTCCCTTCCGGACCACACGACGCCAAGTACCCCAGAGCTTATAAGTCTGTTCTGACTCGCTGACTTGACTTGTGTATGGGTCTCACGAGATATTGTGTTCCAGAGAGAGAGTATGGTAAATGGTGCATGACGTTCGTTACTTCGACCGATAAATCGACTTCTCTATAGATTCGGTTTACATCTTCCTCGCCAAAGTAAGGAGGACTGAGGGATGTCCTTTCTTTTTCCTCTCTCCATTGTGCTTCTACCCTAACATCCGGGTTTTTAGGTTTTTTGTTTGTTTGTTTTTTTCTTGAACCTTTTGAGGTTCAGACAGGTATAACGTTTTGTATCTCAAACAGGACTTCTCTTGTGATTCCCACACTGTTCCTCTACCACCCATACTGAGCACTAAAGTGGGTCGGACGGGTCCTCTCCGTCCTCGCCTCTGCCCTAGTACGGTCGTCTGGGAGGTCCGACTGTGTCTCCCTTGGTTCCTTCTCCCTGTGTCACTTACTTCCGGTGCTCTGAAGGACCGACGATGTCCAATCCTAACCTCTCCAGAAACGGATACCTACACACGACAGAAAGGTCTTTCCCCTCCTTCCTGGGGTTTTCGTTAAGTCTCTACTGGGGTCCCTCGTGTCCGGTCCCCACCCTCCCCTTTCCCTTCCGGTCCGACAGAGACGGAGACCTAGTCTCCTGTCCTGGCGACGTGGGGCGTCTCTCAGTCGGACTCGGCTAGGGGGTCCCTCAGTGGAATACCTACCCCGGGGTGGACCTCGGGGACGTGTCGGTACGCCCACTATAACGGCGGGACCATCTAGACCTACCGTCTCGTGACTTGGTTTCCCCTAATAAGAACACGGGACCCTAGGGTGCCCTAAACGGGACAATCGAAACTCTGAACGAACCCTGGACAGTAGAGAAGGTAGAAAGGACAAAACGAGAAAACCCCACCCGCACACACACACGAAACGAAAATTTAAAAAATTTAAAAAAACAAATAAATACCGGTACGGTCATGGATACCCTAGAATCAAGGGTCAGTCCTTTACTTGGGCGTGGTGGAGGAAAACTTCGGGTCTCAGAATTCTTCAGGGTACAAAACGAGAAAACGTCCCTCTCACAGACAGGTTACGAACAGGGTAGTGACACAAAACTTTCGTGTATACAACACGCCAAAGTTTCCAAGTACTGATCTCTTTTAAAAACGGAATCCTATTTATTCTGAAGTTTAGAACAAGTATAGAATAAATCTTCTATAAATCTACTATGACGGGGACGAGGGTTAAGTACACCACTTTAGGATTAGAGGTTATACTATCGTAAATCTCTACCCCGGAGACCTTCCATTAATCCAGAAGGAACCACCGAGTCTATCATTTCTTAGACGGACGTTACGTCCTCTAGTCCAAAGACAGGGACCGCTTCCTTTGTCGTTAGGTGAGGTCATAAGAACGGACCTCTTAGGGTACCTGTCTCCTCGGACCACCCGATGTCAGGTACCCCAGCGTCTCAACCTATGTTGGCTCACTGATTGTATATATATATATGTGTGTGTGTATCTACTATGACTTGAAATATACATTCTGGACTGCGACCTTAGTCGATTCTTAAGCTCCCGACAACCTCACCTTATAGACATAGAATGGACGTTCTTCCTGTACTAGACCCCTTTGTCCCCGTCTTTAGACGCCTGACTTAACACAGGGGTGAGGGTCAAACATACCACTTCAGGATTGGAGGTTGTACTATCACAAACCTCTACCCCGGAAACCTTCCATCAATCCAACTCTACTCCAGTACTCTCACCTCGGTGAGTACTACCTTAATTGCAGGAATATGTTCCTCCTCCTCTGGTCCCGAGTGAGCGAGCGAGAGAGAGAGAGAGAGAGGGGGTGGAAGTGCACATCTGGACCCTTCTGAGATGTTGACACTCTTCATTTACAGAACAAAACCTGTGTGGTGACTACCGGAAACCAATCTCGGCGTGTTTGTGTGTTTATGCTGTTGGTCTTGCAAAAAGACCCTCCTTGGGGGGGGTTCGTCTTGATGACCTATGTGTTGGGTGTCAACTCTTTAGTTGTTTCCTGGACGTACTCGTCTTTCAGTTCTTTTGTGTACCTAGAACCCTCTCTTTAGTCTTTGTGTTCAGTGCTAGGAATCTCCCCAGTCTCTATTGCGCCCACAAGCCCAAAAAGATTTCACGGTTCGCTAGCCCGTAGAGTCTACGAAAAGTTTTAGTGAGGGAAACCCTTCAGAAGGGTCGGAGGGTGACCGAAGAGGGACTTTCGACTCGTCGAACCAGGTGTAACAGACGGGTCGGGACAGATGCGTGTCACCCCTACCCACGTACAAGAACAAGCCAGGGGTGACTGTCGGTCTCTGACGACAAGTGAGTAGGGTGTCTCCGTCGTTATTTGGAAACGTCACAAATGTCGTGAAAAATAATAGAAACAACTAGGAGTATAGTTTGGGACCCTTCACCAACCGTAGCAGTAGGGTAGAATGTCTATCCTTTTGACTCCGAGTCTTTCCGATTCATTGAACGGGCTCCAGTAAGGTAAGTATTTCCTTTCTTGACCCAGGGGTCGGGTTTCGTAGACTGAGATCTCTAGATGTCAGTAGTGATGCGTCGTGTCAGAGAGTCCACACACACGTGCACGTGTACACACACGTACTCGCACGCATGTGTTCGTACATGCACTCTCTTTCTGCACCATCTTCCTGTCCCCTCAGTAACTAAAGAAAGGAAAGTCTGAATCTCCCATCCAGTGTCAAGAATAATTGTGCAAAATAAATTCTGAAAGACCACCGAGTCTGACATTTATTGGGTGGACGGTTATGTTCTCTACGCCCAAACAGGGACTCAGCCCTTCTAGGGGACCTCTTTCTTTACCGATGGGTGAGGTCTCATAAGAACGGACCTCTTAAGGTACCTGTCTCCTCGGACCGTCCGATGTCAGGTATCCTACCGTTTCTCAGTCTGTGTTGACTCGTTGATTCAAAATAATTATATACACAATTATTTTATGAATTGTAAAACTTTTAGTACCTAGTGTTGAAACAATACCGTTTCTACGAACGTATTGAGTTGCTTCACTACTCGGTTCAGAACGTCCCGGTGAGTTCTGCCCGCCCAGTATCACCTCTCAAGACTGTTCTGCACCAGGTGACCTCCTCCCTTACCGTTTGGTGAGCTCCCCAAAAATATCGCAAGAACGACGTTCTTGGGATACTTGTCATATTTTTCCATTTTTCTATATTGTGACCTTCTACTCGGCAAAAAACGTCTTTACTCCGGACCCCTTCCCCATACTGTACCTCCGGACCCCCACTAGTAACGGTAAGTAAGTAAGTAAAGTGACTACGAGTAAGTCTTTTACGAGCACCTCAGGGATGGGCCGCGATTCGTGCCGCTCCGGAGAGACCTGTGGTCCGGGACAGAGAGGAGAACGGGGGACACGAGACCGGGGACTGGTCAGGGTACTACGACCAGAAGTCCGTCTGAGTCACCCCTGAGGCCATGGACACGTCTGTCAGTGCCGCCTACCTCCAAAACGGGGCGTAAGGCGCCGTTTCTCCCTCCTTACACGGAAGTAAGAAGGGTCCGAGATGGACCCACACCACCCGCGACGACAGTGGTCCTCCGAGGACACTTATTTCGGACGAATTAGAGGAATCGGCCTGCCACCACAGTCGGCCGACCCTCGGCCGTCCTTTCGTCGTCAGTACGGAGTCTAAGAGGTTTAACAACCCTCACCACTCACTAGGGTGTTAGGCTCCCCGGGCGTGACCGAACGGGTTCCCTTCCCTCGCCCCGAGTCCCAAAGGAGAGCCAGACGACGAGGCCCGCACGAGAGACTCCGGGAAACCGGTGGAGTCTTCCCGACTCGTTTAAGGGTCCTACGGTTCCTCAACCTGTCAAAGGTCCTCACGGTTGCGACGGAGTAAGGGTGACCTCTCACGGGGTCCCCGAATGTACTCTGTAGGTGGTCGAGAGGTCGAGCCGGGAACTCCGAGTGGCACTTTGTATAGGTCTCGAGACGGAGACACCCAGGGAGCCCGAATTCGTTAAACACTCCGAGAGAAATTCCTTTTCCTGTGGTCGGTTTCTCGGCCGCGGAGGGACCCACAACCCTTCCCAGGTCCGTCACTCCTCGGGACGCCTAGTCGAAGTAGTCGCAGTACTTTTCTGGGGGCGACGGGTGCGAAGGGAAAAGTCAAAGAGAACTGAGGAGGTACCTACGCAGGTTGGGTCCGTAGTAGGGACGAGCCCCCCGTAGACGGTCTGGGACGGACCGAAGGAGTGAGCACGGAGACGCTCGATTCAGATGTACCTTTGTTCGAAAGTAAGGAACTCCGCGGTCTCCGCTGTTACTGACGATCTCAGTCATCTGTTGCTGAGAAAAGGACCCACGGACGATAGACGACCGAAGTACGATCCGCGACTGGAGGGTGTTCCGTCCCTTTGTCTAATCTTTGATACGACAAGTGTCGTCCGTGACTTAGAGTGTACACAGGTGGAACGACGACCGGTCCTACGTCCCGTCCAGACACAACGGGAGAGAGCCCAAAGTACCCAGGGGAGGTAGGGTAGAGGGTAGCAGAGGTAGGACGTGTGGGTCAGGAGACGGGAGGGTTTCGGAGTCGTAGTCTTGGTTTTACCATCTCACCTGCGTACTCTTGGGACTCTACGACGACAGACCGAGAGACTATCGGTGGACCCGACAGGAAAGTGTCTTAGGTCTTAGTGAGTAGGCAAGTTAGGTAATGAGTAACCTTTTGGGCCCGAAGTGTACTCCCTCTACGACGAGGTCCGTGAATCCCTATGGCATCACTCTTTTTGTTTGTGGGAGAGACGGAAGGACCTCGACTTTAATGTGAGTTCTCCTAATTGTCTGTTAATCGAGTCGACCATTTCTTAGGTGGACGTCACGTCTTCTGGGGACCAAACTAGGGACCCAGTCCTTCTAGGGGACCTCTTCCTTTACCGTTGGGTGAGGTCATAAAAACGGACCCCTTAGGGGTACCTGTCTCCTCGGACCACCCGATATCAGGTACCCCAGTGTTTCAGTCTGTGCTGCCTCATTGATTCGTGTTTCTTAGTCAGTTCCGAAGGGAGTACCAAGTCTACCATTTCTTAGGTGGAGTCACGTCATCGGGACCCAAACTAGGGTCCCAACCCGTCTAGGGGACCTCTTCCCTTACCGATGGGTGAGGTCATAAGAACGGACCCTTTACGGTACCTGTCTCCTCAGACCGCCCGATGTCAGGTACCCCAGCGTCTCTCAGTCTGTTTTGACTCAATGATTGTATGTATGTGTGTGTATGTGTTCGTGTGTGTTTCTTAGACAGTCCAACCAGGATTAACAACCCGAAGACAAACAAAACTAAAAATTCCCAATGTCATTTCCCAGCTACAAATGGGTTTATTCACTCAGTGATTGTCGTCTTAAAGTTCGTCAAGACCCCCTTTTGGAACCTCTAAGGAAGTTCAGAGGTCTGATTCCAGTGTCTGTCCCTCTCGAATCTTTACTTTTTGTGTGTCAATCCTCACCCTCCCATTTCGTTTTTCTCACGACTAATAAAGTCATTTTTTCGTTTCTATGACCGTCACGGGGAGGGGTTTCTCTTCGTAGACCGCTGTAGAGACCCCCGCAGGGGAGACAGTGGTCGACTCGTGGACCTCTTCGTCTGGACTTCCCGTCTCCCCCTCCGGTGGTCGCATTCCACTGAAATCCCAGGTAACAAGTCTCGTCCGCGACAATCCCTTCTACGTACACCCCTTCTAAGAGTGTCGGTCCGACCTTTTGTAGGGTGAACTTGAGCTTTACGGTAAGAAGAGTGACACGGGACGGTTCTTGTTTGACGCCCGGGTCGTCTGTTTGTCCTCTCCCCACGGGTGACTCTTCGTGACCGGGGAGGAAGGAGACTCGTCGGTCTCTCGTAGAAACGTAGGACGATTGACCTAACCGGTACTTCCGAAGTCTGAGAAGGTAGTGAAGGACATCTACTCCCACTCCAAAACAGAGATCATTGGTTCAGAGGGGTCTCCCTCTACCGTAGTCTCCAGGGTCAGACAGAGATAGTGCCCTGTCACCCCTCAAGGAGACCAGAATTTGTTTGTTTGTTTGTGTTGTAGTGTCCCCCAGAGAACAAGGATGTAGTAGTCTCTGGAGGTCACCCCACGGTGCATACGCAGAGACTCGGTGTACGGAAGATCCAAAGGTGAGAAAGACTTTTCAAGCACACGGAAACCTCCGTTCTCCAAAGGTCACCCTCAAACCTCGGGAGGCGGAAACTAGACCCACGGTACGAGAGTCCTCGTCTTTAGTCTTTCTTCGGAAACTGAAACGACACGTCGGTTTCCTTCTTCGTGACTGAGGGGACCTACCAGGGGAACCGACCGTTACGGTCCTTACGTCGGACCGTCCCTCGGGTCACTTCCTCGGGGTAGAAGGGAAGAACTAGAGATAGATGTCTAACGTCGGACTTTGGAGGGGACGTCTCTCACTCTGTCTCTCGAAGTCCCTTCTGTCTGGGCCTATTCGGTCCTTGGTCTCGTTAGCTTCCCGAAGGGATCCCCGAGTCTCTCATTTCTCAGACGGACGTTACATCCTCTGGGTCCAAGTCAGGGGCCTAACCCTTCTAGGGGACCTCCTCCTTTACCGTTGGGTGAGGCTATAAGAACGGACCTCTTAGGGTACCTGTCTCCTCGGATCACCCGATGTCAGGTACCCCGGCGTGTCTCAGTCTGTGTCGACTTCGCTGAATCGTGTCGTGTCTCGTTAGTTATTACTTGTTTTGAAGACTCTTCGTTCCCGACTGGGGTGACAACTCGAGACAGACTCGAACTCCGACCTGTTCGAAAACTTTTTGCGGGGGAAAGAGGAAGGGTTCAAGTTAAGTAAAGGTAGATCATTTGAAGGTGAAAAAAAAAGGGTGTAAATAAGATCATTCGAATTACAGACAATACAAGGTTTGACTGAGACTGTGTGAGAGACGGGAGTCCCTCGAGGGTCTCTCCCACCTTTCCTGTCGGGTTCACCCCAACCGTTTGACCCTAGGGGAGGGGGTCCGATTGTATCGGGTACCGAACCAAAATATCCTGGGTAATCGAAAAATGGACCAAAAACATTTTAAGTTTGATCCTCAACATGCAACAAGGTACACCTTTCACTTTCACTTTCAACGAGCCAGCACAGGCTGATAAACGTCAGGGTACCTGACTCGGGTACCCTAAGAGGTCCGGTCTTAGGACCTCACCCATCGGAGAGGGCAGAGGTCCCACGAGGTGCACCTTTAATTTGCTCTAAGTCTAGAGTCGCAGGTGTGTATGTCAAGACGAACTTGAGTCAGAACGTGAACCACAGAGACACGAGGTGCCAACGGAAGAGGGATACCACCGGCATCACTCACCGTCGCTGGGTCCGGGACACGGGTGTCTCGGGCCTACCAAACGAGAGACTGGGAAGTGACTTATTCAAACGACTGAGAACCCGATCTCAAGACAGAGGTCGTCTTTATTATGTTCCAGTAAAGGTTTCCATTCTTTTGAGAGTGCGACAGTTTCGTAAGAACCCATTGTACAATAAATATTGGTTACGGAACTACTGAACCACTTAACGTCGAGACGACACCACACCCCCAAAAATTATCAGACCCCCTTTCCTGAGTCGGAGGGGGTTTCTTCAAAGACGTCACTCTAGTCTTACTCAGGGTCTCTCTCTTCTCGTACGACCACTGCGTGTCTCGGTCTGGAGGGCCCGAGTTCAGTCTCGGGGTCGTGCCTACCTCACTGGAACCTGTTCTACGAGTCGAACTGACAAAGTCAAAGTACTGGATATGTGACTCGCATTCTTTTTATCAATGGATGGCCCCTAAAAGGATTTCTAATCAATTAATTTTCTATATTTTGTAAAATTTCTAACGGGCACTAATAATTGCTCTTTACAGTGTTGAGACCGGAAAGAAATTTCGAGTACACGAACATGTGACAGTAAACCACTACTCACTATCACGAATTACAACTGACACGAGAAGATTCCTTCCAATCAAACGAACAGACAAATCTTTTTTAGAAACCGACCTTTTTTTTCCTTAGAAGTGCATACCTACCATCCTAACATTTGACCATGACGACGACACCCGAAGGGACCACCGAGTCTACCATTTCTTAGACGGACGTTACGTCCTCTGGACCCAAACTAAAGACCCACCCCTTTTAGGAGACCTCTTTCCTTACCGCTGAGTGAGGTCATAAGTACGGACCTCTTAAGGAACCTGTCTCCTCGGACCGCCCGATATCAGGTACCCCAGTGTTTCTCGACCTGTGTTGACTCGTTAATTGTGTGTTGTGACGACACCCTTTGTCACACCGCTAAAGAGGTCTTTAATTTTTATTTTGACGATATACTAGGTCGTTAAAGTAAAGACCCATGAATAGGTTTCTTTTACTTTTGTGTTTAAACTTTTCTATCTATGTGTGTTTACAAGTGACTTCGTAATAAATACTATCGGTTCTACACTTTCGTTTGACAGACAACTGTCTATTTACGTATTTCTACACTTCTACATATATGTATATATGTGTGTGTGTGTGTTTATCATAAAGTAATATATGTGTACATATATTATTTTACGACGAATCAGTAGTTTTTACTTGAGACTGGTAAACACTGTTGCTCCTACCTAGATCTCCTATAATACGTTCCATTTAACTCTTTCTGTTTAGGAAATACTGGAGTGAATGTACACTTTAGACTTTTCGTCTTGTTTGTTTTTGTCGTTTTACTTTTATCTAAGGATCTATGTCTCTTAGTAGTCCACCAACGGTCTCCCTTCCCTCCCCCATCCCCCCGGTTCTTCTACTTCTCCTAATTCTGTGTGTCTGGAGATCTGTCTTTTATGTACTCGGTGTCCCTACACTATGTGGTTCTTTTCTAATGTCAGTTATTATAGTATTATGAAACATACCCCTGTCTACCAATGATCTGAATAGTGCCACTAGTAAAGTGTCACGCTCGTTTGCCGGTTAGTTGTCTCGTCTCGACTTTGATCGTAGCACACCAGCTGATATAAAGTTAAATTCTTTTCTTGTACCCATGTGACACTAATGTCAATATATTTATTTTGTTAGAAGGAGTTATTTAGCTCCCTTCAATCGACCACATGTCACTTCGACTTTAGGGAGGTCTCCTTTTGGTCGTGTTTCTGTACTGTATTAGAGTAAGAGACGTCACATCTGTGCCTAGCCCCAGTCGGCTCGAGAGTGGGGTCGCTCTATTCGTCCTAAACGAAAGGACAACTTGTAATTTCTCTTCTAAGACCACCGTCGTTTGACGTCTCGTCTCCCAATTTTCTCCATTTCTGAGCAAGTGGGAGTATTGGTTGGTGTCGCCTTATCTTTTTGATCAAGCACCGACAATTTTTATTTAGACTAGTGTCTTCAGCCATTTTTGACATAAGTCTTGAGAGACTATGTACACTTGACATAAGTCTTGAGAAACTATGTACACTTGACATAAGTCTTGAGAAACTATATACACTCGACATAAGTCTTGAGAAACTATATACACTCGACATAAGTCTTGAGAAACTATGTACACTTGACATAAGTCTTGAGAAACTATGTACACTTGACATAAGTCTTGACAAACTATGTACACTTGACATAAGTCTTGAGAGACTATGTACACTTGACATAAGTCTTGAGAGACTATGTACACTTGACATAAGTCTTGAGAGACTATGTACACTTGACATAAGTCTTGAGAGACTATGTACACTTCAATCTGAATATGTGTGATGACGTATAGTTGTCCATTGACGATTCCCGGATGATATATCGTCTCACCTGAGATGAGTTGAGAGACCTTACTAGATATACCCTTTTCTTAGATTTTTTCTCATCTACATGCATATTGACAAAGAGAAACGACATGTGGACTTTAATTGTGTTGCGACATTTAGTTGATCTGGGGTTATTTTTAAAAAAATTTACACCAATCTACGCTTCTATGAATTACAAAAGGACCCACAATATAGTAAAAAATTGAAACTAGACTAACCGTGTTCATCTATAATCCCAATCATCTATAATCCCCCCTAAAGGGACCATCAAGTCGACCATTTCTTAGACGGACGTTACGTCCTCTGGGACCAAGTTAAGGACCCAACCCTTTTAGGGGACCTCTTCCCTATCCAATGGGTGAGGTCATAAAAACCCGAAGGGAACACCGAGTCTATCCTTTCTTAGACGGACGTTGCGTCGTCTGGATCTAAGTTAGGGACCCAACCCTTCTAGGTGACCTCCTTCCGTACCGTTGGGTGAGGTCATAGAACGGACCTCTTAAAGGGTACCTGTCTCCTCGGACCACCCGATATCGGGTACCCCAGTGTTTCTCAGCCTGTACTGACTCACTCATTCGTGTCTATAATCCGTCACTGAGGTTGGTCACCATTCTGAAAATATTTCTTACTGTAAAAACATCTTTTACGTGTTTCCTTAACTAGGGTGAAAAATTTCAATAGAAGTGGACATCCCTTTTGTACTCCGGAGATCGGTGGAACGTCCATGGTATCAGGTAACCCTAGTAGGGGTTCATTGTCTCCGACGATCCTTCTTGAGAGGCCGAAGAGGGTCGGAACGAAACACTGGAGGTTGGAAAAGTTACTGACAGTTGTAGGGTCGTAACTGTTGTTCCCACCACACAAGTCTACTGCCGTATTGCTTGTAGTCGAGGCACTGGAAGTTGTTCGGTCAATGGAGGAACTGGAGTCAAAAGAGTAAACTGTTTTCTCCCCTCGGCTACCGAACTTGAAATCCGAAAGAGACTTAAAAATCTCTGGTACTGGAAAGTCAACGTTTGACCGTCGTACTGGAATCAGTAGAGACGATGACATAAACACGTTGTGAAGTCCCAGATCTCGCCTCTGTCCATTCCCCCTCCCTCGCCCATTTTGCTACTAACTATCTGTAAGATTGTGAACAAGAGAGGAAGACACTTTCTCTGAGCTTTCTACCGTTCTCCCAACCAAAGTGAAACTTGAAAGATGGAAGAGAATTTGCAGACTATACCCGACTACACTTGTGATACTCCAGGGACGCCCTTCTTAACGAGTAGTGACACAGGTCCGTCAAAAGACATACTCAAGTAAGACACCACTGACCCTTATTGGACCCATTAGGTAGTTGCGTAGGGGAATCGATGCACACACGCACATACACACACACACACGAGTCATCGAAGTCAACACAGGCTGAGAAACGATAGGGGACCTGATATCCGGTAGTCCGGGGAGACAGGTACCCTAAGAGGTCTGTTCTTAGGACCTCATCCATCGGTATGGGAAGAGGTCCCCTAGAAGGGTTGAGTCCCTGACTTGGATACAGAGGACGTAACGTCCGTCTGAGCAGTGCCAGACTCGGCGGTCCCTTCAGGGGGAAGTAGGTGACTACCCCAGTTTACCTGTCCGTCGGTGTCTGGTTCCACACCTGCGTCTCCTCCTGGATCGTGACCGTAGCAGTGTCGAGACCTCGGGAGCAGGCCGAGGGCCGGACCCTTACTTGTCCGAAACACCGGTACCACCACCAAGTAGGAACCAAGTTCTACAGCTCTTAGCCCTTTCTCTTAGACTGCCCGGATCAAATCAAGTGTGTGGCGGTGAATCAATCCCCACCTGTTCCCTACCAGGGCGGTTTAACATGTGTTACCACCACCCCACGATACTCTTTCTCTATATATACGACTCTATATGTGTGCAAGTGTGCACATGTGTGTTCGGGTATTTGCAGGGGTTTCTCACCGGTTATTAATCGGTCCTTCTACGCACGGAAAAGGTAGATACGGACTTTTCCGTGCATGTTACGTGAGTCTGTAGTGAGGGTGTGTTTCTCCGACGTCCCATGGAACCGTTCTTAGTGTAGTGTGGAGGTCCAGGGGTTTCCTTTGTCATAAAGTTTTCCTCTTTCTATTTCGAGATTAGGAGTTTTGTCCAAAGAAAGAATTTCTCCTTTCTATCTCCTGTACAGAAGAGTGACCCTTCGAAGGGTAGTCTCAAAAGATCTCTGGTTTTGTCACCTCGTGCAAAAAGTTCTCTCAGTCGTTTGATTTTAGCCTGAAAGGGACTTCAAAAAACAAACAAATAAAACAAAACAAAACAAAACAAAACAAAACGACGGAGAAAGGGGAAATAGTGTACCTCTAACTCTGATTACTTCCGGTTTTGGGTCCTCTACCCCAAAGACGTGTGACGAGTACCACAGTCCACTCAGTTCCAAGTACTTCCCAGCGAAGTCCAGTCAAGAACCTACAAACATTCAATATAAAGTCCGTCAACAAAGGGGTCTTTCTTCCCTCTGAAAAAGTGATTCACAACGTGTCCCATCCGAGCGTTACACATCCTTCCTTCCTTCCCTCCTTCCTTCATTTCTTTCCTCCTTCCCTCCCTCCCTCCCTTCCTTCGTCCTTCCCCGCTCCTTTGGGTCGGAACTGAGTAGTCGTAGTACTCTCCTATGGTGTAGGATGAGTTCGAACTGGAAAGACCGGTCGTGGGCACACTTCTCTAGATCTTTGTCTGAGTCCCTTTCCCTCCGTCTTAATAACTCCTGAGGAGGGGGAGTGACCCCGAAGGGACCTCCGAGACTCCCATTTCGCAGACGGACGTTTCGCCCTCTGGACCCAAGCTAGGGACCCAGCTCTTCTAGGGGACCTCTTCCTTTACCGTTGGGTGAGGTCATAAGAGCGGACCTCCTAGGGTACCTGTCTCCTCGGACTATCCGATGTCAGGGACCCCAACGTTTCTCAACCTGTGCTGACTCGCTGAAATGAAAAGAAAGAAAGGAGGGGGAGTAATCGTTTTCACATACCCAGAAGTAGTCCCTATGTTTGTTCGTACAGAACCCTCAAGACGACTAAGCACTAGATAAGACTCTTGATTACTAACGGTCCGATTGCCAAAATATCATCTTTACGTGTCCGGGGAAGATTAGGTTGTTAGAATAAAATGTTTACTTCTGTGATTCCCGATCTTTGTAGTATGCTCTGGAGGTGAAAACCGGTTTTATCTCGTCTTCCCTGGTATAAACGGTAGACAAGATTTTGTCTACCTTTTTTTTTTTTTTAGGGAGAGTAGTTGTACACAGAGAGAGAGAGGAGAAACTTTTGGTCGAGTCCTGACCTCACGTCCCGGCCCTGATCCCACTCCCGTTGACTCCGTGAGACTGGTCGTGGGTTCCGCTCCGACGGAGTCAGAGTGTCCGCACCGTGAAACGGACGAAGGTCCCCTGTCACCACACCCTGACTCCACTTCTAGGTCCATTTCTAGAGTCGACTCTCGAACCTTGAGGTGAGTCGTCGAAGGAGAGTATACTAAAACCAGACCTGAGAGAACAAGTCAGCGATTCAACACAGGTTGAGAGACATTGGGATACCTGACGTCGTACGGTCCGAAGGGACAGGAAGGGACAGAGGACCTCGAACGAGTTTGAGTACAGGTAACTTAGCCACTACGGTAGGCTGGCAGAGTAGGAGACAGTATGGGAAGAGGAGGACGGGAGTTAGAAAGGGTCGTAGTCCCAGAAAAAGTTACTCAGTCGAAAACATAGTCCACCGGTTTCATGACCTAGAAATTAAAGTCGCAGTCAGGAAGGTTATTTGTACGTCCCAACTAAAGGGAATCCTAATTAACCAGATGGAAACTACTTTTATATGTAAGTATAGTCGGAGGGACGGAGGAGGTGGTTTCGGAGGGGGTAGAGGGGACGGAGGTGAACGACGGGGGGACGGGACGCCCGTGGGGTCCCACCGGTAACGGGACTCGGGGAAGGTGGCACCGACCCCAACGGAGGGGGTTGTACGACTAGTCTCTACGAGGACCTCCTGAGCTCGTGACAGGTGGACCATGAAGGAGCCCATACAGGTGAGAAAAGGGGGTCGAAGTGTACGATACGAGCCCAGTGGACAGTCCGGGTCCGTCGTACCTGAGGTTCATCTTTTCCTGGGACTCGTCTACCCTGACCTGACCGGAACAGGGGCCTCTACGCCTACACCCCACTGTCCACCTCAATCAGGGGGACGTAGGTCGATTTCAAAAGACAGGAGGAGACGTCTATCTGAGACCAACGACCAGTGGGGAAAGTCCACCCGTCACCCCCTCTTACGATTCTCCGGTCGGCCCACGGGGCGGAGGTGGGACGACCTTCCGAGACAAAGGTCGTCACCACCCTCTCGTCCGGAGAGATCGTCAGTTTTGTCTCGAACGTTTTGGCTCTTGTCTGTCGGAAGGACGCACAGGGTTCCGGGGACCGACGAGGTGTCCCGTGTGTTCAGAGGGGTCTATAGTCACACGTCAGTCGTGGGACCCAGTAAGGGACGCACTACCTTCCTCCCGCCCACGGAAAGGGAATAGTTTCGGTTCCCGTCCTCACTACTATTCCCGTAGAACCCGACCCTTCCGGGGGGAGGTTCCCAGTAGAGACCGTAGGGGGGATGTAGGTCGATTCCAAAAGACAGGAGGAGACGTCTATCTGGGACCAACGGTCAACGGGGAAGGTCGTCGGAGACGAGTGATTGTCAGGTCGGTACCGGTCGAGGGACGTACGTCCTACCAGTCCCTTGCTACGGAAAGACTCTAGACCCAATCTGCAGTGGACGAGAGTGTGCTCTGGGTAGAGAGAACAGAATAGAGAACGTCTCTGCCCTTGTCTCTCAGTACCCGACCTCCCCCTGGTCCCCTTCCCTAACTTCAGTTTTGATTCCGTCAGGTCAGGTTCCGACTCCTACGAACCGAGGCAGATTTACGACCGAGGAGTTTCATACCAGGTGTCTGTCCTTCACAGACAGAGGGGACCCTCGGTTCCCTTTTACACCCTAGGGCCCAGGGTGGAGTCTGGACGACTAAGGCGAAGTCGTAAAAATAGTTACAGAGGGTCCCTGAGTAGACGAGTAAATTCAGACTCTTCACGACCTGATCCCGAAGCACAGGAACAAGTGACACTCGAAGCCCCGTTCTCAGAGTTGTGTTTCGCTCTGTCACACACCTCCACAGTCACAGGCGGGGAGTAGTGTGGGAAGGGGCTCGGGGGGTCGTTCGACCCGAGGCGAGGTTTTGGTAAGGTCGGTAGGTGGCGATCGGAGCCTGGGATGTCCGTCCACCCTCACCAGGGGCCCGTCACCCAGGGAGGTAGAGACAAGGATTACCTCTTCCGACGGGTGGGGATGTAGTGGGCCGAAACCCTGATAAAGACTCGTGTCGTGTCCCGTGAACCAAGACACCCCACCGTTCCCAAACAAAAAAAAAAAAGAGAGAGATACACACACACTAAGTAAACCGAACGAAGAAAAACAAAACTTGTTCCCGACTCAAAACACAGAGACTTGTTGTGGGAACACCGGGCACAGGGGGAGGGGTCGTTGGGGAACCTCCTCTCCAAACAAAAACTTCGTAGTCCCAAGACAGTGGGTCTGGACCCCTCCGTGTAAATTTCGACAAATTTGACTGTCTGGTCCGTTCGTCCTAATTGAGACGTCGGGTCTTCCCCTCCACACCCAGCCTCCCCCGGCGGCTTGCCAAATGTACCCACTCGTCCTCCTCCGGCCGGCCCGACCCTTCCTCGGCTGGCGAGCTCCGTCGGTTCTTCAGAGATAGACCCTCCATCCGTCTCTCGAACGTTAGACGGCCCACTAACCTAATCTGTACCACACTTTAAGCCTCGTCCCGACGTGCCGACCCCGACCCCGGGCCCCGACGACGCCCCGGGGTCTGCCGCGCCCCCGAGGACAGGACGGGGTCGCCCGGAATCTCTGTTTGATCTGCCGTATCATAGTACGCGAGGGGATGGGCAGGGGCGCAGAGGGGACAGAAGAGTCCCTTGAGCCCCGGGTCCCTGGGGATAAGTGTCGGTGGGACCGAGTCGGCACGAGAGTCGTCACCTCCCTCTCCGGGGCGAGAGAAGGAAGCAGAAGGAGCCCAAGGCAGAGAGAGGACGTGGCAGACCAAGTAGGACTCCTGAGACGAGGTAGAGGTAGACAGGTTGTGGGTCTAAGGTGAGTACAAGAGGTGAAAACCTTCAAGTCTGTCTGTAGAGACTCCTAAAACGTTGAAGAAGGACTTCAGACTAACCCGGTGGTCCCGACCCCGTCACCCTAAAGAGTAACAACCCTTCAACTGTTCCAAATTCAGAAAGACCGTTTCCGCGATTGTGGTCCGCGTTCATGTCTTTCCCTTTTCTCCCTGATCTGGAGAACCAACTTCCCAACCTTGACCCAAATTGTCCGTAAGGGCCTGGGGTGGGTCATTTCACCCTCTCAGTCGGTCCTCTCAGTCGGAGACCGACCGTAGCCCCTACGTTCGACCACCGGTCTCATACCTACGGACCTAGGGTCCGTCTCCCGACCACGGGTGGTAAAGGACGGACTGAGAATATTTTCCGTCGTTTCCTCTTCAGTGACGTCTTCCCAGTTCCAGGGTCTGTGTCCAGACTCTAGAACCAAAAAGTTGTCGGTTCATCAGTCGTCTTACATCGGTCACCCACTGGGGTCTACTAACGAGTACCAGCCCTCTTGACGGGGCTACTCAGGACGGGTTAAAGGACTGGGTGTCTTTACAGTAAAATTCCACGATTCAAGACCCCAACAAACAATGTGTCGTCATCTGTGACTTTGTGAGACACTAACACAAACACCAGGTTGTGGTCACTTCGGTAGTGAAGAAACGAGTAGAAAGTTCCAGTCAGATAGTAGATGACGACGCACCCGACGTTTGGTCGGATTCTGAGAGAGTCAGGAACCTTCGTCCGTAACACTGCGAGTACCAACCCTCTTCACGGACTAGGACATCTGTTCTAGTCCTCACACAATCTTTCGTGGTCACGCCGAGACCTTTCCTCTTCACCAAGGGGATGTAAATTCGGACTGTAACAAGGTAAGGTAGGAGTGAAGAATCCAAGTAAGGGACGAACATAAAGTCACGGTAGGTTCCTGGTATATCAAAGTTAAGGGACGTCCACTAAAGATCAAGTCGGGTCCCAATAGTAAAAGTAGACAGAGGGATCTTTGAGGATAGTAAAGAGAGGTGATTCATGACCTCAGTTTCAAGTGAGGTAGTACGGTCGACGGTCTAGATTCGTCTCGGGGTTCCACGTCACAAGACGGGTGCCGGTACCTCTCGATCCAGGGCGTTAGACGAGAGGACCCCTACAGGTGTCTCGAGAATCGCACGTCAAGCACGAGGTTTCACTCAGGGGTCCGTCCACTTGGAGGTTACCAAGTTATTATGAAAAAATTTGGAATAATCTATCACTTTTCCGACCCCTCTCCTTCCCTCGTTTTTATCACATGATTCTACTTGAGTTCTCATAATTATGAATAAGAACCCTGAACCACCACCAGGTCACCCATTCTAGGGAGTGAGGGTTACGTCCCCCGGACCCAAGCTAAGGACCAGTCCCTTGATCTAGGGTGTTAGTTGACTTCTAGGGTGTTCGGTGCTCATTCTGGGTTGTGTCTGTTTTATTTATTTTTTAAATTTTTCTCGGGAATAAGACCTTTTTTTTTTGTTGTTGGGATGAAGGATAGGTATCCTCTGACCAAGATATTTGGTGTTATAGGAGTGTGTTACCTTATAATTGTCGATATTTTTGTTACTCCTTCAAAATTTTTATGTAACTATACCTTTCAATCGGTTACATGTGACAAGACAATTTTTCACAAATTTTACACATGTTTCCCACGAAGGAAAAACAGATTACGTCTTTCTGTTGTTATTACATATGAATGTACACAAACATAAACGTATTTTTTTGTGCCTCTCTTGTGTGTACTTTAATTGTTGTCAAAGACGGCCGTCTCGTCTCTCCTTTCTCTCTACGGTCCCAGCCGACCACTGTGCTACTTAACTATAAATGGTATTCGAAAAAGTAACAAAACTAGAACCTGGTACACTTAACGTAATGGATTAGGTTTTTTTGCGACCCCCACCCCCTCTTTCCTATGCATGAAACGGATTGAACTAATTTCTTTTTCGTGTTCTTCTTTTTGGTCCTAGTCTTCGAAACCTACCTTGGCACGGACAGAGTCAACGGACCCCTTTTGGGGTCCTAAATGTTTCTCGAACTTTTTTAGAACCCTTCCTCCACTCCACTTGCGTCACGAAATAGTACCAAAGGTTCTTAGACTTCGGTACAACTACGAACGCCCCGGTTCACCCTCTGTGTCCTAGGGTGTGGGTTTCCTCCGCAATTTGAGATCCTTGACGATCCTACCCAAAGGTAGCTCTGAATCCTTAGAGTGTGAAACTAAACCCACTCAGAACTGACCCGAAGGTCTGGGTACTCAGGTTCTATTAATAAGGTCAGGTCTATGAGGGACTGTCGCTCCTACTCAAGGAAAGAGGTCGGTCTAGGATTAACGCCCACTTTTGGCCGTTCGGACTTCGACTCGAGGTCCCCAGTCCCCCGAACACGGAACCCACCGTTTAGACATGTTTCACTTTACTTATCATGAACAATTTATTCGTAGTGAAAGGAAGAAATTAAAAAAATTTCGTCTCGAGAAATTTTTCAGTAACTAAAGACTAACGCGCCCCAGAAGCAACGACGCGTCCGAAAAGAGATCAACACCTTTCACCCCCGATGAAAGATCGGCGCCAAGAGGCCGAAGGGAACGGCGTCTCGTGTCCAAGTTCCGAGGGCCCGAAGTCGTCAGCACCGAGTCTGAATCGACGAGGTTCCGTGCACCATAGAGGGGCTTGGTCCCTACCTTGGACGCAGGGGACGTGACCGTCCGTCTAAGAATTGGTGACCCGGCGGTCCCTTCAGGGGAATGGAGGAAAATCTTTATCTTATAATAGTGAGGGACCTCTCGTCCCTGTATGTGACGAAAAGGTGAGGAATAAGGTGATGAACACCTTATTTGCTTACTTACTTACGTAACAGATTTTGGGTACTTCATCTCAAGTAAACACTCAACACACTTTTTAGTAAACGTTGTTCGGTAGTTTAATAAAACCCTTCGTCGTTTCCAAGGTCCAACACAGAGTGTGACCCTCCTCCACTGTCGAAACGGCCATCTCCCGTCACCACTGAACAGTTAATTATGTTCACACACACACGCGCGCGCGCGCGCGCACGTAGGGCGTCGGGTGTGAGAAGAGACAAGGAGGAGAGGTGGCAGTCGAGGAAGGACGCCATAGACAGTTCCGTCTTACTGGACGGAAGCCAGTTATGTATGTGAAGTCACTACCTGTCAACTCCAGTATCAGGAACTGGGTGCTTTGGGGGAACCGACCTGAACCGTTTGGGTGGAGGCACGACCTTACTTGAACTTAAGATGTAATTATGGAAGAATTATTGTAAGTCTTTGGCACCCCTAACAAAAGACCCTTTCTTCTACGGCGGGGGAGGGGAGAAGGGGACCCCGGGGACTGGGGAGAAATAGACGACTGTCCGTGGTATAGATTAGAGCCCTTACTCCCCGTCGAGACGTTCTGGACCCGCGAAAGGCCCACCTCCCTCGCCCGTCCCTCCTCGCGGGCCGGTCCTAGCGTCCGACGAGTTTATAAATTCCCATGTTTCTTCGTCGACAGTTCGTGAACACGTAAGCCCTCCCTCTCCCTCGGCCCATATTAATCGGACGGGACCAAGGGGCGTTCCTGAAGAGGGGACCCCGGGGGAGTCGGGTTGGCTGACGTACGTCTAGTCGTGGTCTCCTCCGACTGCCGAACGTAAGGAAAGGAGGTTTTGAGACCCTTTCTTCTGAAAGGAGAGGTCCTATTATGTACCCCCTGCAGGAAGTGGGGGACTGAAAAAGACCTGGAGTCACTGAAGTCGACTATTTATCTTGATTTAAGTGACTGAGGTGAAGGTTGGACTTTAAGTCACTACCTTAGCTCCCGGAACCGAAGGCACCACCGAGTCGATGATTTCTTAGCGGACGTTACACTCTCTGGACCCAAGCTAGGGACCCAACCCTTCTAGGGGACCTCTTCCCTTGCCGATGGGTGAGGTCATAAGACCGACCTCTTAAGGTGCCTGACATATCAGGTACCCCAGTGTTTCTCAGTCTGTGTTGACTCGTTGAAGGAGAATGTGAAGTGATGTTTCACTACTCGGGTGACCATGGGTCGTCTTGCGTGTGTCCCTGGGTGACCCTGTTTTGATTCAGGTCTTTCAGTCGATGCACAGTTCAGCCCAGTCCGGAGGACCCCTACTCGCACCATACCTGATCTTGGATATTCTCCCTCGATCCCTCCACAGTCTGTCGTTCCCTCTTGTTACTGTAGGTTCATCCTTAGTGGGAAAGATAAACACACTACGAACACTTCGCGAAGGTACAGACCGTCGAGTGACTTTGGAGTCCTACCTGACACTCCAGCTGATCCCGTCCCTCCGGGGTAAAATTTCTACACACGGACATACGAGTCATCGAGTTAGTACGTTGTGGTACCTGATATCAGGTGGTCCGAGGAGACGGGTACCCTACAAGGACCGTTCTTATGATCTTACCCAACGGTAAAGAAAGAGGTCCCCTAGAAGGGATGGGTCCCTAATTTAGGTACAGAGGACTCAGAGGACGTAACCGTCCGTCTAAGAAATGGCGCCTCGGTGAACCCTTCGGGTAAAATTTCTACTCTGACCTCGTTTGTGTCCCACTCGTAGGAGAAGAACAAAGAGGGTAAAAGATTAAAGTATCGGTCACGGGGACCTTATTTACCCATCTTCCGTGACCACCTTTGTTTGTGCCAAGGGACCCAAGGTGTGTTTCTACCGTTTTTCAAGTCCAATCCCCTAAGCCCGTCCTAGAAGGGTTATTCACGGGGGTTTGTTGGGGTTAGGAACATCCATCCTCCCCTGAGCTTTCGACATTCGAACACCCGATGGCTCGACTTTCCGTCTCTCCTTTCCCTTCTGCGGTAGTCAGAACCAAAAGTCTTCATCTCTGACTTCCGATAAAGTGCGAATCGCAAGCAATCTGAAGTTGTAACGTTTTTTTTTGGTGTGTGTGTGTGTGTGTGTGTGTGTGTGTGTGTGTTGATTTTGGGAGACACATGGCTCGGGCTTTCCTCGATGCAGTTCCCTACTTCCCGTGATTATTCACACCAGGTCACGGAAGGACGGGGGCCGTTCCTTACGTCGTGAGGAATTATAATTGTCCTCAGACGTCCCAGGACCGACCTTCGTGACCCAATGGACACTGGACCCCCTCGACCTCTCCCTCCGTACCGTCCCCTCTCTTCGGGAACATTTATACCCACCTCAGCCGTGTGGTTCAACACCCCCCGTTCACGGTTAGAGACAGGGTGTCTACGAAATCTTTGTGACATCCTGTGTCAATTGGCCTAAGTAGTGGGTAGAGTCCATTCTTTAGGGACTTTTGCTACCATTGTTAATAACAGGACAATACCATTGAACTATACACACGTGTGAATTCAGTAAAGTCAGTACAGACTGAGAAACGTTGGGGCACCTGATATCGGGTGGTCCGAGAACGGGTACCCCTAAGAGGTCCTTTCTTATGGTCTCACCCAACGGTACGGGAGGCGGTCCCCTAGAAGGGTTGGGTCCCTAGTTTAGGTACGGAGAATACAGAGGACACAACTGTCCGTCCAAGAAATGGTAATCGCGGTGGACCCCTCGGGGCAAAGGACCAGAGATATGAATATAATAGAGTGAACTAGGGGATTACCCTGTGTATGTTCCGTCCTTAATAAAAACAAGAAAGTGTCTCCTCCTTTGACTCCGGGTTTCATAACTTTACCAAACTGGTTCCAGTACGTCGACCATGTCGAGACTCGACTTCAAGTTTGTGCCTTAGGACTGAGGTAGAGTTGGGTCAAAAGAAAAGTCCATTCTTTTCGACCCTTCCCGAAGGGACCATCGAGTCACCATTTCTTAGATAGACGGACGGTCACGCCCTCTGAGTCCAAGCTAGGGACTAGACCCTTCTAGGGTGTACGGTGTCCCGTTGATTCGGTCTCACGTTTTATTTATTTGTCTATTTTTCTTTTCTGTCCTTCTCTTTCTCGGACTTGTCGTCGGACCGGAGGGTCGGAGGAGACTCCCGGAACGACCCACGACGCGATTCAGAGAAGTCAGTACAAGTTGAGGCACGCCGGGGTACCTGACATCAGGTGGTCCGAGGAGACAGGTACCCTAAGAGGTCCGTTCTTATCACCTCACCCAACGGTAAAGGAGGAGGTCTCCAAGAAAGGCTGGGTCCCTAGAACGGAACGTTCGTCTAAGAGATGACAGACTCGGTGGTCTCGAGGTCCATTTCCGCCAGGTCATGTCTCAATGAACACGTCACGTGTCTGACCCTGTGGCCTGTGTCCGAGGGGTGTTGAAGTCGTTCAAACACACCGACATTCCTTCGTCTTCCTTCTCCCTTCCTTCCTACCCCTACATCGTCTCCTCACGTCTCCCTTTACTTTCTTTTTCACTACCTGGCTCTTAGGTATCAGAAAAAGAAAAAAAAGTTGACTTCATATTAACTGAATGTCATAATATAATCAAAGTCCCCTTGTTGTATCATTAAGTTATAAAAATTTGTAATGTTCTGTTAGTGGTGCTATTCAGATCAATGGTAGACAGGGGTATGTTTCAATAATGTTACAATAACCGATATAAGGGATACAGACATGCAATGTAGAGACACTAGGTAAATTTAAGATAGTGATCCTGAAACGTGGAACATTAGGGGAAGTAGTAAAACGGGTAGGGGGGAAGGGAAAAGGGACCATTAGTAAGTAAACAAGAGGCGTAGATATTTAGACGAAGACCCCTCAGCCCCTCCCCCCGCCCCTCAGTTGCCTAAAAAGGCAAACAAAAGAAAAAAAGTCGAGATACATATTCACTTTAGCAAACCATAAACAGGAAGAGACTGAGTAAAGTGAATCGTATTATGAGAGATTCAAGTAGGTACGTACGTACGATTCAGTGAAGTCAACACAGACTCAGAAACACTAGGATGCCTGATATCGGGTGGTCCGAGGAGACAGGTACCCTAAGAGGTCCGTTATTATGATCTCACCCAACGGTGTAGGAGGAGGTCTCCTAGAGGGACTGGGTCCCTACCTTGTTCGTAGAGGACGTAACCGTCCGTCTAAGAAATGGTGATCGTGGTGGACCTTTAGGTGGACTCTACCTGGATCCGAGTAGGTGTAACGTTTATCGTTCTAAAGTAAGAAAAAGTGTCAACTCATGAGGAGGTAAAAGATGTGTATATAGTGGAGAAGAAAATAAGTAAGCAGGGACCTACCTGTGAAACCATCGAAGGTTCAGAATCGACAACTTTTGCTACGACGTCACTTGTGTTCCCACATATATAGAAAAGTTTAATCGCAAAACTTTTTGACTTTTTTTTGTAACGACCCTGAAGGGACCAACAGGTCACCGATTCTGAGACGTGACGGTTTCGTTCCCCAGACCCAAGCTAGCTAGTGGCCAGTCCCTTGATCTAGGGTATATGACGTTGATTCTCGAGTGTACGGTGTTGATTCTGGACCACGGCGGTTCATTTACTTATTCATAAAGTTTTCTTTTTCATGACGATTCTGATTCCAGTCTCACATGACGGATACAAGAGAAGATCCCCAACATACCAAAGTCCACCTTCTTAGGTACCAGAACCTTAAATCAGGTTGACACGAAAATAGACGTTCGACCCCTTTTAGTGAGGTAGTTGGACTCGGGGTCCGGGCGGGACGTATTTTATCCTACGACCCTGTTTACCTAGATTTCAGGGAAGACCGAGGTTTTACAATCCTGACTTTTAAGCAGACACAAGTGTACACATGTGTGTGTGTGTGTGTGTGTGTGTGTGTCTGGTAACGTGGGTCTAATACTTACAGTTGTGAGTAAGTGAGTAATTCATTCAACGGACAATTTACGTTTCGTTAAAATCACGGGTCAATACTGAATTTCTACTCGTATTCGATCTGTGTATAAACTTAAAGTTTCATTTGGTGTAATAAATACAATCATATATTCAGATACACACGGTTCTTCTCCCGACCTTTAAATCGTGTCCAATAGTCACTGAACCCGTCTGTCCTTTACGACCCAGGAGTGTAGGTACCATCGACAATGATTCGAAGGGTCCACCAAGTCTGTCATTTCTTAGGTGGACGGTTAGGTCCTCTGTACCCAAGCTAAGGACCCAATCCTTCTAGGGGACCTCTTCCCTTACCGATGGATGAGGTTATGAGAACGAACCTCTTAGGGTGCCTGTCTCCTCCGACTGACCCGATGTCAGGTGTCCCAGTGTTTCTTGACCTGTGCTGACTCGCTGACTTGTGTGTAATCATTCGAGTCTCTCACACAGAACGTGTACTTGATTTGGTCCATAGGTCCCCGTGTACTTCTGTGTCACTTTGGGTTGCGTACTCGAGCTACTTGATAGAGTACAAGGTTTAAGGGGTTCCTCTCGGCGCTAACGGGAGTTCTGTGTCCAGCAAGAGTTCTTCAGGACACCTGAAGAAGGACGTAATCCTATCGTTCTACTGACGTCTCCCCTTCCTCAATTGGGCGTCACCCTCAAACGACCAACCTTCCTAAAAATACTCGGGACCGCCCTACTTGTACGGAGGACGGGTGAAGACGGGTCACGGTGCCACCTTACTTTGTAAAGGAAGATGTGAGGTTGACGTAGACGGGAGAATTAGGGTGGAGCTCCGTACCCGTCTCCCACCTTCGGTCCCCCGTCTCTCGCGGTCAGGTGGTTTTAAGTGTCTCTCCAACCCAGTCACCAGGGCCGGGTATGTCCTTCAGCCTACGTCCCCGGGACCGTGGCGGGCCCCTTAGATACTCGAGGTCCGAAACGACGGTTGTCTACGAACACAAAGGACGGTACAAACAAATTACCATCTTTGTAAAGTCCCCTTTGGTCTCTGGACCGAAGAGACTCCGAGTGGACAACGAAACCTTACATAAATAAACATGTACCCCGGGGAAGAGCCGTTTGACAAGGGTAGGAGGTCGGTCCTCCGGCTACACGACGAATGCAGTGCCAGAGGTGCCGCTGCCGACACTATAATGTTTGCCGTCTAACACGGAGGTCCATCTATCGCTCACTGGGACCGTCCATACTACCCGGTTTGTTTGAAGGACAAAGGTCCTTCTCCAGAGTCGCTTCTTGTCATTTTACACGGGAGTGAGGGGTGGGGGTCTGTGCGAGAAGAGGTCACGGTGCTCGTGAAGTGGTACACTCCAGATCAAAAAAGAGAGGAATAAGAACACTTTCCTCCGTTTCCCAATCCCCACCCCCGTTTTCGTAAAGACGAAGGGAATTACTAGTGGTTGGGGGGTAGGGAGACGGAGTAGAATGAGTATTTGATTTCTGTTTCGGCGGGAACCGTGTCAGTACACACCTGGGACTCCTACCTTTGTACGTAGGGTCCGCACCACCACTACTTGGAAGCACCCAGATACCACTAAGTAAGAGATCTCTCCTCTCTTCTCCCCTGAAGGGACCTCCAGGACACCGACTCTGAGACGTGAGGGGTATGCCCCCCCGGCCCAGGTTAGGGAGCATTCCCTTGATCCAGGGTGCGCGACGTTGATCCTCAAGTGTACGGTATTGATTTTATAGACCGTATCTTCTTCAAGTCTCCTCAATTAAGTCCCCACGGTCCCCCGAAGGATTTCAGTAGTTCTAGGAAGATACACCAGACGATAAGAGTCTCGAACCGAGGACGGAATGCCGAGGCTTGTTGACGACTCGAGGTCGAGAGTCCGGTCGTAGGGTGGTCGTGTTTGTTCCTTCGTCACTTCTCCCCGTATGAGGAAGGGAAATTTCTGTGAAGGACCTTGAAGGGGTGTCGTGAAAGGGATGTAAAATCTCCGGTGTTCCCTTCAGCTATTTACAATAGGAAGAAGAGGACTACAATATCTAGGACCAAAAGACCCAACGTAAAGATACCTTCTTCGTCCATTACTAACGACCCTGTTGATCGTATGAGTGAAAGACAGGACTTATTAATGAAAAGGTAGAAACTTTCTGGTAAAAAGAGTAAGGAGTTACCAGTCCTGACTACCTTAGAGATTCAAGTGAAGACGAAAAGTATTTCGTCCTCAAATTTATCCTGATACTTTCACTTTCACAAGCAACAAGTAAGGCATAGGTTGAGAAACGTTGGCGTACCTGATATCGGGTGGTCCAAGGAGACAGGTACCTTAAGAGGTCCGTTCTTTTGACCTCACCTTTCGGTAAAGGAAAAGCTCCCCTAAAAGGGTAGGTCACCTAGCTTGGGCCCAGAGGACGTATTTATCCAGACCCCCTTGGGGTTCATGTCGTCCAGTCCACTAAAAGAGTTTTGTACGTCGGTTGTATTCGGTTCCGTCGTCCCTGGGTGTCACCGGGGCTAGGGGTCAGGGTGCCTCAGTGTCCAAATCCTCCGAGTCGACCCAGACTCAGTCCTCGGTCCTTCCCTCCGACAGTGACGTGTTTCGGGACCCACGACTACCTACGGTCCCTGGTCCCCTCCGCACCCTCAGGACCGGCTCTCGTTGGGGTCCTTCGACGTCTATTCTTTAGATGTAGGCCACCACGACGCACGGTCGACGTGCACCTGCCGTCGAGGGACCACAGTAGGACGGGGAACCAAGGGGTGAGACGAGGTCCCGTTCTGGACGTCAGGGACGGGGTCGGGACCGTCAGAGGACGGTGGACCGTCCCTCGAAGTCTAGGGTTCTCCGCTTGAAGTGTCGGCATAGGTAGGTACCCCGGGGACTCAAGGGTCCGTTCGGTAGGGACGGACCCGACCACCGATGCACGTCTGAAGGGACAATAGCGGGGCGTAGACCGGGTCGGGGAGGTCACAACTACGACGAGGGACTCATCCTGGACGGGAGGGTGCCTACCAAGGAGGAGGGAGGGACCCCGGAGTCCTTTCCATAAATCCGACCGCGAGACGGACGGAGGAGAGGGGACGACGGCCCAGGAGACTTGTGGGGGTGTCTGACACCCCCACTACCAAAACTTTCTAGAATGTGTACGTCCGAACGGCATAGGACCCCACCACCCCTCCACGGTCTCGGTCCTGATCAAACCCGACCTTCCACCCCCCTGGACCCAAGACAAGTCCTAATACACCTGGGCGTTGACTTCTTTCCGTGACAGTTCGAGTTTCATGGATGGAACTCCTCCATCCATCCCACCTCGGGTAGGTTTACGCCCCTCCCTTCGAGAGACTCGTAGGTAGGAATCCTTTCAGTCAGAGGGAGGGACCCGTCCTACGAGTGGAGGACTGAAATCTGGTCCTTCAATAGGAGTCGGGGAAAGTGTCCCATCCTGTGACCCCGAGTCGGAAACCCTCCCCCATAGTAAAGGTAAGGTAGTCCAGTCTCTGGGAAAGATTTCCCCACGACCCGGTGGTAGCTCCGGTCCGGAACACGACCCAGACGTCGCCACTTAAGAGGAAAAAAAAGAGAGAGAAAACATTTCAGGTCGAATCCTCTCAATTGAGAAGTCCTGTCAATTCGATTCGAAGGAATGATAGTTTGTCCCAAGGGAAGAGGGAGGAGGAGGAGCAGGGGAAGGGGAGGGGACGGGGAAGTAGAAGTACTTTCACAACGGAAAATTTGTTACTTTGGGAGCGGAGATTCGGGGTTTAGAAAAGGCTACAGGGAACGGGTCCGTGGGCGAGAAACGAGGGGAAGGGCCTCCTTCGGGGCACCAGTCAAGTCCCACAGAGAAGGCCCGGGCGCCCACGTGTGTCTCGGGAGAAAAGGACTGTTTTGGTGGGTGGACCTCTTCTCCAACCTCCTGTGAAAGAAGTGTAGTCTAGGTCTGTCAAGGGGGGAGAGGAAAGAGAAGAGGTTCTTAGGAGGTTCTTGTCCCAGTGACGTGGGGTAGGGTGGAGTGAACCTACCTCAAGAGACAATGTGGTAGTAGAAGTGTGGGAGTTCTTTTCCCCCGGGTCCCTCTCCGACGGGGTCGTTCCTCTCCTCCACCCGTGACCGGGTCACCGGTCCCTCTTCCGGAAGGTCCCAGTCCCCTCTTGGAGTCTCCGGACTCTAGGACGTCTTATTTAGGTGTCCCTGTAAGGGTCGAACGAACGCCCCTCCTACCGACACATTCAAAACAGGGGTCTACCTGTCCCAGTCTACATCTCTCTCCTCGTCCAGACGTGCCCCTCGGGACAGAGGACGGGGACGGTCCTGGAGCGGTGTTAAGGTGTCTCTTCGGACAGACGAGACTTTGTGCAGTACTGACTCAGAGAGAAGACCAAAATCCTTTTGTTCCACGTTGTCTGTCTGGTACTTAGTACTTACCACCGGTAGTCCTGCGGACCCAAGACGACAAAGAACGTGCCAATCTTACCTTAATTCTTAAAAGTACGGAACACAACAGAGGTGTACTTTCTGTTTACCTCTTATATAGAACACGGAGGAACTCTAAAGATTCAAATTTTCTAAGTCCCTGAAGGGACTATCAGGTCACCAATTCTGAAGCGGAAGTGTTCCGTCCCTTACACCCAAAGTAGGAACCAGTCCCTTGATTCTAGGGTGGACGGGACACCGGTTTTTTTGACTTTTCGTTTTGTCTTCGTTATGACACCGTTTAAGTTATTTCTAAAAAAAAAAATTCTAAGGTTAAAATCTTCCTTTCTCGATCCTTACTTCCATCGTTGTTTTTTACGTTTGTGACCAGAAGTTTAGGTCGTTGACGTCAGGAACCCGTCCAGCACAAAAAACAAAAAGACAAACAAATCGTAGAGGTCAAGAAGTGTATAGGTGAAAATTTCATTAATTTGTCTAGACTCCTAATTTACTCTACTGTGAAGATTTCCCTCGATCAAACTATGGACCGTGTACTACCCATAAACCATTTGTCACTAAAGTATTGGTTAGAATAAAAGAAACTCTCTCCATACCAGAAGGGGGTTAATCAAAATTGGGTCACCTGAAGTACGTAAATTTTTTTTTTTTTTTTTCTTTCTTTAAGAAAGGTGTGTGGGTCCAGACTCCTGACAGTAGTATTGGAGGTCAGAATCGTCGTCCGACCTTCCAAGATTTTTAGCAAATATTGTCACCAAGTAACTCGTTCCTGACTTTTACTTCACCTGTCGACTCCATTAAAAGGTCTATTAGGGGTGGGGTTTAGCCCCCACGGGTCCGACTCACTAGTCTTGTCAACACAACCAGAGACGGGGTAGAACGGGTTACGTCTGGATGAAAAAGTGTCTAGGAACCGAATGTGTATTACAACTAAGTGATAAATAAAGTTTGACATACTTCCATCGTGTCTCTAAGAAACCTCCTTTCTTTCTAACTCAGTGAATCGTACAATTCAAGATCAAAATTTTTCCTACAATTTAGGTCTAGTTACTAGTATAATCATTACCAGAACCCTAAAGGGACCACGAGGGTTACGTCCCCTGGACCCAAGATAGGAACCAGTCCCTTGATCTAGGGTTCTCAAGTGTACGACGTTGATTGTGGACCACGTCGGTTTATTTATTGTCACAAACTTTTCACAAATTTTTTTAGTACTATCGAAGTGACCGTCAGTCGAAACCTTTCGGTCTTTATATCGCAACAGACAACGGAAAACAAAAAAGATTAATTTGATATCAACTAAATGGTATGACACTTATGACACAGTCAAAGGACACATGTCGAAGTCTAAGAATGGGTAAGATCCAATAATGTTCTATAACTGATCTCAAGGTCCATGACGTGTCATTTAGGAACAACAGATAGATCGGAGAACCCAAAGGTAGTACAGAGGTATTTCCCGGGCTCCGTAGATCCTCATGATGGTTGAGTGTACCTCTTATCACTTTAAGTCTCTCCAACATCCTTACGAAGGAGGCGCTGTGTCCCTCCTGACACCAAAGTCCAAGTAGACTTCTGTAGACTTTTCGGAAGAGGGTACGAGCCTCCTCGCAGGTCGGAGGGTTCTCCCTCAGATACGGGATTGTACACGACACACACAGTCAGCGAGTCAGTGCGGGTTAAGAAACGTTGGGGCACCTGAGATCGGGAGGTCCGAGGAGACAGGTACCCTAAAGGGTCCCTTCTTATGACCTCACCCAACGGTAAGGGAAGAAGTCCCCTGGAAGGACTGGGTCCCTAGTTCGGGTGTAGAGGACACTGAGGACGTGACGTCCACCTAAGAAATCAGTGACTCGGTAGTCCCTTCGGGACTTTGGGACTGTCAGACTTCGTTACGTTCCTCGACTTCCTGGCTTCACTAAGTAAGGAACCTCCTGAGGTTGGTGTCCAGGTTCCTACGAGGCCCCGACCGACGTGTGACTGCGGACCACCTCGGGGCCCTCCGTAGAAAAAAGTTGCGAGGGGTGCACCAGGTGTCGGTCCAAAATTGAGTCAAACTAAACTCAGAACGAAAGGATCGACAGGATTAGACTTTTCCTTCCTGTGGAGTCTGCTTACTCGGGGTCCACCGACCTTGGAATTACGTTTTGACAGGACCAAGACTCTCTACCGGGAGCTATTTCCCCGAAGGACTAGTTTATACACACCGTCACGACTGGTGTGAAAAGGGAAAGAACGTCTAAACGACAAGTATAATCCCACCCTTTTCGAGAGTCCTATGTAAAAAAAATTACTAATACATAACTAAATGAGTAGACGCGACCCGGAATCAACCCCGTACGCCAATGGAAAGCAATCCCGTGTACCTGAGAGATCAATGATTGAGCCCGAGTCATCAACCCCACGTACCCAATCAAAGAGGTCCAGACACCCTAGAATCAAGGGGTTGGTCCCTAGCTTGGACTCAGGGCACGTAACGTTCCACCTAAGAATTGGTGACCCGGTGGTCCCTTCAAGGTCTTAAGAATCATTTTGACCCAGTCGTGGTAAAGGGTTTACCTCAACTAGGTCTTTGGAGGCGATAAATAGGGGATTGTGGACAATCACAAGGTACCCTGTGCGAAACCCTTTGCAACTGAAACACATTTGACGAACGTGTCGAAAGAGACACCCATTAGGTCTTTTCACTTTCTAATTATGTACTGGTTCACTTTTCAAGTTGTCAAAATATCAACACGAACCCTGGTCGAATTCCAGAACACGTTTATAGTACGTCCTTTCTAAGGGTGTCTGAACCCACGTTCAAAAGATATAAAAGGGATATTTCATTCAAAAATACGTTGGTTTAACAAAGGATGTTTATGACTATAATAAACATCCGTCAAAATGTCAAGTACTTCAGGCGCCATACAACTATATTGTATATTGAACCTTCTTCTTATAATTATAGAGGTAAAATACTGTTCTTATAACTGTAAGATATTTGTCTCTTTTGAGAACTCCCAGGGAACCTATCGTTCCTCTAGTTTGGTCAGTTAGGATTTTCTTTAGTTGGGACTTATAAGTAACCTTCCTGACTACGACTTCGACTTCGAGGTTATGAAACCGGTGGACTATCCTTTTGAATTGAGTAACCTTTTCTGGGACTAAGATTCTTTCTAGCTCCCGTCCTCCTCTTCTCCCACTGTCTCCTACTCTACCAACCTACCGTAGTGGCTGAGTTACCTGTACTTAAACTCGTTTGAGGTCCTCTATCACTTCCTGTCCCTTCGGACCGTACGACGTTAAGTACTCCAGCGTTTCTCAGTCTGTACTAAATCGCTGACTTGTTGTTGTTTCACATTCGTTGAGTAAACGACCTTCGTGAGTTTTTATTAGATCGGGTCACAAGGATTCGGACTAAGACGTAGTGCTTAAGGGACCTTTTAGAGAACGTTATCAAGAACCCACTCCTGGTCCTCGACAGCAAGAGTTACTCGGGTCCACTATGACTACGACAGACGGACACCTGGGTGGAAACCCAAATTAAGAGTAAAAAGTAGTTCTTTTGACTCTGGGTCTTTCTATTTACCTTCCTAGGGTTTAGTGTTTCGGTCCTGAGTTTGTACCCAAAAAGAGGAAGATTCACATGACAACAACGAAGACTTAGGAACTACGAAGTGAAACCTCGTCTCCTTCAGTCCCGGCTGACACCACCCACTTAGTACCACCCAGCACATTCTGTGAGTCGTGTAGACCTCTACCCTCCCTTTCCGTGAACCCCTCACCCCCCCCCCCCCAGTTGACGAGAAACTATCCTTAGTTTGGACACGTTTTAACAAAGGAATTTACTCATTTCATTCTAAAAGTGTAAGCTGTAAATTGACAAAAAGGGAAATTTTCGCTGAGCCCCTGAAGGGAACACTAGGTCAACCAACTCTTAGATGGACGGTTGCATCCCTTGTGTTCAAGCTAAGGACCACGCCCTTCTAAGGTGACTCAACGGAGCTCAGTTGAATCAGGCACACGGTGTTGAGGACTTCGGACACGTGGGACCCCAGACACGAGTCGTTGTTCTCTTCGGTAGTGTCACTCTTCAGACATGTAATGTTGATCTCTCATCGAGGGTGAGTGGCGTTGGGTCACGCCAGTTTTTATTTAATGCATATATAAAATTTACAAACGATGATATTTTTTTTTTTTTTCACTGAGTCGTGTCTGTCTTGTCTGACCACCGACGGTTCCCCTCCCCCAACCCCCTCCTTACCTAACTTTCCAACCCCCATCGTCTATATTCAAAAATATCTATCTTACCTATTCGTTGGTACAGGATGATATATCGTGTCTCTTGATATAAGTTATAGAACTCTGCTCGGTATTATCTTTTCTTATAAAATTTTCTAACATATATATTATATATTTAGTGAAACGATATGTCGTCTTCAATTACGCTGTGTCATGTAGTCGATATGAGGTTATTTTCTGATTTACCTCTTTCTTTCTTTTCACTAAGCCCGAGAGTTTTGGACAGAGGTGTGAAGGCAGAAAGTCTTTAGGAAGGATCTTAGGATGTTGGGTTGACCGTCGGGACGGAAACTAGAGTCGGTGATCTGTAGGATGTCGGGAACTTCTATACGTAAACGACTGGACAACTTACGTTTACGAGGGGTCTGGAGAAGTACTGGACCCAAGTCGGCCTCCATTTTAGAGAGACAGAAGGACGTGGGACCCAGGGGAGGCCAAGATATGGTGCAATTACTTGTGGCAGTTAGTCCGTACCTTCTTCTTTTATCGACTCCCAGGCCTTCGGACCCAACAGACGGGTCGAGACGGCGATTGACCGGCCAACGGGGGTCCGTCAAGGAAAGAGTGACTCACGAAGTCAAGGGGACAATTATTCGCTCGTGGAACCTGAACTAATTATAAAGGGTCCTCTACAAGACTTCCTGTGAAGGAGTCCTCCAATTACTAACAATGTGCTCGTGTCCGGGAGATACCAATTCCTGGAAAGTCTTTGTGGTCCTGTGCACCCAGAGATGACGTCCCGTGGAACTGGTACGGAGTGTCCAACGACCGAATATGTCTAGGGAACGAGTCCCCCCGTAGGGCACTCCAATTACAAGATGTTTTGAAACCGAGCTTAGACCTTCCTACTCGAGACCCCAGGGAAGGTCCTACTTGTCTACACTTTTCTCCTGATTCTTGACCCGGTCTTCGGTCCTCTGAACCCAAGTTTAGAGGAGGTGAATTCTCAACACACTACCGGGGACAGACTCGGACACAGGAGGTCGTGTGGAGCCCCCCGGCGCCACTTTAATACGTACTGTGACTTGTGGACGGATCCCTAAGGGGCTACCGAGTTGCGATTTCTTAGACGGACGTTACGTCCTCTGTGTCCTAAGTACCCAAGCTAGAGACCCAACCCTTCTAGGGGACCTCTTCCCGTACCGTTGAGTGAGGTCATGAAAACGGACCTCGTAGGATACCAGTCTCCTCGGACCGTCCGATGTCAAGTCTCCTGACGTTTCTCAATCTGCACTGACGTACACGGGTGTGTCACGTACTTTGTGGACGGACCCTACTTTATTTCCGACCTTACAATGATCCTGAACCGAAAGAGTGGGTCCAGAAGCAGTTGTCGAGGTGACCTGAAGGAAGACTTTAGTAAGATACTTAGGCGGTATTTTGACGTTAAAAAATTGGAAAAAAAAAAAAATTACACCTGATAAAAGTTTTCAGAAGTAACTTAAAGAATGTTATCACGAAGACAAATTACAAAACCTAAAAACCGGTGTTCCGTACACCCTGAATCGACGGGGTGGTCCTTAGCTTGGACATAGGGAACGGAACCTTCTGTTTCAGAATTGGTGACCTGGTGGTCCCTTCAGGGGTTTTGACATATAAAAGTTCTTCTCAAACCTCCACTGGGACTGGTGACTGAGTGGGTGAGATCCGGTACTCGAAGAGGACAAGAGACCTTCCCCCATAATATTCGTTTAGACCGTAACGTGCATCTGTTCGTACGGTACATTGAAGTCCGAACTTTCATATACGGGGTTTCACGGACGTCGAGGAGATCGGTTCGGTCCCCCTGAACCCCTCGACCGCTCCTACGGGACCAGTAGACTGTGTCCCAAGAGTCGTCCTCGTCTGGCCTGACTTGAGTCCGGGGTCCTTACAATAGCGGACCGGAGAGGCCTACCGTCTACAAACGGGTCCGACTGGGTCCCAGTCCGTGTGGACCCGACTTCTGTCGGACAGAAAGGGGTCCCGACTCGGAGGTGTAAGACTGGCCCAGTCCCAGTCCCCCAGTGGCCTCTATTTCCAAGTTCCCTACTACTACCATCCCTCCTCCACCTACACCTACAAGTCATATAGAGCGTAAGACCCTTCTGGGTCTTTTTCGCAGAGACAATTGTCCATACACTCGAACCGAACAGCTCTTCGTCCTGGAGTCATTGAATCCTAGCTTACTACGACAAGACTTGTGTCTACAAAAGTAGCCCCACCCACTCGTGTCGACCCGTGATAAGTTTCTCTGAATACACTCGAGACAGGAAGTTTGGAGGGATAAGATCCTCCGTCGAAGATTGGAGAAGGAGAAAACGTGTACGTATCTCTCCAATTCATTGAACGAGTACAAGGGTGTCGGTAAATCACTACTGAGTTGTTGGGTGAGGTCACAAGAACGGACCTCTTAGGGTCCCTACCCCCTCGAAACACCCGACGACAGATACCCCAACATGTCTCAGCCTGTACTAACTTCACTGAATCGTCGTCGTCGTCGTCGTCGTCCACTTAGATTCTTCACCCAAGATTTTGGACTCTCGGGTGGGTGGAATTATCCGACGGAGAACTTTGAATTACTCCCCGAACGAGAAACTTCAGGTTTTGTTCCGACATTTTTTCGTCCAAACAAGGTTGATCATAAAGTGTCTCGTTCCACGACACTACCCGGTTCTTTGGTCTTTTCCCCTGGATTCCCAATCGTCGGGGTACTACAGGTAAGTGGATTTGACGGGGGGTACCGAAACGAAGGACCTGAAGGCAGGGGACCCCGTGACGTGGCAGTCGGTCCGACGCTTCAGTTGTGGTTGTGGTCACCGGTTTTATCCATGAATTTCTCGAATTCCCGAAGGGACCACCGAGTCTGCCATTTCTTCGAAGGACGCTGCGCCCTCTGAACCCGAGTCAGGGACCTAACCCTTCTAGGAGATCTTCTACCGTACTGTTGGGTGAGGTCATAAGAACGGACCTCTTAAGGTGTCTGTCTCCTCCGACTGTTCGATGTCAGGAGCCCAGCGTTTATCAGTCTGTGCTGACTTGTTGATTCGTGTGCCGTGTCTGTCGTTCGTCCCGTTCGTACTCTGTTGTTTTCCTCTCACAAATCACAAGGTTTTCCTCAAAATTTTTTCGAGGGATCCTGAACCTTTTCCTCGTGGGTCGACCCCTTGAGGTCTTCCGAAGGACCTCCTTCACTCTAACGTTGTAGACGGTAGTGGTTCGTCGACAAGATTCGAGGTCTCGGTCAGTGGTTGGGAGGACCTTAAGGACCGTCCTACGCAGTGTTTCAAGGCCGAGGGTCGACTCTTTGTCGTCGGGGGTCCCCGACTCTGTCGGGTTCCTCGCGGTCGGTCGGTCTCCGGGACCGGTATTGAGGGTCCCCTCATAGTCTTGAAGGACTTCGTTGTCGACGGGATTTCGTCCCGTACTCCTTCTCGAGACGTACAATTAGGTGGCCGCGAAACGGGTGGAGAGGAGACGTGGGGGGTCCGGGTCGGGGATTCTCTGTCGGATTGACACGTCCTGTCGTGTCACGTACGGTAGGCCTCTGACCTGTCGCCCCTCCCTCTGGCTCCCCGGAAGAGCCGGAGTGATGGAACCCGACCGAACAGGTCAAGTGAGAAGGAAGCAGTAGGAGAAGAAGACAACGACAAGGTACCGATTCAGTACAGACTGAGAAACGGTGGAACATCTGACATCGTTCGGTCAAAAGGAACAGGAAGTGATAGAGGGTCGCGAACGAGTTTGAGTACAGGTAACTCAGCCACTACGGCAGGTTGGTAGAGTAGGAGACACAGGGAGAAGAGGGGGACAGGGGTTAGAAAAGGTCGTGGACGTAGGAGAAGAAAGGGGGAGGGAGTTGAGACGAACAAGGTTTCCGGGGTCTTTCTATACGTCAGTACAAGTGTGCTCTAACGAGTCCCTCCGACGACTTCCGTTCACGTTACTCCGGTTCAAGGTAAAAGATCTAGAAACATTCTTCTGTACCTCTGCCCCTTAACACCTTGAAGAACTGAGTCTGACCCCTGTCCCCCAACCTCCGTCTCTTCCATTCCCCGTATCGATTCTGGTGTTCCGTGCGACCATGGGTCTGGGGACTCTTCAGGGGTGTGGGGTTGTCGAGCTTATTCGTGACGAGGGTAGGGACTACCGATTGGACAGTGAGCAGGCAAAGAGGTAGGGTGTCTTTGGGTAGGTTGTGGCTTGTTTTATGTCTGCGATGTTGGTTCAGCACAAAACAGTCCCCGGTTTCGGGAAAGAGTTTATACTTCACTTCAGCGAGTCAGCACGGGCTGAGAAACGCTGGGGTACCTGTCATCGGACGTGGTTCGAGGAGGTAGGTACCCCAAAAGATCCGCTCTCATGACCTCACACAACGACAAAGGAAGGGGTCCCTTAGAAGGGCTGGGTCCCTAGCTTGGGTCCAGAGGACGTAACATCTGTCTACGAAATGACAGACTCGGTGGTCCCTTCAGGGTAGAGCTTATACTTAGACGGATTTTGGTTGAGTTTTATTTTGTCTTGTAAGATCATGAAAAATTTCGGATTCAGGTGACAAAATCCCACAACAGAGTTCAAGTTGCGGAGTACTGGGTCCCTACGAAATCGTAGTGCCTTGACCAAGTAAGGGACTCCTGTCTGTAGGTGCACATAAACGACGGTGATCGTTACACGAATAAGTAAATAAGTCAATAAGGAAACCTTTTGTAAAAAGTGTACAAAGTACGTAAGTCAGACCACCTCTGCTCCTGGTTGTGTCCGACGTTTTGTCTCTTACTGATAGAATAACAAGAGCAAGCGTAGCCTGTGGCCGGGACGGGACACCCGGCGAGGAGGGTCGGGGTCCTCCCCGACGACCCCCGGAGAAACACGTCGAGTCTCCTAGACCCATGGACCGGGTCCCGGGTCTCGACGGTCGCTGCCCGTGGTCCCTTCTCTGAGCGTGCACCCGTTCGGGCCCTCGGTGGGCGACTCCTTCTTCTCCTCCTTCACTTCTGTCGACGGAAGGGCTCACCCGCCGGCAAGTTCCGGGAGCCTCTCTTTCCGTCCTTCGGCAAACTGGCCTCTTTCCTTCCTTCTGGTCCTACTGCGCCGGGAGTGCTTCCACACGCGGACTGGGGAGCCACCGAGACGAGCGGAAGGAACCTCCCTCTGAACGTGTTTGAGAGTATTCTTCCACTGGCCTCCGCCATGCCGAGGGACCGAGTCTACCTGCCCTCGTCGGGGTAGAGAAAGAAGACACATTGGTTTTGTCAAACCTCCTCCTTTCGGAAACCTTATTGAGTATCTACGGAGTTTGGTTTCATAAATCCACTTCCCCCAGTCCCCGAGTGTCCCTCCCTATCATCGGTCACCCCCTATTTCTCCTTTATCGGGGTCCGGAACCGGACAGGTCCAGGTCGTTGGAGTTCCAGTAGAGTCTCCAGACGGGTCCCGGCGTGTGTCCGCTCCGAGGGTAATGAGTAATCGGTCGGGCCCGCGACCAGGGGCCCCAGGGACAGGAACCGGTGTTTGTCTCTACTTTCGGCTCGGCGGTCGAGTCCCTCACCACCCGGACTATCGAGTCATCGACAGAGCCGGTGGCCGTAATAGTCTCGGACCCCGTCGGTTCGGGGGCCCCTACCCCCTCCGACCCGAGGGTTTGTGAGTAACGGACGGGAAGTTGGTCGGAGTGGGTTTGTTTACCCACTTTGTCGGTGGCCCTTACCTCCTCCGTAACAGTAGCATTGTCTGAGTACCTCGGTCGAGACGTTCCTGACTACTGTCCCTTCTTTAGGAAGGGTGCAGGAGAGTGGTCTGTGCGCCTACCTCCAGAGAGGAGAATGGGGGTCCAACTCTATTTTCCGTGGACCTAAGTCCCTCGTCGACACGGGTAGGACTTCGGGACCAGGACAGGTTTGAGAGACGAGTGGTGCGGAGGGGAGTGATTCCCCAACCCCCTTCACGGGTACCCCGGTACGGGTGGGTGGGTACGGAGTGGTCGACTGTGGTGCCTTCAGATCTTTCGTCGTCCAACGAGGGTGCTGGAACAGACTCTCTGCGTCGACCGGGGTATTCGGGGGTTGATGGGAGGCGGGCCAAGCTTTGACCGTAGTTCGTGTACCGACTCGACGACAGTACCGGGGTAGTTACCTTTGACCTCCGACTATAAGATCCGTCTCTTTGGGTTCGTCTCTCGTCCTTCCCCAAACTAGGGACCAGGTCCTTCTACGGTGTACGGCTCCTCGTCGATTCGGTTGTGTAAACTCGGACACGAGATCTTGGGTCCTTGACGTTGACGACTCGGGTGTTTGGTGTTGATTGACTTCGGGTTCATGGGATCTCGGACACGAGGTGTTGTTCTCTTCGGTGATGTTACCCTTCCGACACACGGTGCCGATCTCTCATCGGGGGTGAGCGGTGTTGATCTCTTTTCGGACGTGCCCTTTCTTCTGAGTCGTGTCGGTTTCTAATTAATCAATTAATCTTTCTTTTTTTTTTAGACGGAAGGTTACGTCCCCTGCCCCCAAGTTAAGAGCCAGCTTTTTGCTTCTAGCGTATACGGAGGTCTCGCTGATTCGAGCGAGCGACGTTGATGACCGCGGACGTCTCGGCACGTGAGACCCCGGACACAGTGTAGACGTCTCCGGGCACGTGGCGTTGTTTTCTGGGACTCACGGTGTTGGTTCTGGACTTCGTCAGTCCATCTATCTATCTAATTTTTATTATTGTTGCTCACTGAGACTATACGGCCTACAGCTGACCCCAGCTATGTTTGTAGACTAGGGACTAGAGCTCCTCCAGGACTAGAACCCTTCCTTGTCCATTGATCTGTCGTTGAGTCGTGGTGTGCTCGACGGGAACCGACTCGGGGCTCTTCCTCGAGACGAAGAGGTCGGTAATGTATCGAAAGTGTTTTCTCCTACACTCGCGACTCACGGTCGGTACACAGTCCCGAGGTTTAGTACAGGGTTAGACCATCGACACAGAATCCAGCCCTGGTCTGTCCTAACTGGCTCCGTCGGTGGGTGTGTCGAAGAAAAGGTAGAGGCAACGAAGAGACTGGAAACACTGTTCTGGAGAGAACAGAAGACAATGGGAACAACGAATTTAGGTAAAGATCCCAAAGTTCGTAGTGAAAAACTTTTGTAAAAATAAACAAACCGACGTGGCCCCAAATCAACGTCGTACGTCCTAGAAATCAACGTCGTACACTATAGATCAAGGGTCTGGTCCCTAGTTTAGGTCCGACCGACGTAACCCTTCGTCCTTCGTGTCAAAATCGATGACCTAGTGGTCCCTTCAGGCGAGTTCGGAAATGAACGGTAGAGGTGTGGACTTCGAGGTCAAGTGTTGAGCGGAGCACGAGGTCTGGGGGTAAGATGGGGTTTAGTAAAGTCTGTGAAGTGTGGTAGGACGGTAAGAACCCGATGAGACAAGATCTAGAGACACCGGGAACGACCTTAAAGTCGTTGGACTCAGAGGACAACAGTAAACAAGAGAGGAGTAGGGTTCTGGTGAATGGCTACAGAAGAACTCAAGAGTGTAGTGACAGAATGAGTTTGTGTAAGGGACCAGGGGATTGTGGATGTCTTGTACAGGACCACGGAGGTCTCGGAGCACACAAGACCACGGTTGGATCAGAGACAAAAGAAGAAGAGTCTAGGATCTGGGGTCCTAATATGGACCCGTCCTGGGACACCAGAACTTTATAGGGTACAGGCACCCGATGTCAGGTACCCCAGTGCTTCTCAGTCTGTGTCGACTCACACGTTCGTGTGTGTGTCCTGTGATACTCCGGAAGGGTCCCGGTTTAGGGAGGGGGTATAGGAGACGACATCGAGGAGAGACTTCCTGGATCTATTATCATAGACTACGTGTACAAGACTCAAAAAGAATGTTTGTGTTTTTGGTGGTAGTTTACCTTCTGTTAATGAACTACTGGTACTCGTCCATCGGGGGTCGGGAGGACCCTGGATTCCGAACCAGTACACTTACAGACACTGTGACAGGACAGGGGAGTGGTACTTGGTTAGTCTCTTGCCGTATGATCGACTAGTGTCTACGACCCTACGGGGACGGAGTGGACCGGAAATTTTTGCGACTTGGGGTAGTCCTTCAGACTCACCAAGTTTGTGATTGATATACCTGAGGGAACGAACCGTGGACGTTATCTGTGAAGTGAAAGGAAGGGGTGTGGGACCCCAGCCATCTAACCGAAAGGACGTGTGTCGCCTCTCTTAGGTTCAAACCAAGTCATGACAACGTCCTTTCCCCTCGGGAAAGTCCTGGGCTCTCACTCGAGAACAGATTGTGAGTCTTTACTTAGCAGGCTCATCTACGTACACGACTATTTCTCTCTCTGAAATAAGTCTTCCCTGCGGACCCGTCTCTCGTCATCCCGTTCCCTTGAGTCCTCCTGACGAGACGGTGCACCGAACGTCGGATCCCAAAATTCCACTACCCTAATCAAAGACGTAACAGAAACCGGTTAGTAAGACTGAGTCCCAGGAAGGACCACCGTGTGCGTAACGAATCGAATCTACCTGTAGTCCTTCTTCCTAAGACCCTCCACCAGCCTGTGCAAAGTAGAGGAAAACTGAAAAAGACTTGAGAACGTCAACCACCATCGAATAATCAAGACACAAGGAATGGTCTTGGAGGACAACATTTTATTGAGTACGTTTACCATTGATACCACGGGCCGGTCCCACCCGTCAAAGTTAGTTACACGAAGGGGATTGTCAATTATCCTACTGAGTGATAAATAACCAGTAGAGTCTCGAAGATGTGGAGTACAGAAGGACCCACAGAGAGGGGTCTCTGTGCGTGGGGAGACCCTACGTCAAGGATAGGGGTGTCACCCTATCCCCGGGACGAAGGGTTCTAAGGTGACTTATACCAATAAAGTGTAGACCCCATGAACCCAGGTCGGAACAGAACGTGAAGTCATGGTCCCTTCCTCAGACCCAACACTTGAACCTTACCCACAATTTAAGACCGAGTTGTTATAGGTTCAACATACTGGAACCTGGGAAATTATCCTTGGAAAAGGGGTAGACACTTTAACCGTGGTCTTATGTTAGAACGACACTTTCAATCTTTATTATAGGTATTTTTGTAGGGTGGGTTCGTTCACTAGGTACACACGATTCAACGAAGTCAGTACAGACTGAGACGCTGGGGTACCTGACATCGGGTGGTCCGAGGGTAGTCCTAAGAGGTCCGTTCTTATAACCTGACCCAACGGTACGGAAGGAAGTCCCCTAGAAGGACTGGGTCCCTAGTTTGGACGCAGAGAATACAGAGGATGTAACCGTCCGCCCAAGAAATGGTGATCGCGGTGGACCCTTCGTGTTCACTAGGTATCCGCCATTAATAATTATAATACTACGTGAACATATAAAGGGTGTATTTATGGACCTCAAAATACGACTGGTTCGAGATAAAAGAAAAGAAAAGAAAACGTAGTTGGAGTCAGTGGTTGTGTCTCTGTCCTAGTGTCTTGGGAAGGGTCCTTACGCTAAACTTAGGACTGTTTTGACCTCCTTATCTCTAAAGGAGAACAGAGAAGACGACGACAGGACCGACCCGGGGGACCGCGGGACCTCAGTGTCAAAAAGTCCTAATGTGGTGGTGGGGTGTGGGGTGGCGGGGGTGACAGACGGAGACAAAGGGGTCAGGTTCATGGAGGTATAGGTGTGGGGGACCGGGGTGCGGTATGTATATTCTACGATACATCCCAAGGACGTACTTTATTGAGTCAACATCCACCTTTCCCTCTCGAAGAGTTTCCTTGTCCTCAGTACTTAGTGAGACTTCGACCCTCCGTTGGGGCCCTTCGGCACGGTACGTTTGGTGTTAAGGGGTTTGGAGCCATTTTTCACCGGAGGTTGGGGGGCCTCTGGACCGTCCTCTAAGGAAAGAGAGACAACGAACCGTGAACCGGCAACAGTAAGACCGGTTTGGGGTCGTCGGGTCTCCGTGTCTTTTTGACTTTCGGGGTTGTGGGGACGGGATCTACGTTTCGGTCGGACCCGGTACAATTGAAAAAAGGGAAGCAAGTTTGGGTCTCCCAGAAGTCCAACACACACACACACACACTGAGTCAGCACGGGTTAAGAAACTCTAGGGTACCTGACATCGGGGGGTCCGAGGAGACAGGTACCCTAAAAGGTCCGTTCTTATGACCTCACCCAACGGTAAAGGAAGAAGTCCCCTAGAAGGACTGAGTCCCTAGCTTGACCACAGAGGATGTGACCGTCTGAGAACTGGTAGACTCGGTGGTCCCTTCGGACCCAGAAGTCCGATGTCTGTCTCTTTCCACCCGGTTGTTCCGAAGAAATAGGGTCGGACACCGAAAAGGATCTTAGTTCCGGGACCTACCAAACATAGAGTCCACCCACAGGACCTATCCCCACTACGGTGTTTGGGGTCAGGGACCGAAGGGTCAGTACGATGCCTTACGACCTCCGGTCCGGAACCTCGGACCCTCCTCTCTTGTGACGAACGTCTACGCTCGAACGTTCTTCGAAACTACAAGGCTCGCCCCAACCCTCCGCACCCTTCACTCTGAAGACAAGGGGCCACGAGGACGGCCGTCTCCGAGGTCAATAGCGTTTCCGGGGTCGTATCGGATTTCCACGACCGATGTATGTCAGCCAGAACCGGCTCTCATATATAGTCCCGGCCTTGGTTTCTTACGCGAACTTAGTTTCACCTTTTACTCGACGACACGTTCTCTTTCGTGAGGAGAGGTTTTATATATCCGTAGTTTCACATGGGGACAGATCGACCCTGTCCTCGGTAGTTTTACGTTTACGCCCAAAACTCTTACGATTACAACTTTAACCTCTTGTTATGGCTCTGTCTGAAGAACCCCGGCCCCTCTCCCGGGGCCCCGTCCTACACCCTCGGCTCACCCCCCGTCCCTACTTTCCCCGTTTCCTTCGGCTTACTCTCTCGGCCTCTCCTCTTTTGTCGTCCTCAGTTAACTCCAACTTTCTGACGGCCCGGCCGACCCCTTTTCCCCTCACGACGTCCCCTGCCCAGTCTCCTGGACTGGCGACTGGTGACTGGACTCCGACGCGCGGGTCCTTTCCCCTCCCCCACCCCACCTCGCCGTCCTGTGAGGACCTCAGACCCGAACCTGAACTCCAGTTCCGGACCCCTTTCTCTGTCTCCCTGGGCACAAAGACTTTCCGGGCACTACGGTCCTCTGCACGAGACGAACCCACGTCGACCGGACGCTCCGCCTCTCGCTCCCCCGGACCCTTCCCCGGACTCTCGTCCCGCGTCCGGTCTCCGTCCGGACCTCACCCTCGCCGAAGGGTCCCAACCTTCAGCCGAGGACGGGGACACCTACCGGACGAAGGAGGGACTCCGAGTGAAAGAATAGACCTTTGGGCTCTGGCGGGTGCGACTCTCCTGGGTCATTCAGTTTTGACTCGAAAGGTGTCCCTTTACCGAACACTACAACCGACAGTCGAAGTATCCAATTCTTTCACTCCGAGTCTTGTAGGGCCGGCCAGGTGACCAATTCCGAAGTGGAAGGAAACGTCCCCCACTCCCAAGCTAGGGACCAACCCCTTGATTCTAGGTATACGGAACTCCGGTTTTGTGTTTCGTCTTCGTTATAAAATCGTCTAAGTTATTTCTGAAAAATTTACCAGGTGTAAAAAAATTTTTTTCAGAAAAAATTTTTCTCTTTCTTTGACTCCGAGTTCTTCCGAACTCTTGTACACGTTAGTCTGTCGTCCCCTACCCCCGTACCTTTGACGTAGAGTTGAGGTTACAGTCTGGACACGGGCGGAGATACTCCTTTCGTCCGGTGCCTGTACCCGGCACCCTGGGGTCCCTCCGACTTCTCACCGGTTCTGAACTTAGGGTAACGACCTTAGTCACTCCAGACTCTTCCCGAGTAGACCTGTCACCTCAGGGCCCACCAAACTCCCGGACAAGAGTTCGGTAAAGAGTCGTACCAGTGGCGGTCGGGACGTGTCAGTGTCGAGTCCGGTAGTGACACGGTGGCGACTGGGGGTCCGACACTCAAGTTCTTCCGTTCCTAGCACAGGGCACGGGTGGAACCAAGGAGGTCCCGGTGCGTACCGTACCCCACCTATCTACGGTTTACCCGAGGGAGTGACTTGTCCGTGACACGAGGTTCCGTCCCTAAGTGTCTATGTACATCGTCACACTGGGACGAAAACCTATTGAGGAAGGTCGGACGACTCATCTCCTTCCTTTCTTACTTATCTTGGAACCTTCCCGGTCCGATAGGACGAACGACGAAAGACTAACCCAGTTCGGACAAAAGTGTAAAAGACTAGTCTCAGTAGGGTGAAAGAGACGTCGTGTCTGGTCTCGGTACGGGCGTGGGACGGACAACCAATTCCCCGACGATATCCCCAGAGTCTCGAGAGTTAGTCACGACGGAAATAATTTTTCTACTACGAGTGGGAGGATGTGTGTGGCGTCCGTCCTCCCGGTTCTCACCAAGTGTAGGAAAGTGAATCTACAAGGTCCCTGGTCCCTGACGGTTCCGGGGTCCGCCGTCCTCCGGTCCCCTTGACCCTACTACAAGAGACCACACCTCGAGGACCAGGGGTTCCCCCATGTGACCCCGTAATGACCCTGAGGGTGTCCTCCTTGACTCCCGAGTCGATGGAAAAGTCCACGGCAGTCTCCTTCCTTAGGTACTTTTACGACTGATTTCCCCCGTCGAAACACTTTATGAGTCGTCGGTTCTTGTGTGTATAAAAGGGTACAACAATAACAAGTCAGTGAGTCGGCACAGGTCGAGAAACAGGGGTACCTGACGTCGTATGGTCTGGTGGGACAGGAAGTGATAAAAGGCCTCAAACGAGTTTGAGTACAGGTAACTCAACTACTACAATAAGGTTGGTAGAGTAGGAGACAGTGGGAGAAGAAGAGGACGGGAGTTAGAAAGGGTCTTAGTCCCAGAAAAGGTTACTCACCCGAGAAGAGTAGTCCACCAGTTTCATAACCTCGAAGTCGAAGTCGTAGGTAGGAAGGTTACTTATAAGTCCCAACTAAAGGAAATCTTGACTGACCAAACTAGAGGAACAACAGGCTCCCCGAGAGTTCTCAGAAGAGGTCGCGGTGTTAAACTTTCATAGTTAAGAAACCGCGAGTCGGAAGAAATACCAGGTTGAGAGTGCAGGTATGTACTGATGACCTTAGATATGTGCTGGTGAACAGCGTACATCTTTTCTGAGTAAAACATGTCCTACTTGTTGTCCCTCGTGACTACACAAAGGGGAAGCCACCTTTATGGTGTCGGGTTTCGACACATACACAAACACTCTCTCTCTATCTTTCTCTCCCTCTCTTTCCTGATCTTTGAATCTCACGTAGTCCGGTCCCCAGAAAGACTCCGAGTGTCCTTCCTACTTGTCTTCCCTTTCTACCCGGCCTCGTCCCTGACTGACTGAAGTCCCTTTGCCCGGACAGGTCCCGGTTCACACTGGCACCTTTGTCTGGACGAGCGGTACGGGGAGGGGTGGTCGAGACGGGTGTCCTCAGGTGTACCGTCCGAAAGTTGGAGGGGGCACAACGGACGTCCTTCCCAGTTTCTAGTCATCACTATGAACACGACCTTCGGTCAGGTTCCTTTTCCCTCTCTAAGGGAGGGTTCCCCGGTGTCTCCGGTCTTACGCACCAGTGGTGGGGTGTGGCCAAGGGTCGGCTCCCCTGTCACTCTCTTCTATATCTGTGTACACGTCTACAAGCCGGGATCCTAGGTGCGACCCACAGGTCCAAGGTCTCACTTACCCTTGGTCACGCTCGTGTTTTTCTGGTTCAGACGACGTCACAATCCGTACCCTTCCCGACGCACAATGTTAGAGTGTACGTCAAAAATGACCCTCTTTTACCTTTTTTTTATTTCTTGACCCGAAACTTCTGACTGGTTACAACTACCTGAGAGAGGCTAAATTGTCGAAGAACAAGAAGGGGTGGTAGTGGTAGAGAAGAGGTAGTAGTGGTAGAGAAGAGGTGGTAGTAGTAGTAGAGGAGGGGTGCAGTAGAGAAGAGGTAGGAGGAGTAGTGGAGAAGAGGTGATAGTAGTGAAGAAGAGGTGGCAGTAGAGAAGAGGTAGGAGGAGTAGTAGAGAAGAGGTGAGACGTCCCCGGAAGGACAGGGGACCCAACCACGTCTGCGATTATACTAGTGGGACTCCGTAAGCCAAGTCAAAAGATACACACACCACCAACAAACTAGTCACTGACAAATTAACTACCAACCATGGGGGTAACCTGGTATTTGTGAGACTCCTGTCTCTGAAACCAATCAAAATGAGGGACAACATCAGGGTCATGACCTGTCTTACGGACCACATGCTAATTATTTACAAATGACTTATTCATTTTCTCATTTCATTACCTCGGTCAAGTAAAGTATCTATGGAGTCTCGACCTTGCACAACCCTAGTCTCCTCCTCGGACCTCGAACCTTCCCGCCTGTGATCTATCTCCAGTGTACCGAACCGATAACACTCCTCGACCCTGAACCAAACTCATAATAGAGAAGAGGGGAAATTCAGTAAAACTGAGTCGTTAAACCACCGTCGTTGTCGTCACAACCGGCACCGCCACTACCTCCACGACTACGTACACACACAGAATCCACCTCTGTGTCTCGTCTCGGATAAAGATCTCGTGTCAATTCCCCTACCATAGATTTTTTCAGAGAACTGTACACATATGAAGAGATGACATCGTAGAAAGAGGAAATCTTCATTGGTACCAATCAGGGGTCTGGAGTGACGGTTAGACTTCTTTGTCATCCTATTTAAGATGTTATATATAAGGTCCGTACCTCTACGTAAAAAATCCGGTTAATTTTCATGTCCGATTCGGATGACGTATGGTCTTGTCTGTGACTTTAGTTGTTTTATAGTCCTCTTATAGGCTTAAAAAAATTATTTACTTGTGTCACCTAAGACGAGAAATCATCTGTCGAACACCAGAGAAATCATCTATCAAACAACAGAGCTTCAAGTGTGAATGGTCATTGAAGACCTACCCTTGAGAGGACCAATGGGAACACGACGACCCGAGTAGTATTGTCCACGAGGTGAAAATAGACATCTTACTTGTTCACTTACCTTGAAAGTAATCTGACCTTTCTCAGGACCTCTCGTCTTCCTTCTGGTGTCGTGGGTTTCACGATATTAATAGACAATATCCTAAATAAACGAGAGAGAACCTTCCGGATACGAAAGTATTATGGTACCGGATTGTCTTCGTCTTCTGGTCTCTATCTTTTCCAAACCAGTGGAAAACTGATAAACTTATATTCATTCAATGGTTTCGACAAACTCGAAGGTACCGGAGTAGACAGTTTACCCATGTTCTTAAGGAATGAGAGGATTCTATTAAAAATTTAACTTTCACTTTCTCAATCAGCGAGTCAGTATAGGCTGAGAAACACTGGGGTCGCCGATATATCGGACGGTCCGAGGAGACAGGTACTCTAAGAGGTTCGTTCTTATCACCTCACCCAACGGTAAGGGAAGAGGTCCCCTAGAAGGGTTGGGTCCCTAGTTTGGGTCCAGAGGACGTAACGTCCGTCTGAGGAACTTAGACTTAAGTCGGATTGTAAATGACTCACCGTCCGTGAGACCATATGACATTCTTACACCATGTTTTTACTTGACTAGGGACAAGAAAAATCACTTCCTCTATAAGTCGTTTATTTATGTTTATTTTAATGTCAAACGTCACACACAATACTACCTTTTGGTAACGTCCCACACACCCCCCGTATTCTCTCTTGTCGTCACCATGGTTAAGTCTAGTGCCACAGTACCTACTCAATCCTGTATCGGTCACCTCTCCACCCCACAGGGACTACCGAGTGACTATTTCTTAGGCGGACGGTTACGGTCTTTGTGACCAACCTAGGGACCCAACCCTTCTGGGGGACCTCTTCCTTTATCGTTAGGTGAGGTCACAAGAACGGACCCTTTAGGGTACCTGTCTCGTTGGACCGTCCGATATCAAGTTCCCATCGTTTTCTCAGGAGGATGTCCTGACTGACTGTTTTCGATCGGATTCCCTCTCCAACCCCTCACCGATTCCTTTATCGTCACGTTTCCGGGACCCCCATATCCTTTCTCTACCCACCGCCCCCGCCCCGCTATTCCGTCCCATACGTTTTCCAAAATTCACACACGAACACACACACAACCCCGACCCTCATACTAATAATGTAAGTGCACAATTCTTTTGGGAACGTGACGGACCACCTTTCGCCAAACCGGACTTCTGCTCTTAGTTTGGAGTCACGAGGAAGCCACAACTCTATTCTTGGTCTTAGAATTCTCCGCCGACGCCCCCAGGTTTGGAGAGCAAAAATTTGTACCCCTTTTTCGCTCTTAGTGTAAACACCTCCGAGGCAGTCCGAGTGTGCACATAAGTCGACACTTGACCCTCTCTGGAGCCTACACTGTAGAGAAAGGTCTATAGACTACCCAGACACGGAGAAAGACGGAAGACTCTATCCCCCTCTCTACTGACTGCCCACGAGTCCCCGACGGCCCTTAGCCTGTCAGACCCGAGGGTTCCTACCAAGGGTCCCTACGCGGTCGCGGCCGGGACCGTCGAGCGGCGTCGAGTGCACGACGTCGCCCTTGAACCCCGAGTTCGAGAGGGAGGGAGGATCCGCCGAATCCGGGGAGAGAAATCAAGGGAGAGTCCGGGATGGACGGATTTGTGTGTCGACCTCGGAGGGTAAGGCGGGGGCGGGCGTCCTGTCCTTCGCTCGCCCCTGGCGGTGGGCGGCACGAAGGGATCCTGGGCCGCCAGGCCTATCGTTGGCCGACTCTCCGCGACGCTAACCGACCGGGCCGATTCTCCGCGACGCCAACCGACGTGGCCCCGATTCGCCGGGGGGCTAACCGACCGGGCCGATTCGCCGCGGTACTAACCGACCGGAGCGAATCGTCGCGCCGCGAGCAGGTTAGCGCCCGGCCCGGCCCGGCGGCGGCCCGGAACGCCGCCCCGGCGCCCCTCGCCCCACCCTGTACGGACACCATAAACGAGTCTCCCCGTACTGGTGAAACCCGTTCAGAAATTTACACTCAGTCGAAAGCCGGCTAGGGACCCTTTTTAAGGAAACCACAACAGTCCGTCCCAAGAGAGTGACGTCGGAAAAAAAAAAAAAAAAAAATTTGTTAAGTTTTCCCTATTAGGGCGACTTACCTCTTTCCGCAAGCCTGGCCAGGGGCCGAAGGGCCTGTCACTACCCCTAATCCCTGGAGTTGTGCCTGCCCGCGGGGATTATACGGCCCCTTGTTGGATCCTCGACCGGCACACCTCCTATCCCCGTGGAAGGGGGCTAGGGACGCTGGGGTCAGGGTAGAGGTGCCCCGTGTGTGACCACCCCGCTCCGCTTGTCGCGGGGGACCTCAACACGACCGCGGAGGGCGGCGCACCCTTTCTGGACCGGTAAGGAAGCGACAGGAGGGTACAGTGACACCCAGGTCCTGACCTGGGGCGTGAATCATCGAGACCTTAGTGTCTATTAGGGACTTAGAGAGATTTGAAGTCCAAGGGGTAGACGTCTCGGTTTCCGTCACTTGACCAGGCCCTCCTCCCGGTGAAAGAAAACCACCACCCCCCCGAGAGGATTGAGCGTAAGGAATTAACGCTTCCGTTCTGTCAAGACGTGAACTCCGGAGAGTAAAGGTGTCGAAACTCTACTTCCTCAACAAGATCTTCTCACGAACTCCCCGAAGGGCCAAGATACTCCCAGCAGCGCGGTCCGGTAGGGACATTGGGAGAGGACGACCGGTCGACCGAGGTCGTGATGGGACACCTACGAGGGAGTCAGTCGGGTCGAAGAGGGACGGGCACACAGTAGAGTCTCTGAGTGTCATCTGTCCCAATCCTCGTGTCTCACCCCTTTTTTTCTGGTTTTTTCCGGCTCCCGACTCCCTTTACTCGTCTTTGATCTCCCTAAATACACGTTAAACTAAAATTTACTTGTAGAACACGTTTTCTTCTCCGTTGAACCGTACACAACGACCACTCAATTATCGAATCCGTGAGAACCAGTATCCCTATTCTACGACTCTTCTGGTCGGATCGAGGACACCGTTGTCTAAAATTCTCCCAACCGGCCTCATCCCCGACACCTTAGACACGGACCCTCAGGACCTTTCTAGACCTTCCGCGGTCCGACGAAATACCTCCCCGAAACTTTACGGTCCGGAAGATCTTGGGGTTCTCGGGGTTCTCAGATGACCCGTAGACACACACACACACACACACACACACACACACATGCGTCCAAACTCATTTCTCGTAGGGTAAGACGACGATTGAGTCTCCACACTGGAACCCGTGTAACGACCGGACAACGTCATAGGAAAAATAAATGACGGTCTCTTACCTATTCCGATTAACCGGAAAATTTTAGGGGAGGTCGAGACTGTGGGGTATTACTTTACCTTATTACACCCCTATTAACGAGACTTTCGATGACTCGTGACCCTCAGAGAACAAATTTGAGATGCCCACGGACACACGCACTCACGATTCAGTGAAGTCAGTACAGACTGAGACACGCTGGGGTACCTGACATCGAACGATCCGAGGAGACAGGCACCCAAAGAGGTCCGTTCTTATGACCTAACCCAACGACACGGGACGAGATCCCCTAGAAGGACTGGGTCCCTAGTTTGACCACAGAGAATACAGAGGACGTAACCATCCGCCTAAGAAATGGTGATCTCGGTGGATCCTACGAGGTGACGGATATAGAGTCTGTCGGTGTCACAGAAACGAACAGTAGTCCCAAACGACGCCGGACACTTAGTCGTAAATAAAACACGGGGTACAGTCGTGGATCGAACTAACACGTCGACAGACGGTCACAAGAGTGAGACGGAACCAAAGAGGAAGAGTAGAGAAGAAAAGGTTAAAGGACAGTAAGTCTACCTAACACAACACAAAAACGGTTCAAACCCAAGGGGCAGTCAGACTACCTTCTCTTTGGTCTGACCAAACGGTGGTGATTAAACTGGTACGGAAAAAGAGGAACAGACTAGAAGGGTAAGAGGACACCACGACTCGAAACACCTCTACCACCCCGGTCTTCATCCACCTTCTATTTCTTTTTTCTTCCGTTCCCGATTAGTGTTTCCTTTCTTTTTCTGGTTTTCACAAGAAAATTTTAATAAAGACAACAACATATCAGTACAGGCCGAGAAGACGTTGGGGTACCTGACATCGGCTGGTCGGAGGAGACAGGTACCCTAAAGGGTCCGTTCTTATGACCTCACCCAACGGTAAGGGAAGAGGTCCTCTACAAGGACTGGGTTCCTACTTTGGTCTCAGAAGACGTACCGTCCGCCTCAGAAATGGTGACTCGGTGAACCCTTCGGGATTTTTAATAAAGATGATTAAGTTTTTATCTTTTCCGGTCAAGTCGACACTATTCCTCCCGGTCTACTAGTGGTATCTGATTCTTTTTTCCTTAAGGAGTTCTGGCACCCTCGGATCACCTCTCAAACCAAGACGAACCCGTCCAGCCCCGTCAGAAGGCTCCTTGACTGTCGACCCTATAAAGAATTCCTACCTCTCCTTAAACAGGACGTCGTTCTTCGCACAGTTCCGACTCCCATCTCCTGTTCGTTCCGTCTCTCTACCCTCTCACGAGTCACTCGAACCCAGTGGAACCTCTCCGTCCTCAGTCCACACAACCCTCGTATTTTACGAGTCCACTTCTACCGTCTTGACTTTACCTTCTATCTCTATTATATTTAACAGAATAGACAGGACAATTTCTTAAACGTGAAATCAACCCTCCTTTACCTCTCTTTAACGTACGACAGGGTAGTCAGCCATTCTAGTTATCATTTCTTGTATCAAGTTTCCAGTCCAGTGTGCCACTTTAAGTCCAGTACTTGTCGAATTTTCACCTTACTTACTCATATCTTACTTTATCTTTTGTAGTTTCAGGCACGTGTATCATTCGAGACCAAGTACTTTATAATTCACAGAAACACACATACTACCACACATGCAAGACCCAGTACTATGTACACCAGGAACAATGACAGTCAGTACTAGAATTTTTCAGCCTTGAGGTAACTTAAACGTCGGGGTGAAGGGGGATCCGACATTGTTCCTCTCTCCTCTCACCCGACCTCCTCCGCTATATCCTTCAAGAACGTTTCCTGGACGCTGGACGTAAGAGAGGGTGAACAAGAACTCTTTCTTTAACGAATTGAAAACTTCTGTCAATCGACTAGAGAAGGTTCCGGAGGGGACGTCCCCTGTCTCCCCTGGTAACCTTATACACTACCGGACGTCGTAACCGTCCCGTACATTGACCCGGTCCTCGACCTTAAGGCAAGGAAGGTTGGAGACGGGGTCCGGGGGACACTGACTCGTAGGACACTCAACACAGGCTAAGGAACGTTGGGGTACCTGACGTTGTGCGGTCCAAGGAACAGGAAGTGACAGAGGACCTTAAACGAGTTTAAGTTCAGGTAACTCAACCACTATGATAGGTCGGTAGAGTAAGAGACGGTGGAAGAAGAGGAGGACGGAAGTTAGAAAGGGTCCTAGTCCCAAAAAATGTTACTCAACCGAGAAGCGTAGTCCACTGGTTCCACAACCTCGAAGTCGAAGTCGTAGTCAGGAAGGTCACTTATAAGTCCCGACTGGGTGTACTAAGACCATACTTAGGACTACCCTACTGAATTTTTGGTGCCATAGAAGGGTGAGAAGGCCACTTCGTACTGCGTGAGTGACATCGGTCGGGATCCCCGGTTGTCTAACCGGGTCAAGGGTCTATCACACACTAACCACAGGCCCATGGCCAAGTTATTTCTACCCTCAATGGAGGGGCGGTGTACTCCTTCTTGGAATACAAATTTCACAACTTCCTCTACTAAAGTTTTACAGACCAGACATTATGGTCACAGAATTGTCTGGACTCACATCCCTGCAGGACACCCCTATTATATACAGTCGACTTTTTTTACGTGTTGGATTTTCAAAAGGGACCCAAAAGATTCTATCTTTGAACCGGTAAAAAATATAAGTCGTTTTAAGACCTTCTGTAGTAGGAGAAAATATCTCTCTCTGTGGTACTGAACCTATAACTATTTGTAAAGCGTAGATGACTTACTAGTCAAACTCGCAGTTTTGGTTCAAAGAGGTCTACCATTGGGTACAACACTGGGGGCTCTGTGCGACGTATAGGACTAAGAAAAGTTTTGGTAGGAAGGTGTTCTCGACCCTTATATGAGAGAGTGGGGAAGGATGGAATCTTCTTGACCCTTTTGAGTGGATGGACGAAGTTTCTCTTCTAGATGCACCTCAAACCAGAACGTGACCCTGAGTATGTCTCGTTCTTAAAGGTTTTCAGGACACAAGTCTGAGGAGGGAGAAATACTTCAAGGGATCGACACTCTTTTTCCTAACAAGAGTCACAGTCTATTTTCTTTTATCCTTTCCTTTCACAAGACTTAGCGCGTCAAGGACTAGACTAATTTGAACTTGAAACTCCCCTCGTAGCGATCACAGTCTTTGTGACTAGTCAGCAAGGTTTTTGTCGTCTCACCTAGATATCGTTGGTTGAAACTACGCGTATTGGGACGAGAACCGAATCTTCATTAACAGACTCCGAATTGGTGGTCGACTAACTCTGTGGGTCCTTATTCTACTCTCCACCGGCCTCCGTATCGTTAGGCTACTACACCCTTTCACACCTACAGTGTTGGCGGTCCAACCTTTCGGCTGGTAGGAAAGGTGGGTGGACTGTATTGTTACGAAAGGGCGAACAGGGAAAGGAACCTTGTCTCTTAGTGTCTTAAAGGACTCAACCTTTCCAAGAACACCCAGTGGGTTGTGAAGGGTCGACTACGTCCTTAGACGTCACAGTGAAGGGAAGGTAACGAGTAGGGTGGAGAGGACCTTGTGAGGACCCTACCCGGTTGACGACAAAATGAGGCAAACCCCCTTCTAAAGTACAAGCCGTCAACCTCATTAAGAGATCGTTCGAACTAGACTAAGGGGTTAAGACGGTGAGTACCCAGATGAAAGATGAGCCCGACTGTCCTCAGGATTAGACAGAAGGCATATTACCAGGAAGTTTTACAAGCTTCCGTCCTAATATCACAAGAATCAGAAGAGAAGGAGTGCGGGTCAAAACATTAACATAACGAACAGAGGTATTACAGTTAACGTGTACACCCCGGCTAAGTCTAAGTCTCATTTACTCACTTAGGACTCGAGACTGGTGCACAGGTTAGGGAAGTTTCTATCCTAGAGTAAATTAAGACGTAGGTTGGAACCACTATTCTTGTATAATAGAGAATGTCTCCTACCTTGACATCGAGTACTCCAACCAATCCCCAAATCCGGTTCCAGTATATCAATCTTTGTCTGTCTTGACCAGGAACTTGGACTTGGAAAACGGTTTGTGTACACGTAATAAAAAAAGGAACTATATGCTCAAAGTGGTCCTGTTTCCACCATGGTCTGTTGGTTTTGTGTCCGGACGAGTAGTAATTGATACATATTTGTGACTCGGCTCTACCATTACAGAGAGACTTCACAGTCCAGATTGAACGACCTGGGGAAAAGAGGGAGGGGAAGAGAGGGTGGGCTAACACCGACACTCAACATTGTTCTCTTCTTGTCTCTTCTCTCCAACTACCAAAGACTGGTGCAACCGAGTCCCCGGGACAACTTTAGCCTTGACTTTAGGGAGTTGAGAGGTTCTGCTAAAAGACACACGGCTGTGTCTTTACCGGTCAAGGTACACACGTGCGAGCCTCACCTTTTATAACCTCTGCAAACAGTGAAAAGGTATTATAAAAACCTTATGTCCTCGGGAGACCACCGGTTTTCTCGTCCTCCCACAGGAGCCCACTCCGCCGGCTCTAAAGGACGTTCCTGAGGAGATTCACTAGAGCGCGAAGTGAAAGCTCCAGTGAGGCAATGACAAATCGTGAAGAGAAGGATAAAAGTACCTCCCAGCAAACGAAAAATAAACGTGTGGGAGGGAGGAAGAAAGGGAGAGTTCAAGGAGAGGCGTGGAAGGGACGGTCGGGGTCGACAACGGGGGTTGTGGGGACCTTAGAGAGGAAGGACGACGGAGACCGGAGTCTCCTGGGATAGACTTTAGACCGGTCAAGGGGACGCCGTCCACGGCGAGCTGTCGACGACGGAGACGACGACGAAGTCAGCACACCTTAAGCTTAGGGACCACCCACAAGTCTCGGGTGTCTACCTAATTGATTACTACGGACGAGTAGTCGCTCGTACAAGCCCCCTACAAGTAGCAGTGGGTCCTGAGTCGGAGGTATCCGCTCGTCTACTGGAAGGAGAGGGAATCCAGGTTCCTCGACTGGTGTGTCGCGGACCAGGGACCCCGACTGGTTGACAGGTCTCGAGCCGATAAGGTCCGAAGACACAAGTCGAGAGATGACGTGTCTTCGGACGAAAGTAGAATATCAAACTCGTCTTACCGGACTGAAGATCTTCAGGTACGGTCTCTATGGCTCGTTCAAGAACCGGAGGAATTAGTTATCTTTAACGGATCTCCGGTCTCTCAGGTACCTCAGAGTTTCTCAACCTTCAACGACTCGTGCACACCGTTCCGAAATGTCCTAGGGACGACGTCGTCCTCGTTCGCTCTTGTTCATTGTCCAAGGGAACGAACGAGACCTCGATCGGACCTACGAGGTAGACAGAGGAATACACGTCACTCCATCCCCACACAGGTCTCCAGCCCGACCTTCCCACCGAATCCACCAAACGGGTGGGAGACCAGCACAAGTCACGGCCGTCGTACGTGTCGGGGGACGGAAACAGGGGTTGTGGAACGAAAGGGGGATTGAGAAGTCTTCACCTTCAACCCACGGACCAGAAAGACATAGAACAACAGGTATTAAACTGGATTGACACATACGTGCGTCAACAAAAATCAGGAAATACTGGAGAAAACATAAAAGAACGAGTTCCTCTATAAACAGGTCCACGTTCGTGATGTCGTTTACAGGGTCGGACAGAGTTGGGTTGTCGGTCGTCGTTTAGTTCTGGGTGTTTTTATCGGTAAGGTGTATATTTCCATCACCACCGAAGTCACCTGATGCTACTTGGTGTATTTCCCTTTCCTACGACACTGTCCTACTCCGTCTCTGAAGTCGATTCTAAAAGTAGTGATAGTGGGACCGAAAAGGACATTATCCTACGACGACGACGACGATTCAACGAAGTCAGTACAGGCTGAGACACGCTGGGGTATCTACCGTCGGGTGGTCCGAGGGAGTAGGGACCCTAAAAGGTCCGTTCTGGTGACCTCACCCAACGGTAAAGGAAGAGGTTACGTACTTTCACTTTTCACTTTCACTTCAGCGAGTCAGTACAGACTGAGAAACGTTGGGGTACCTGACGTCGGGTGGTCCGAGGAGGCAGGTACCCTAAAAGGTCCGTTCTCATGATCTCACCCCACGGTAACGGAAGAGACTTATCCTCCCACCCTACCATATTTTGAATCTTTCGTGAAACCTGAGAACCCCTTTATTCGAGAAAATTTTACTCGACCACTGAAATAATGAAATGTTACGAACTGTTAATCACCGAATTAGTATCCCGTCACGTTCGTCGGACAGGGACTGGGAGTGAGACCTCTGTCCTTCGGGGGTCCCCCCTAGGTCTTAGACGACGTCCTCTAACCGGTCCCACCTTGAATCTTCGTGAAAAATACGTGAACATTCTTTCACTTCGTTCTCCTCCCGAGACCCTCCTAGTACTGTAAACCTCTCGACCTCGAAAGAAAAAAATTTTTTTTTCAAGATAACCTCATATCAACGAAAAGATACAACACAATCAAAGACGACATGTCGTTTCACTTAGTCGATACCCACGGACCCACGAGTCAGCAGGTCAACACAGACTAAGAAAAGTTGGTGCACCTGACATCGGACGGTCCGAGGAGACAGGTACCTTAAAAGGGTCCGTTCTTATGACGTCACCCAACGGTAAAGGAGAGGTCCCCTAGAAGGACTGGATCCTTACCTTGGACGCAGAGGTCGGGTCGATATCCGTATGTATATGGGAGAGAAAGAACCTAAAGGAAGGGTAAAACCAGTGGTGTCTCGTGCCTCATCACAACGTCGAGAGATATTAGACGTCTTCTTTGCCGACCTCCGCCACCTCTCCCCATGTCTCCCGTATCAATTATGCAAGGTTGAGTTTCTCCCTGCCACGTCACCGGTGTTTTACGTCGCTTCAAAGACGAAGATGAGTGAGACACCACTCACCCTCACCGGAGAACTTCGTGTCACTTGACTCCGAGGACCCCTACTCCTGACCCCGTCATGACCTCTCACAGGGGGTCATGACCTCCAATGTCTAAAGAGTTAACTTTCACATCCATTCAGAATAAGATTTTCGGATATCCACAGATACAATCGGTAAGACCCCCTTATATTAACGAAATGTTACAAGACAATCAGAGACGACATGTTAGTTCACTTTGTCGATACACATCTGTATATAGGAGAGGGAGAACCTGGTGGAGGGTAGGGTGGGGAGATCCAGGAGTGTCTCGTGGCTCGGCTCGAGGGCTACGATATGTCTTCGAAGGGTGATCGATAGATAAAATGTGTACCATCACACATATAGCTGTCTGCCTACTTATTTCTTCTACACCAAGTAAGTATGTTACCTTATAATGAGTCGACGAATTTCCTTTTTTATCTCAGTAAACATCTCTGTACCTACCTGGATCTCAGACAGTACACCCTCGTACACACACCTCGGGATGGAAGGTCCTACCTACCTCTACATAAGACGTCACTAACCTCTTGGGGGACCCAGAGGACAAAGGACCGTACAATACCTATAAATTTCACGACTGCAGATCCCTAGTCCCCACCTTCCCACTACGACCTCGTGCACGTCTTAGACCGTAGACCTGGGGGAACAGAGAGTTCTCCGACGGGGAAGAGGGAGACAGTGGTGGGTTATTTGGTGTCGATGAGAGGGTGGAGAGGTCAGACTGTACTGAATGTCGTTGCAAAACCCGTGGTCCCTGACCAAAACACCTTCTGTTAAAAAGGTGTCTGGTGTCGTCGTCCCTCTACCAAAGCCCTACTAAGGTCACGGGATGCGTCTGACACGTTAAATGCAGATAATAATAACGTAATCGAGGTGGAGTCTAGTGTTCCGTAGTCTAGGTCTCCAACCCTTGGGAATTGAATGTCCTAAGGGATCTTGTGACAGTAGGGTGATCCTTACGGATGTCATGTCGTCGAACACCAACTGGCGTGAGGGGAACTAGGTCACATGTACGAGACTGGTGTCGCAGGAAGGGCTGTCTCGACGGCCGCCCCTACGCGAGTCGAGAGACAGGAGGGTACTCTGAACCCCGGTTCCCGGACCTGGTCCAGAGAGAGTTGACGCGAAACAAGTCGTCGAGGAAAGTTCCTGTCCACGATTTAGTTAATAATAATAAAAAATTAGTAATACGACTACTATGTCACTTTTCTCGGAACCTAATCTTCAGTCTTCGAGACCACCTCAGGAACGGACCGGGGTCACTGAAACCACACTGAAACTTAGTTCAGAGCGAAACGAAGAGGTCCGAATTAAGAGGTTCTCTAAGTTCCTCCTCCAAATCTGGTCTCGTAGAACTTCCCATGGAGGTCGAGACTGTAGAAGACGAAAGAGTCCCCACGGGGGGAGGTCTTTCTGACATTCAAGGAACCCGTCCCCTCTGGGAGTCGACGTCCCCACGACCTCACGGGTCGGGAATTTCCACCCCCACCTCACCACCCTCTATCTAGGTGGGTGGGTCAGTGGAAGGTCCTCTTTCGACTGCTACGAGATCCTCCTTCTCCGGAGTCCTCTCCGACCTCCCCAACGGCCGAGGACTAACGTACGAATGACACACGGGGCAAGAAATAGAGGGAGGTATCCCTCGACGAACCGGACTTCGTGGTGGGTCCTAGACCTCCTCTTCCTTGCTCTACCGTCGGACAAGAAGAGAACGGGGTCTGGTTTTAAACCCCGACTCGACACTTCTGGACATCTTTTTAAGAGGAGTGGGGAGGTCCGTGACCCTCTTGTGATAAAAAAAGAGTACTACCCCGCTCTAAATCCGAAAAAGATACTTTTACAAGTACATTTATCTTTCTTATCCGATCTTTCAAGCCCGCACCTCGGCTCGGAAAACACTTCCTATCCTAAGGAGTCGACAGTATTTATAGTCACCTTCCCCTTTGTCCACCACTTAGGCCCGAAAGGACTGTGTTTATAAAATTGACTTAGTATTTGGGGGGAGACAACAAGGTTGGTCAATCAGGAGTGTCACAAAAGTACGAGTGTCGAATCTTATGGTCCTCGAAAAAAAAGAATAAATGGGGTTAGTATCGTGTAGTGAGACGATCACGGACGACCACAAACCCTATTTATCTAAAACCAAGCTCTTCCGCCCGAACCCTGGATTAAGAGAGTGAAGCTATTGACTGCTACTTCTTCGACCGGGTTGGAGGACCCGAACTGCCTGACTACCAAACAGCCACCTTTAAACAGAGCAAAAGAAAGGTTGTGCGCTCGGGCTCGTGTGTCCTCAATACAAGCGGTCTGTCCGTTCCACCCCTCAGAACCGTCGTCGAGACCCGCTTTGGTCCTCCTGCACTACTCCGACTGACTCTCTCCCGCAGCGACCAAAGACTACTCCCCCACGCACAGCCCCTCGTCGCGGACTCCCTCCGGAAAAGAACCTTCCCCCTCACTCCAGGTTTCCCCTAGGGTACTGGACAGGTCTCCTCCTTCGACGAGACTCTCCATCTTTTCCCACAGTTCACTCCTCTGTCTAACACCCTCCCAGAAAGTCTCAGTAGTCTAGAACGGCTCTCTCCGTCTACCATTTCGAGTAATGCAGTCGTACGCTCCTCAGACGAGTGTGGTCAGTCTCCCCTCTCTTAAGACTTTGAATTTCGACGTTCCAGAGAATTTTCAGAGACCCATGAAATAAATTATGTGTCGTTAAACATAGATGACCCGAAGAGTCCTCTGAGTCACCACTTCTTGCACGGACGGTTACGTCCTCTGCGCCCAAGTTTGAGACCCAGCCCTTCTAGGGGGACCTCTTCCTTTACCGTTGGCTGAGGTCATAAGAACGGACCTCCTAGGGTACCTGTCTACTCGGACCACCCAATGTAAGGTACCCTAGAGTCTCAGTCTGTCTTGACTCGCTGGTTTGTTGTTTGTTGTCAAACATAGATGATGTTTGATGATACATATTTTATTTGTTCATATATAACATGTGGTGTCCCTTTATTTCGGTAATAAAACATTATTGAAATCCCATATTAGACATTTTTATAACTCGTTAATATGAGGTTAATTCCCGAAGGGACCGTCGAATCAACCATTTCTTAGGCGGACGTTACGTCCGTTGGGACCAAGCTAAGGACCCAGTCCTTCTAGACTACCTCCTTCCTATCCGATGGGTGAGGTATAAGAACCCAAAGGAACCACCGAGTCGACCATTTGTTAGACGAACATTACGTCCTCTAAACCCAAGGTAGGGACCCAACCCTTCTAGAGGACCTCCTCCCTTACCGATGGGTGAGGTCATAAGATCGGACCTCTTAAGGACCTCTTCAGGTACCCCAGTGCTTCTCAATCTGTACTGACTGAAAGTGAAAGTATGAGGTTAATTTAATAAAAAATTTTATTTCATTTATCTTTATAACTTACTGATGTAAAGTGTGGATTTTGATTGTATTACAGTTAGTCGATATAAAGTTATTTTTTATAACGAATATAAAAAAATCTTTTCCAGAGAACCTGGTCACTAAAGTAAACTGTCCACTCTTTTGGTCCCAAATAAGGTCCTCATTGACTCACTTGAAAAAAATCCTATCCGCACAAATCATGTCGTCACACTAAACTCCCCTTCTCGTACCTTAGAGTACAGTTTGACTGATCTCACCCTTATGGTCATGGAGTCAATGATTGACACTAGAACTTCCTACTTTTATGGACGTAGAACCCCGAGGACTCTCTACATTTATTCCTTTACACACACTTTCAGGGGGTTTGAACCGAACACGGATTGTCTAAGGTAGATTGCCTACCAGTGTCGAGGAAACAACCCTGATACTACGAGAAAAAATTTATTAAGAAAAACCACTAACGATATTAAAAACCTTACCAAGTATTTAAAAGGTTTAAGAAAATTCAAATATTGAAATTAGAAAAAAAGTTAACATATGGTAAGGTATAACGTAGAAGTAACGTTTTCAGTTGTACGAAGAATCTTTAAGTCTAACATTAGTCATTTTGTTTGTAATGTATATACTTAAATTTACATCTTTGTCTTTAAAGTGTTCCAGAGCATAACGTGATAATGTATTCATGTGTCAAAACATTTGTGATACTATGTCCACGTGATATGGAGAGTATGGTGCGAGGAGTTCCGGACGTCGTAAAGGGACTGGTCCCTGACTTGGACACGGGGGACACAACCTTCGCACGTCAGATTTGGTGACCTGGGGGTCCCTTCAGGTACCGACACTACGGGAACCGATTCTCACACATGATAGACCTCTCACTTACTCGTTTGACATGGGCTCAACGACGACAGACAGCCCGTGTGAGAACAAGATAACATCCGTAAGGTAATCAGTGATTCTAGTACAATCAGATTACTCAGTAATACTTTACTAATCGGCAGTACGATTATTCATTTATTACTGGCGGTACCACCACCGGCACCACTGTGACTGACGAGATCCATGACGTCCACTTTACTCCGGTCTTCCTCTCGACGGAACCCCTGGACGATGGACTCAGCCGAGGTCTAAAACCGACGTTCCCTAGACTCCTAATCCTTGGTAGGTGTAGGGACAAGTAGTCCGTTTGTAAATGACTCCTAGATGATGTAACGGTCAGCGACAGGATCCTTAACCGCTGAACCACCAGCTGTTTTTGTTCCAGGAAAGGGTTTCACTTTTTAGGCCTTACGTCGTAGGTCCATATCCGTCATTTGGCTCTGCCTTTGTCTGGACAACACTCCAACACCACTCTTCATACTTGTGGACCCTGAACGGACCACCAGGTCACCAATTGTTAGGTGGAAGGTCACGACCCCTGTGTCCAAACTAGGGACTTGTCCCTCGATTCTAGGACGTATGGAGTCTCGTTAATTCAGAATTCACTCACAACGTTGATGATTCTGGGTTGTGTCGGTTTTGATTGATTTTCTTTTTCTTCATACTCGTATTTACCTAGTCCCGTTCCCCTGTCCTACCACCCTCCCTTCCGGCGGACCACTCCCTGACTAGGAGACTCCTCCACTGTCGACCCATCTCAGGACTTACTCCTCCCTGTACCAGTGCCCTTGTGGTACCCCACCCCCGCCCTACACCTGCGGTCCGGTTCCCTCTACGAGACTCGGTGTCCCTCTGGTACACAGACCTTACACGGAGGTAGACACCGATTTCCCTTTCGAAGACGAGATCGGACCTACGTCCTTTTACTCGTTGAGTGACAATTCTCTGCAGGACCTCTTGAATTCTCTGTCTGGACCCCGGCCCCCTCCGGACGTACGTAGAACTCTGAAAGGTTCTCTACTCCTCTCCGGTACTCCTGACGGGTACTACACCGTCGCTCTGACTCTTTGTCGGCGACCCAGTCTTGTGTCTCGGTGCACCGAGACAGAGTCAGACCTCAGACAGTGGTAGGCCGTAGACTCCGTCCCAACCTCCTCCTTTTTTAACTCGGACCATAGTCGGAGACTCTTGACCTTCGAAAGGGGTTGAGGGGTGAAAAGGTGATTTGACGAACCTTAGTAGTCCATACTGAAAGGTCAACGGAAATTTCTAAAAGGGGTTATCGTTTTTAAAGGGGGTTAAGTACAGAATTTCATCTAAGTCCTCCCGTCCCCGGGACAGGTTAGTGTCTTAAGCGGACCCCCTTGAAGGGATCACCAAGTCACTGATTTTGAGGCTCAAGGGTTACGTCCCCTTGGTCCAAACTAGGGATCAGTCCCTTGATCTAGGGTGCACGACGTCGATTTCTAGGACACACGGGGTTGATTCTTGACCACGTCGGTTTATTTATCTATAAATTTTTTTTTTTCTTAAGGGGACCCTTTGTTTCGTAATCGTGTCACCCCGACCCGTTGGGACGATAAAGAAGAGATTATTCCGGGGTGTCGGATGAAGGAGGAGTAGAGTACTCAGGACAGAAAAAGAAACGAGGGGTAAAATAGAGCAAGTTCAAAGGTCCCGGAGGGACCACCAGGTCACCGAATCCGAGGTACACGGGTTACGTCCTCCAGACCCAATCTAAGGGTCAGTCCCTTGATCTAGGGCGTATAATGGTGATTCTAGACCGTATCGGTTTATTTATTTGTTTTATTCTTTACTTTTTAGAGGGTACCAATGGGACTTTTCGTTGGATCTCCAAACACTTCCGTCTTGCAAAAGTGGTCAGTACCTAGAAACACTGAGACATTTGAACAGAGATAGGTGTCGGAAGAGAGACGGTCACTACTTAAAAAGGTCTAGGTACCGTATCATTGTTCTCTTGTCCCGGTCCTGGTTACAGAGATTACAAACGATCGGTGCGTGGGTATATCGGGCTGGAGACCCTCGGGTTCAAAGTGAGGACTTAAAATGTCCCACGACTGGTCTGTAATCCTGCTAGGTCAGTCATAATATGGGTAAGATATTCCGGACTTAACATGTGAAATCACCCAGTGTAAGTGTGGTCGTTGTAGAGGGTGGTTGGACGAGGACTAGTAAACTTAACAGAGAAGGACTTGAAAGGTGCACTCTTACAAATGAAGAAAGTTACCTGTTCACTTACCACCTAAACAGGACTCTCCTTTATAAAAGGGGGAGCTAAGACCAAAACGGAAGGGAGGAGAGGAGGGAAGGAAAATCCTTAGGGACCTCGGGTGACCCAACTTTCGTAGTCCCTTATTAAATCTTCCCAGGGATCCAAGTGGGGTTCCTACACTTATAAGTGTCGGATAAAGAACCTGTAAGCTTAGTAAAGTTGAGACTTGTGTTCGAGGGACAGACCCAACACGTAATATTGACCTCCGGTATCCTCAATTTTCCACTTACTCCCCGGTAAGGGTTCGTGTGTAGTGGGTACCCACCGCGAGGTGACCTCGTTTCGTGACCCCCTGGGTCTCCACGTTCGGTGGTCTTGACCGGCTCCCCTAAGCCCAGGGGAGGAGTTCCACCGGTGAAAAGGGGGACGGAAACGCAGGTCGAGGAGACAGGAGAGAGTGTCGGACTATTTCGGACTACCTTACCCCGTCCCCGGAAGGAATGGTGGGTCCCTCTCCCAGAATACCCCTTTTCCATGAGGTAGGACTCTCGTTCTCGGAGACCTGGTCACCGACCCCTCCCCGCCCCTCCAGTCCAGTCCCTCCAGTCCAGTCCCGAACCTCCTTCCTTACTCGAACCGGACCGTCTCCAGATGGGACAAGGGTCTGGAGAACCCCAAAGTGTGGTTCCGGACGTGGTGCGGTGAGCCGAACGTGCTCGGGATCGCCCTCCGAGGTGCGCGACCCTCACTCTCTCCGACCTGGGCAGTAATTCTGGCAGGTTGCCCCGAGAGACAGGAAACAGTCCGGGCCCTCCGAGGCACAGGAATGGGGCAGGGGGGGTGGGGGGTCTCGTGACCGAGGGGAGGCCGGAGTAATGCGTCATGTAATCGACACCCTTGATTTGGGTAATGTCTTTCCTCCCCCTCTAACCGTGTGGTCTTTTCTTCCGAAGAGTCGAGGTCGATTGTTGAACACGGACAATTGATTTCTTCTAGTAATCTTTTGAGAGTAGAGGAGGAGAGGAGAGGGGACGGAGGGGCAAGGAAGGGGTGGGGTGTGGCCGGTGTAGGTGCAGTCGCCCCTCCCCTCTCTCCCTCCGAGCGTAAGGTTCTACCGACAAAAACCGAGTCAACCTCCGTGACTGGTTTTATTTGCTTCAGGGCGAAGTATTTGTAACATGTTGTTTTATCTGGTCCCCCCTACGAAAATAAAGGAGAAACGGAGAACACTACTCGTAAAAATTATGAATACGGGAATCGTTGAAAGTTTGACTGTTATGTCACAATAATGAAAACAGTGGCATCGCATGTAGTGTGGAGTAAACAGAAGTAAAGAGACACCTCTTTATTCGAAGTCATTCATTAACGGGTCATACGAACTGGTGTCGTTTTCTCCTAAAATTAAATTCCTCCTAAGAAACCAAAACCAAATTAAAAAAAAACATAACTTCAAGTCAACTAAATATTGTAGTACCATCAAAGTCCACACTCGTGTCACTAAACCAATATGGATATACATATAGACCAGATAAGTCCAAGAAAAGGGAGCACACACACACACACACACACACACACACACAATCAACGAGTCAGCACAGGTTGAGAAACGCTGGGGTACCTGACATCGAGCGGTCCGAGGAGACAGACACCCTAAGAGGTCGTTCTTATGACCTCACTCAACGGTAAGGAAAGAGGTCCGCTAGAAGGGCTGGGTCCCTAACTTGGGCCAGAGAATGTGACGTCTGTCTAAGAAGTAGTTGACTCGGTGGTCCGTTCGGGAAGAAAAGGGAATATCCAATAACTTTTTTGTGACTCACATCAAGGGACACCATATGTTATCCAGGAACTACCATCCTTCGAAAATAAAGATGATAAGTCATTACATTTATAGTCTCGACCTTTCAGTGAAACTTTCAGTAGGTGCATTCGGACAAAGACGTCTCCTTCTATGATCGTGGGTCTCCCTCATGTACTGCACAGGGTGGGGACCACTCTCGGTGTACATTCAACAAACATTTGGACCCTAAAAAGGAAAGGTTGTTCGAAAGAGGTCAAACGAGTAGAACAGAAAGCTAAAAGGAGGGAGGAGCCGACACAAGAGTCGATCCTTGCCCTGTTACAGAAGGTTCTGCAAGTCATTTCGTGGAACCTGTAGACCGGTGTGTCCTGTACCTCGTAGTCGACACCTGAACGGTGAACGAGAAGGAGAGAGGGTGTGACTTTTCGTTTTTGGGTTGTTGGTGGGGTTTTGGGAGATGTTTTATACCAAGTTTAGTGTCCAGAGTCCCGCTACCAGGCGGACTTGTAAGAGACACACAAGGGGTGGACCTTGTTCGAGTACCCGCGGAGGGACGTTCGGGAAAGGTCAAGGACACCGTCGGAGACGGGTCTGGACCTTGACCGCTTTAACAGAAGGTTACATGTACGTGAAGAAGGGGAGACTTACAAGTTCGAGACAGACTTTGATGAGTTACTTTCTCCCTCGACGTCTCTTCTGTTCAGTACGTACCGACAGGGGAGCCCCGAGGAGTTCTGGATGATCATTACATCCTACGACTCTTTTCTCTACAAAGAGGAATTTAGTCTCGGGGGAAAATTAAACACACGTACACACACTCACCCACACACGTACGTACACACACACACACACACACAAATGACATGAGAGATTTTTCCAGACTAATCGTAAAGGAAAAGTCAACCAGGAAGAGACAGGGTCGACGTGGTTAACACCAGTCCTTTTGTCTTAACCACGTTGTCGGTAAGTCCTTTCGTCGACTTTCCCTCTCACCTCTTGCCTGTTCCCCCACTCAACAGAATGTCGAACTTCTCTGAGGAGGTTAATTTTTGTGTGCCTCTCTTCTCTACGCTACTCAATAAACTCCCCTCATCTGTTTTACTACAGGTTCTACGTCCTAGGACTTAATTTCGTATTTTCTCCCCTTTCCACTGGAGCTGATGGATACTCTTTTTTTATATATCTTTTTACGTTTAAAAAAAAAGTCTCGTTACCCTGTCTTTTACATACACAAAACTCTTTACTTTTTCATCTCTACCTTTAAAGGAAAGGGACAAGAAAAAGAAAAATTTACCTACGAAGGAAATTATATCAAAAAGATTATCTCCCTTCACTTTAGCAGACCAGAAGTCGGGGTTTTCTCTTCACTGAAGCACACACACACACAAACACGAGTCAGCGAGTCAACACAGGTTGGGAAACGCTGGGGTACCTGACATCAGACGGTCCGAGGAGACACGTACCCTAAGAGGTCCGTTCTTATGACCTTATCCAACGGTAAAGGAGGAGGTCCCTTTGAAGGGCTGGATCCCCAGCTTGGGCTTACAGGACAATGAGGACTTGACCGTCCGTCTAAGTAATGGTGACTCGACGGACATGACTTCTCAAAATCTGGAACTCAGTTTGTCTGGACACGTACTTAAAGTCGAGGTGGTGAATGACTGACTCGTGTGAACTGGTGTAATGACGAAAGAGATTCACTGAAGTTAAATTTTCACTCCTCTAAACAAAAATGAATGTTTTGTCTATGAATATCTGAATCTCTTACTTGAATACTACCAACGGCCCCATCCCCCTTCTTACCCTCCCACATCAATCCCTCAAACCCTACCTGTATATGTCTAACGATATAAATTTTATTTATTCGTTGTTCCTGGATGACATATCGTGTCTCTTGAGACGAGTTACAATACACCGTCGGACCTACCCTCTCCCCAAACCCCCTCTTACCTATTGCACATATACGTATCGACTCAGGGAAGCGACCAGTGGACTCTGATAGTGTTGTAACGATTAACGGATATAGGGTTATGTTTTATTTTTCAAATTTTTTACTCCTCCGTAAGAAACGATGTTTCTTACCGACTCCACTAACAATTTTATGTACAAGTCATGGATGGAACGTTATTCGAGAGTTACTTAAGATACTTATAATGTACTACCTGTCTGGTCCTCTACCCTCTAGACTACGACTTTATACGTGTTCAGGTTTCGACCGAGACAGTGAAAGGTCGAGACGTCCGGTCCTATTCAATTGGAAAGTCACGGAACGAGAGGAGTAGGTATTTTACACCCATTTTACAGATGGAGTAATACACCGGTTTAATCTGTCAAACATACTTCTCCTACTCGGTACAGTCCATCGATGATGTACTGTCACTTTTCACTTCCCAATTAGACGAGTCAGTATAGACTGAGAAACGGTGGGGTACAGTACCGGGTGGTCCGAGGAGACAGGTACCCTAAAGGGTCCGTTCTTATGACCTCACCCAACGGTAAGGGAAGAGGTCCCCTAGAAAGGGTGGGTCCCTCCCTTGCGTCCAGAGGACGTGACGTCCGTCTAAGAAATGAAAGACTCGGTGGTCCCTTCGGGAGGCTATGATGTACCACAACCACCACGAAGACAAATAAAGGACTCTGAGGCCACAAGAGGGACGGTGGTTGATACGTCTACTGGAAATTCTACGACACATCAAAAGTTGCCGGAGTCAAATGGACAGACATTTGTCTCAATCTCAAGAAACAAATAAGGTTGAGACACTAATGTGTTCAAAGGACAAAAATACTGAAAAGACAAAGTTCTTACGGATCGTTTATCGATTAACTCAGAGATCTCGACGAAGGTCCCATTGGATGTCGTCGGGGAAGGGGAGCCACTGGGAGACAGGGGGTCGAGAAATGATTCAAGTAAACAAAAACTGGCACGACCCGGAGCCAACGAGACTCATCCGAAAGAGATCAACACCACGAGTCCGAGGAGTCCAAAAGCACAACACCTCGCACCCGAGATCCGTGAGTCCGAAATCATCAACATCGTCCCCCCGAGTCATCGACACCGAGGGGTCGAGGTCTCCCGTCCGAGTCATCGACACCACGTGCCGGAATCAACGAAGCACCGTACCGTACACCCTAGAAGGACCTAGTCCATACCTTGGACACAGGGGGTGTAACCGTCCACCTAAGAATTTGTGACCTGGTGGTCCTTCAGGACAGACGAGGGGAATCGAGAGACTGAGTGACTGGGACCGAATGTGTTTCTCGTCTCTGAGGGACCTTCTTCTTTAGAAGGATGTACACCACTGGATGTCACATGACTTCTGTCTCCTACCGATCTCTACGTTCTTTTTCCGTCCCCAAGTTTCGTCTAGATAGTCAAACTTACTTCGCCTAATATCTGTTGACCCTACTTCTAGTTCCCGAGACTTCAAGTTCCGACCACTACCCAAGTGTAAGACCGAGGTTGGGACTGCTGTCGACCAGGCTGAGGTGGTAACTGCCTCAGAGCGAAAGGGGAAGATTATGTCGTTCTAAAATTTTTACCTTAGTAAGAGCCCTCCTAATTCATTCGACTAGGTACATTCTACGACCGTCCGTGTGACCGACCATATAGACTCGGGACCATTATAAACGACAATGCTAATAATTATAACGACGACAATAATAGTATCTATTGACCTTCTCGGGGTGTCTTCTCTGTACTTCCACCCCTACCCCTCGGTTACTCCCTCCCTAGTCCCTTCACCAGTCACAGTACACCTTGTAGGTACACTGGGAGGAATCTCTTTCGGTTGTCGAATCCAGAATAGAGGAATAAATAAAAACTGACACGGCCCAGAAACAGCGACACACCCGAAAGGAGATCAACGCCGTTGACCCCCAATGAGACTAACGTCACACGTCCGAAGAGTAACACCACCGAAGGAGAATAACACCTCGTGTCCGAGTTATCAACACCGCGTGTCCGAATCAACAAGACGTTGTACCCCCTAGAAGGGCTTGGTCCCTAGCTTGGGTACAGAGGACGTAACCGCCCGTCTAGGAAATGGTGACTCGGTGGTCCCTTCGGGTTGTCAACATCCAAACTTTTCGAAGGGTCCAAATGTATACAGGGGAGGGAGGGTGGAGGGTGGGGTAGGGTGGGCAGATCCTACAGATACCGACTGAACACAACACACACCGTCTTTGGTTGTGTTATAACATTTCGTTAATAGGAAGTTAATTTTTATCTCGTTAATTTTTTTTTTTCGAAGGGTCCATTAAGACTGTGGTTCGGTCCTGACTAAACCTTGTTGTGTCAGGGTCCTCTAAGTAATCAACACTTGAGGGTCTGTTCCTTGACTTTAAGGACCGGAGACGGGGATTCCTCGACGGACCGTGCCCGTTCGTGCGGAGTAGTCTAAGGTCAAGGAAGGAAACATTTTGTTTCGTAGAGAGCCAGAGGAGGGTCCAGAGAGGACAAGTTCGCAGAATTTACCGAAATGAACCGACTCACTCTTAGGTACAGGTCCTCCATAAGCACAATGAGTAGGAAGGTCAGACAGAAAACCTGCGAAAAGAGTTCGACTGTCCGAGAATCACTCGGGAGACCCAGAAGGGTGGTGTGGGGAGGATCCTGTGGTGCACCTAAGAGACTCAAGTAAAGGTCAGACTACTCGACGATGGACCATGGTATAACTTTCCGTCACACGTCCTTGAACCCACTGTTAGGTCCCTGGCCGAACGACTTACTGAACCTCGAACCATTAACATATTAACCCCGAACGACTATTGTGTAAAAGAACTTGTAAATCCTGCACGGTTCGTGACGGGATTCTTGAAATTGAGATAATGTACCGCATTAAGAGTACTATCGTCCTACTACAGTTGTACGAAGAAGGGTCAAATGTCGATATCTACATGTGAGACTCCGAATTTCTCTAATTTATTGAACGGGTTCTAGTGTCTTGACCACACACCACGTCCGTCCCTGTACGGGGTCCGAGGCTGTAGTTCTGAAAGGAACCCGTCTGGTACACTGGGGAACGTTTGGTGTTCAGTGTCACAAAGAAACACGGTTACTCACCTAGTGCGTTCTCCCCACGTCCGAGTGAAGTGTATATTCCGTGACGTAAACAAAGGAGGTCAGGTCTCCTCAGAGATCTTCGGTATATGAGCAAGTGGAAGGGTTCCTTGGAAGGGGTTGGACGAGGTCGAGTAGAAGAGGTAGGACCGACGGAGACTGGTGACGCCAAATAAGCTTAACTCTTACACGTGATTCATACTTTATGAGTAGTCTAAAGTTTCTGAGTGATTATTTTTTATAGATTATCGTGTGAGTATTAAACATACAACTGCTGTACAACTTTACTAATATGAAATCTTTACACCTAATTTATTTTATAATAATTTGACAAGGGGAAAATAAGGAGAAATCTAAAGGACGAAGTTTAAGTTCTAAATTTTAATACACACACCGACTGTAGACATCGAGTGTAATATAAAGAGCCCGGACTTTATTTTGGTGGACGCAAACTCTGAGGTGAGACGGTGTAGGACAGACACACTGGAGCCCGTTCAAGTGTTTAGGGCCACCCGAAGTTAAAGGGGTAGACCTTTTACCCCCATTCTTACTCCGGTTGGAGTTGCATTCCAACAACACTCGTAAATTGCTGAATTTAAAGGAGAGAACCTTCCGCAAGGTGAAGGAGGAGTGAAGAATCCCAAGACGTAGAAGGTTTTGTCGTGTCAAAGAGCCTTGAGGACCCTTGCAGTGTAGCAGGAACTGAAAGAACGGAAAATTCGCCTGCAAAGTCATGCGTACGGACTTCGTCGTAAGTTTCGTCAGACACTCAAGGAACTTTAGTCCAGAGCACAAAAGTAGAGACACAAAAGAAAGGACAATTCAGAGGGTCCCTGAATTATGTCCCGGACGGGTTTCACCACAACGTATATACGAATAATTACCTGATTAACTAATTATACGGACGGGGCGGGGGTACGGTCCTTCAGTCGGTACGGCTTTTCCTTCACTAGTGGAAAGGAGACCAGGGAGAGTTCGGCAGAAGGGACCAAGAAGAGACGTCGTGCCTTGTTGAGGTACAAAAAGTAAGATTAGTGGGACGGTGAAGAATCCGAACGTCTTACCTACCACCGAAGGGGGTGGGGGTGGGGGCGGGGGTGTGGTCGTGCACTTATAATTCTAGTCGATATTAAACTTGGGAACTTTCTTCACCGGCCCAAGTAATTTGAGATTAACGCGACTACCAATCCGTTCTATCAACGAAATTAATTCCTTCGGGAGGGAACCGAGAACGACACCAAGACCACCATGATCCCTCCCACGACGGTCACGACGACCCTCCGACCAATAACTGTACCACAACTTCCCTCCTTAAGTCTTCGGGTCCCGGGTGGGAGACCGTCGGGGCAGAGGTACGGACGGTTCGTAGAGTTCAGACAGTAATGGGAAAACCCTTGAATGGGTCCCCCTCCTTTGAAGAGGATCGAAACCTAGGGTGAACCTCAAGTCCCTTGTACAGAAGGTCCCTTTCTTTTAGGGAGGTCTGTCGTATGAAAGTATGGTCTTTCAGGGGGGTCTGAAAGGGAAACTCCCTTTCATAAGACCGAACCTACAGACAGATTGTTAGATCAGAAGGGACCCGGACCCGTTTCTCTGGAGGTTGTGACTATCCCTTTAACATGGTGATTGCCGGGAGAGGAAACATAATTTGTGCGGAAGGGAGTCTTTGTGGAACTTTTAAGAGGAACTGTAAATCTTCTACCGTTGGATCACTCAAGACTCGGGAATCGTACCTAAGTACGACTCTATGGTTTCGAGGTGCTACGACCTTCCTCTTGCCCTACGTATCCTACGACCCCTCCTTACACTCCCCGCGGTGCCGTTTTAGGACGGTCCAAAGGGTTCCGGTTGGGTTCTCGTCTGAGATCTACTCGAAACTTCACGGACTACCCGGTCACGTCCTCTACGACATAACGTGACGGGACGATAGACAAGAGCTGATTTCCTAATTAAGGGTAGGGGCCGTCCCCTACGTCGGTAGAGACTTGAACAGGAACGACTCCTCTCTACGGAGAAGGTACCTGTCTGAGGGAAGCCTCCGTTGTTCTTATATTCTACACCGGGGCGTTGGGTCGGGCTCAGTTGGGACTTCCCACGCAGACGACATTGACTACCTGGCCGACTCCGAAACCCTGACGTAACGTCGGGTCGGGTGGCAGACGAGGTTGGACAAAAGAAGAGGAAAGAGCATCCTCAACTAGACTTCTCGTGAAGGGTTACTTACAGGAAGTGTGATGAGAAGTAAAGTCTTAGACGAAGGACCCTTCAGACTGGAAGTTGTCCCTCAGGGGAAGAACTGTTGGTCCACTGAAACACAACCGTGGATTGCGGGAACGATGGGTAGGTGGTCATCCACCAGATGCAAACGATGAGTCGGTGACGGTCCGTCAGATGTGAGTGCTGGGCAGGTGAGGGTCCGCCAGATGTGAGTGCTGGGCAGGTGACGGTCCGCCAGATACGAGTGCCGGGCAGGTGACGGTTCTCCAGATGCGAGTGACGGGCAGGTGAGGGTCCGCCAGATGTGAGTGCTGGGTAGGTGACGGTCCGCCAGATGCGAGTGTCGGGCAGGTGACGGTCCTCCAGATGGGAGTGGAAAGGTGACAGTCCACCGAAAGTCCTAGGCACAGATGAGAACGTGAACTAAGGGACGTGCCCACCGGACTGTAGTGTAGACGTCGAGGTGGGTTGGTTGACACTCAACTCAAACGTGGAATTGTCTATTCGTACACGACAACCTAGAGGTTCGGGAGAATGAGGTGCCGGTCGACCCTGGTACCAGGGGAGGAGGTGGTTCCTTCTCCTTACGCAGAGGATACGAGTCACATAGAGGGGTTACTTGACTCAACGTCTGAGTAAGAAACCCCCTTATTAGCCACGACGGACAGTTCGGACGAAGGTCTTGGGGGACCCTGAGTCACTACGAGACTCGGTAGTGGTTTCGTTCTACGCCGACAGTCAAAGACCCCTACAAAGTAGGTGAAGAGTGACAGTGTCCTCAACAGGACCCGTAGGAACTTTTCATCGACATGAAATCAACCGAAGATTTAGTTCTTTTTAGTTACATATACATACCAACTAAGTGAAACGATATGTTGATGTGATAATGTTTGGTTGATGTGAGGTTATTTTAAATTAATTTTTTAAAAATTAATTTTCTTAGTTCTTATCAGGTCTACAGTAGAACTGAGTGACGGGTCGTGCCCAGGACTTGGTTAGGACCGTAAAAGCGTAGACAGTAATTAGGGTTCGTCTCGTCGAATCTCTCCGATTCGGGTGACTATTCTTGTAAGTCCGTCGGTTTAACATTCTACCTTAATCTTATTTTCCGGTTTGTGTCACATAAAACCAAACGAGTAGATCCTCATTTGAAAAACAACAACAACTTCAGCATAGGCTGAGAAAAACTGGAGTACCTGACATCGGGTGGTCCGAGGAGACAAGAAGTAATAGAGGACCTCAAACGAGTACAGGTAACTCAGCCACTCCGATAGTTCGATAGAGTAGAAGACAACGGGCGAAGAAAACGGAAGTTAGAAAGGTTCATAGTCCCAGAAAAGGTTACTCAGCCGAAAAGTATAGTCCACCGGTTTCATAACCTCGAAGACGAAGTCGGAGTCAGGAAGGCTACTTATAAGTCCCAACTAAAAGAAATCCTACTTTTACGTGTAGATTTAGGGTGTATGGGACCGTTTACACCTGACTAGGGGGTGCCTGGGCGACGTCGTAGTAGACGAATTCGGATGTTAGGGTCCTCGTCGATTCAAATAAGAAATCTGAAGTCATCGAAGGAAACTGAGGGACCGGTGCGAGCAAGCACGGAAAGGTGGGTCTACCTGTCCACCCTTAAAGGAAGACAAGAGGTTGGGTTTAGGAGGCCGAAGGACGTTGTGGACGGGAGGTGCTTCCCGTCCCTTCTCACACAGGAAGTAAGGAGTGCCTGGACGGACGTGAACTTTACAGTCAGGAAGGCCCCTTCACCGAGACGACCACCCACGGAGGCACAGGTGTCGTGGTAAGGGGTCCCGGTTCACGGTTCACTGCTTTCACAGCCCCGAAAACTTTAACAGTCTCCTTGACTAAGGGAACAGTTCAGAGCAGGACATCTTAACCTCCCGGTTTAAGATGAAAGCACAGTCGACGGTGCGTCTAGTTTCCGACGACTGTTCCTCGACTTCGCAAGCACGGACCGGACGAAGTTGGAAAGGAGCCGGGTCGGACGCCTTACGAGGACCGAAAGCCGAGGGAACTTGAGAGAATAGCTAGGGGGAAACACCCGGTCGTATACTTCCCGGACCCTTTAGTAAAACTCCCTGTATTGAGTCCCTCGTGTAAGAATGTAACCATGGTCCGCCTCCGGGAAAAGCCTACGACACTTGAGGTAGTCTATCTTTAGGGTTTACAGGCAAAAACAAAAAACAAAAATCAAAGATCCAGAGAGAACTCCTAAAGAACCATCTACAAATTATCAATGAGTTGGAGGGTTTCCAACCAATATTTTTTCTTTAACTTTCAGAGGTTCTGACAGTGAACCGACCCATCCGTGTTAGAGACGGTAAGTAATAATGACAACGGAAATAGTAATAAAATTGTGTTTCATAATTCTTTTAAACCCCCGAAGGGACCATCGAGTCAGTCATTTCTTAGACGGACGTAACGTTCTCTGGACCCAAGTTAGGGACCCAACCTTTCTAGGGGACTCCTCCCGTACCGTTGGGTGAGGTCATAAGAACGGACCTCTGAGGGGTACCTGTCTCCTCGGACCCCCCGACGTCAGGTACCCCAGATTTTCTCAACCTGTCTGACTCGCTGATTCGTATGTGTAATTATTTTAAACACTAGTCCACCACGTCACCATTTCTTAGACGGACGGTTACGTCCTCTGTGTCTAAATTAGGTACCCAACCCTTCTAAGGAACCTCTTCCTTTACCGTTGGGTGAGGTCATAAGAACGGACCTTTTAGGATACCAGTCTCCTCGGATCACCCGATGTCAGATACCCGGTGTTTCTTAGTCTGTGTTGACTCACTGATTGTGTGTATGTGTGTGTTTGACGAGATTTGTTATTTCAGATAAAATTTTTGTAGTCGGTCCTCCAACCCGGTTTTTTAAAATTTTTAATGTCGTCCTCCCTCCGGTTACCTTTAACCTCTACTCCTACCTCTCCCCGTCTCAGTCGGTACGGAACCCTTTACGTCGGTATAATCCTCAGGTCTTGACCCCCGGGTTGAAGTTGTCGTCATAACCTCCTCCTGTACCCCACTCTGGGGGTGTCTAAAGTGTTTCGTTCCCGTTCAGAAGGGTAACGAGTGACAACCCATCCTGTGTTTCCTCTATTGAAGACCTCGGGGAAGGACGTTGTGCAAATAGGGGTCTGGTACTCCACTCACTCACTACCTGTGCAAGTGTAATAATCATTGGGGTCTACATGGACTTTCATATAGTTCAGTTCCAATTCTCTCATCTACCCCACGTCTACTCGTCGACATCTGTCGTAGGTCCACAGAGTCCTTCTCCGTCCGGTCTGTTGCCTCTGACACCTCGCACCACAGTCCAGGTACACGAAGACCTGAGGTCTCCCGGGTGGCAACCGAAGAATTAAGTTCGAAAGAGAAACCAGAAAAAAAATTAACCGACACGACCTAAAAACAACAACGCGCCCCCGAAAGAGATCAAGACCAAGTTCCTGAAGAGGAATACCACCGAAGAGAAGGACACTTCGTGTCCGAGATCCCACGAGTCCGAAGTCATGAACACAGCGTCCCCGTATCAACGAGGTGTCGTATATCCTAGAGGGTCTGGTCCCTAGCTTGGGTGCAGGAGACTTAATCATCCGTCTGAGGGTTGGTGACCTGGTGGTCCCTTCAGGGAGAGAAGTCAGAAAACCTGTCACGATTCGTAGTGGGGAACTAAAGGGAGAGTGGATAGGGATGAAGTGGAGGGTTTATCGGAGTTAAAAAGACTGGTCAGTTGTAGTTCGACGTCCTGAGTTGACTTGGTCTGTCCCCTCTAAGAACCGGAAAAGAAACTTTGGTGTAAGTCCGTGATGACCTCTGTTGTTTTAGAGTTTTTACTTTTTTTTTTTTTTTTTGGAGGTCGTCTCTAAGTCGTGTCGTAACTCTGAGAAGTAAGTCTTTTGAAGGAAAAGTGTATCGAGAACTGAGACCCTTGACATTTTAGGTGACGGCCCTTGGGAATAAGGAGAACCACCGGTAAAGAAGGACGAGTAAGAGTTGAGTAAGAGGAGGTGTCGTGAGTGTTCTCACACGAAAGGGTCAGACAATTAAGACCTCAGAATTGTTCTCCGACCTGTCATTTAGACACCTGTCTCCTTAGGATGCAATAGAATTAGATAAAACAAAGACTTAAAGTCCATCGTCCATCACTCTTAGGTCCGTCGTTGACGACGACGACGATTCAGTGAAGTCAACACAGACTGAGACACGCTGGGGTATCTACCCTCGGGTAGTCCGAGGTGGCAAGGACCCTAAGAGGTCCGTTCTTGTGACCTCGTCCAACGGTAAAGGAAGAGGTTACGTACTTTCACTTTTCACTTTCACTTCAACGAGTCAGCACAGGATGAGAAACTCTGGCGTACCTGACGTCGGATGGTCCGAGGAGGTAGGTGTCCTAAAAGGTCCGTTCTTATGACCTCACCCCACGGTAACGGAAGAGACGGTCCGTCGTTTCATTCTAGATTTTTAAGTAGACTTAGAGTATTCGAGAAGTCAAACCCGTCGTTTCAAACGAATGTGGAAACGAACAAAGGTATTTTCACAGAGAGTGAACTGTCGCCCAAAGAACACCCGTCTGTGATCTAAAGAGAGACAAAGACGGACCGTGTAGTACATGATTCATGAACTATTTATTTAAGATGTTTTTACCATCTTTTGTGCTCAATCTGTAAGCCTACTTACTTGAACTGGTCTACCCTAGCCTGTGCTCTCATCCTTTTCGTGACCTTTTCTAAGTCTTACACTTTGTTTCAAAAGTCAGGGTAGACGGACATTCTTAATAGGTCCTTCGAACATTTTGTGTGAGTACCAACCCGAGGTAGGACCTGGTTAATTTGGTCTTACCTCGAAAACTCTCAAGTTTCCACTAAGGTTTCCCTTAAGTTCCAACTCTTGATAACCAAAACGGATTGAACGACGAGGACAACCTTTCGAGGTGGCACACACAGAGAGGATGACCATGATTCAAATCGGAGATGGCCAACTGTGTACAATCCTTTTAGAAAGGTAAGTGTCTGTAAACAAATAAACGTACCTCAGTCTGTCCGTCGTGGGTTCAAACCACTTCGTAGACCCGGTAACTCTTACAGTTATAGTGAACTACTGACAGAGGTAAAGTACTCCTAAATGATTCGGGTCGTCTTATGATCTACGTCCAATACTTTCCCAGATTCCGTCTCACGGGACAAAGACCCTTTCTTTGTTCCGACCCCGCCCTAGACGTTCCGAAATGTTACACGACGTAGTCGTTAGTGTACGGTTTCACCCCTAGTTCTACTGCTACCCTCAAGTCTCCTGTGGTACTCAATGTGGTCCTCCAACCAGAACTCGATCTGAAGCTTCCTACTCATCCCATAAACAAAAAATTAACATCATAAAAACGAAATGTTACAACACACTCAAAGACGACATGTTGTCGCACTTAGTCGACGACGACGGTGACGATTCAGTGCAGTCAGCTCAGACTGAGACACGCTGGAGTATCTGCCGTCGGGTGGTCCGAGGGAACAGGGAGCCTAAGAGGTCCGTTCTTGTGACCTCACCCAACGGTAAAGGAAGAGGTTACGTACTTTCACTTTTCACTTTCACTTCGGTGAGTCAGCACAGACTTAGTCGATATACATATGTATATAGGAGAGGGAAAGCACGGAGGGAGGGAGGGGTGGGGGTAGGGTGAGTAGATCTAGTGGGTTTCGTGGTTCGACTCGACTCAAAGGACACGAAATATCGTCCAAGGGTGGTCGAGAGATAAAATGTGTACCATCTCATATATACAGTTACGATGTGAGAAGTAAACAGAGTGGGGGAGAAAGGGGTGACACAGACATTTAGACGAGAGATACAGACGTAGAGGTGAGGGTGGGACGTTTATCCAATTAGTCATGGTAAAAAGATCTAAGGAGTATATACGAAACTATATACTATAAACATAAAGAGGAAGACTGAATGAAGTGAGACATACTGTCTGAGATCCAAGTAGGTGTAGAGAAGTTTACTGGGTCAAAGTAAAGAAAAATACCGACTCATTAGGTGACATCTATACATGATGCAGAAGTAATAGGTGAGTAGACAGTCACCTGTAGATCCAACGAAGGTTCAGGACCGAAAACATTTATAACGACGTTACTTGTGACCTCACGCACACAGAAAAACTTAATACCAAAAGAATATACCATATAGCCTCTTCCGTTACCGTGGGGTGAGGTCATGAGAACGGACCTTTTAGGGTACCTGCTCTTCGGACCACCCGACGTCAGGTACCCCAGCGCTTCTCAGTCTGTGCCGACTCGCTGAAGTGAAAGTGAAAAGTGAAAGTACGTAACCTCTTCCATTACCGTTGGGTGAGGTCACAAGAACGGACCTCTTAGGGTCCCTACCCCCTCGGACCACCCGACGGCAGATACCCTAGCGTGTCTCAGCCTGTGCTGACTTCGCTGAGTCGTCGTCGTCGTCGTATACCATATACGGGTGATCACCCTAACGACCTAACCTACTTGTCCTAGACTTCTCCACCTTCCCTCCCTGCTCTTATGAAGACTAAGGTCCTGACCATCACGTCCTGAACTCTTACTACTTAAAGAAACTGAGGGAGACCGGGAACTCTATGTAGGTCATGAGTGACTAAGGTCTACTTTCAGGTTGTTCCTACGTCATAGAAAAAATAAAAAAAGAACACTCGAAATAAAATAAAACTTTTTAAGTAAATGAAATTAACTTCCTATTAACGAAATGTTTAATAGGAATGGTTTATAATGGAAGTGGTTTACAACACAACCAAAGACGGTATCTAGTTGTATTTAGTCTGTCCGTGTGTATACGGGGGAGGGAGAACTCGGAGGGNGGGGGGGGGGGGGTGGGGAGGTCCGACAGTGTCTCGTGTTCTTCCTGAGTCATAGAAAGTCTAAGGGAAGGAGACCAGGAGAGTAGTTGAGGGGTCACGAGAGTGAAGGACCAGGAAGTATAGACCCAGGCTTTGAGGGGGTCAGGGACACTCAGTTACGGTCTAGATCTGAGGAACTAGAATGCCACGCTACGAACCGAGAAGTGAAAAAAGGAAGTCGTAGAAACTCAAACAATTGACTCTCTATGAGAGAGAAAATACTCACCGAGGACCTGGAGAAAGGTCGGTCCGTCCAGGTCGGAAGAGAGGAGGGGTGGTCAACATGGGGTCTTAAGATTCTGTAACAGAGTCGGTCCCGGTATTCCTTCCATCGTCAGTTTCAGGTTGGGACGTTCTCGCGGAGAGTTGGAGAGAGCCGTAGCACCTTACGTATCCTTTCTACCGCTATAAGTGTGTCATTCACCTCGGAGGACGAGAGACGACAGAACGCCTCCACTGACCGGGACTCCCCTACCGATAAACGAGGGACCTTGGCCCGACAACTTACGGTTCGGTACAGGGTTCGTTAAGACAACGGTCGACTACGGGACTGGAGACGGTTGGAGGTCTGGTAATGTTGACTCTTCAATCCATAGGGGGTGGAAATCCCCCATCTTTCTCCGTTTGAAATTTCTCTATGTTTGGAATTTCGGTGTTTACTCTGTAAAACCGAAGTTCTCGATCCGAAACTAGCAAACCATCCTGTGTCTTTTGACCAAGTCTGAACTGGTTCTTACATGGAGAACAGTGTCAAGACTCTTTTGTACCTTTAGGTTTCCCACGGGGTTTGCAACGAAGAAGGTCGACCCCGTTCTAGGAAGAGAACGATTCGACTATATAACAGGTCGGCGAAAGTCGACCTGGGAGAACCGTCGGTACCTCCTTTACACTAGTCTTTCACCCTCGTTCTACCCTGTCTCCGTCCCCGGGTCGCGACGAACCTCCAAGGTATACCGCCTGTGTGGTAACAAGTCCCCAGGCATGTTTTCAAGTGACCCCAGGTCCGTCCTTCACCCGTGTTCGTGGATTCAACTGTATCATCCTACAAGGTTCCTACCTGTGTCATAGGGTTGTCCACTCCCTCTTTCCGTCGTTCGTTGAGATCTTTGAACCACAAGTGGGTCCTCTCACTGATCACTCATGACAGTCTGGGGACTTGGAGGTTCCGACTCTTAATCATTCCCTAAGGTAGAAGAGGGGATACGACAACAGTACGACCCCTGTCGGGTCAATCCCCTTAGAGTTTCTGTTTCTATTAGCGTAGTGGTCGGTCCGTCAGACCTACCTGGTCGGTGTCTCCCTCTCTCTCCCTCTCTCTCTCTCTCTCTTCGGACCTTAACCTCTTCGTCCCTTTTAGATTCGATCCCATGGTTTACCCGAATCTTCATTTCATTTCTTCGTCAGTTCTCATTAGTGTAACTTCACACCCCAGTACACAATTCATAGAGACACAAGGATATGGATCGTGTCTCGACGGTGTACCAACTCAAATAAAAAACATTACTTATATCTCGACTCGGGTTCCAGTATTCCTAGTTTACAGAGTTCCGTGTCTTAGTTCCCGACGTCCCCGACTCTTTAGTTTAGTCCAGTTGAACGATACATAATCTTCGGACGGGTCCAGTAGACCTTCGTTCGACCCGACCCCCGTTCCTTCCGTAGTGGTCAGATCTCTCTTGGTCCCGTGTCCATGGCCACTGTTCTGGTGGAATGCCCTAAGACCCCACGAAATACCAAGTGACTCCTGTGAATGGGCCTCGTAGGTTGGACGTGTCGTCGGACGAGTCGTATAGGTTCTCACCCACTCTTGACGAGGGGTAGAAGGGTGGGCTAAAATGAAGGAACTCACGGTTAGTCTACCTCACCTACGGTCACCGAACAAATGGATGTTGTGTACGCCTCACCCTTCAGTCCTCCACCCGTCCTCCCTGGAACCGAGGTAGGCTTTCGGTTGACACGTCCCTCAGGACCCCCTGTTCCGTGCCCCCTCGGTCTTATTTATAACCTGAAAGTGAAACTTTGGGACGCGGCGACCCCGTCAGCGACAACACTACCCGTTCGGCTCTCCCGACTTATAAATGTGAAAGACTAACAAGGGTGGTTGGACGACGTACGAGAGGGAGACGACCTTCAATAGATAAACAAGTAAGTAAGTAAGTGAATGGAAGAAGAAAAATTTTACACACACAAGCAAACCCTTTTCTCCAACCCTCCCCACTCCGCCGGTCGACTTCAACTCAGTTCTAAGAGAAGGTAGAGTCTCTTTCCTTTACTTTGGTGTCTACCTTTCAGTTCCATCTCTTTCACGACTGACTAAAGGTTTAGAAAATGAGTGTCAAGAAAAAAAAAAAAAATAAAACCCTATTAAAATCTGAATAGTTTTATAACGTTTCTGTTATCTCAAGGACATGTAGAAAGTCGGTCAAGGGGGAGTTCAATCGTAGAATAGATTAGTTCGATGTACACAGTTTTCACTCTGTCGTTGTGACCTCGGTGTGATAATGGGTTTGAACCACAGTAGTCAAGGGGGTAAAGACGGGAAAACGACAAGGACCTCGGTTAGATCCTGGGGTACAATGAAAATTAGTAGTATCGAGGAATTCGTAGGAAACTAGACCCAGTTAAAGGGTCAGAAAAGAACAAAGAATACCCCGAAGGGTCTAGCATTTTTTAAGCGAACGTTACGTCCTCTGGACCCAAGCTAGGGATCTAACCCTTCTAGGGAACTTCTTCCTTTACCGTTGAGGTCATAAGAAGGGACCCTTTAGGGTAACTGTCCTGGGACCGTCCGATGTCAAGTGTCCCAACGTTTTCTCAGTCTGGTTTGTTATCGTTGTTACCTGTATTTAAACTCCCCTGTGTTAAGTTGAGTTATGTTAGTTATACCTGAGTTTCCAAATAAGAGACCTAATCTTAGACAAACAAATAAAGGAGTTTAACAAGGTCGAAACAGGAACCCCTCGAGAAGGTCGACTCACAACCGTAGAAAAAGTATTCAGAGGTAGAACGAAAGAGAAAAAAAAGATAAAAGGAAGAAGAAAAGACAGAAAAAGGTAGAGACAGACAGAGACACATAAAAGGAATGAAGGACTCTGACTTTCTATGAGGCCCGAGTAAAATATAGTAGGGACAGGGTGGGGACCTTCGTCGGTAAAGAAGTATGTCGGGGCTAAGGAAAATACCCTCTTACAATGAGTCTTTCTAGGTTCGCGTCCCACACAAACAACGATATTCTTACACCGACGAAGATCCGGAAAGTTGTCTCAATCCTTTATATGCACATACACGGTTCACTACATGTGTACGGATAGATACACTTGAAGACACAGAGATTTAGAGATGTACATAACTTTATTTACGCAAGAAAGACGCCCGACGTCGACATTGGGTCGTGGGTCCTGAGGTCGGAAGGGCGGTTACTTTCACATTGAAGAAAAAGACTGCCACTCTTTAGACCGAGGAAAATAGGTGTCAAATAAATGAATAAACAAGTCGGGGTATGGATGTGTCTTTCATCAAAGTCTTAACGATTGGACACGGAGACACTCTTCGTTCGAAAGGTTACTCTTGTGTCACAAAAGATGTCACGGAAAACAGTTGTCGGAATGTCAAAGGTCAATTTCGTGGTAAAGGGTGTCAATGATTCCAGTCGAGGAAGGGGTAGGGGGATGGGTCGGGTGTCTTGGGGGAATGGGGACCGACCGGGGGGGGTGGAAGGAAGTACTCCAGTCCAGACATGTAGACGTTATGTCAATTTTAAGTAAACAGTTTCAGAGGTACTGTAAGACCCTAGGGGGTTGGAGAACCAACTAAAAAAATTTTTATCTGAAATACAAAATTTCGTCGAAATCCAAGTGTCCTTTCTGACTCGACTTCTATGACGCTAAAGGGTACGACAGAGCGAGGGTGTGTCCGTGTCGGAGGGGCGATCGTTACAAAGACTGACCACCTGTGTGTGACTGTGTAGAGTCAGTGGGGTTCGGGTGTCAAACGTGATCCCAAATGAGACCCTAAACCTGAGTACATATTACTGTAAATGAGTAGTAATATCTCAGTGTGTCTCATGAAAAATCTATTACGTCCTTCGACCCCCACTTCAAGACCAAGCCCTTCTAGGGGACCTCTTCCCTTCCCCGTTGGGTGAGGTCATAAGAACGAACCTCTTAGGGTACCTGTCTCCTTGGACCGCCCCCGATATCAGGTACCCTAGTGTTTCTCAACCTATACTGACTGATTGTGAAAGTACGATACCTGAACCCGTTAGAATAACTTCCTATTAAATGTATTTCATGTGACGTGAGTAAAACTGTTTACATATTGGATGATCCATTGATGATGTTAGTTCTATGTCTTGTAAGATAATGGGGGCTTTCAAAAGAGTGCGGGGAAACGTCATAATAGGTAGGTAAAGGTAGAGATCCGTTAGTGTCTAGAAAGAAAGTGATAAATAATTAAATCGGACAAATCTAAAGTTATATTGAATTTAATATACCAGATATGAGACGTACACCGGCGAAAGAGTACCGTATCACAAAGACTCTAAGTCAGTACAACAATGTACATAGTTATCAGACAAAGAAAACATAATGACCCATTGTAAGGTAAAATACTTATATGATGTAAAAAATTGGATAAGTAGACAACTACCTGTAAATCCCACAAAGGTCAGAACCAATAATACTTATCTAGACTATACTCACATACTCAAAGAAATGCCTTTTCACAAAAGTAAACAGAACCTCATCTTAACGTCTTAACATAGCATCCACTTATAAATTGAAATACTCTTTGACGGTTTGACAAAAAGTCTCACCCACATGACGACGTAAGGGTGGTCGTCGTATACTCTCAAAGACAACAAGGTGCATGAAAAGTCGTGAACCGAAACAGACACAAAAACAAAAAAAAAATTAATTTCCTATTAAGAAATGTCTTAAAATACTAAAAGACAGTATGTAGTTGTCCTTAGTCGGTACCCATGTGGGTACAGGGGAGGGAGGGCTTTGAGGGAGGGTAGACGGAGGGGTAGGGTGGGAAGATCTAACAGTGTCTCGGGGACAAACTCAAGGGACATAGTATGTCGTTTAGGGGTGACCGATAGACAAATTGTACACCATATCATTTAAGGGTACAATGAGAGAGGTACGTAGAGTGACAGAGAGAGGAGGGGAGGGACCCAGGTGTCCAGACAAGAGATCCAGACAAAGAGATAACGACGGGACTTTTATTTAATTAGTCACGGTAAAAAATTTTAAGATATATATGTACAGTCATATGTTATGAATATAAAGAGAAAGTCGATCTTGTACCTTCGTTGGATCTACAGGTAGCTGTCTACAGGTAACCGTCGACACCATGTATACGTGTCACCTTATAAGTCAAGTCAAATCAAATCAACGTGTCAACACAGGTTGAGAATCACTGGGGTACCTGACGTCGTGTGGTCCGAAGGGTCAGGTAGTGGTTGAGGACGTCAAATGAGTTTGAGTACAGGTAGCTCAGCCACTACGGTAGGTCGGTAGAGTAGGAGACAACAGGGGAAGAGGAGGCCGGAAATTAGAAAGGGTCGTAGTCCCAGAAAAGGTTTCTTAGTCAAGAAACGTAGTCCACCGGTTTCGTGACCTCAAAGTCGAAGTCGTAGTCAGGAAGGTTACTTATAAGTCCTGACTAAAGGAAATCCTACGTGACCAACCTAGAGGAACGTCAGGTTCCCTGAGAGTTCTCAGAGGAGGTTGTGGTGGCAAGTTTTCATAGTTAAGAAGTCACGAGTCGAAAGAAATATCAGATTGAGAGTGTGGGTATGTACTGATAACCCTTTTGGTATCGAAACTGATCAACCTGGAAACATCCGTTTTATTATAGAGACGAAAAATTATACGACAGATCTAACCAGTATTGAAAGGAAGGTTCCTCATTCGTAGAAAATTAAAGTACCGACGTTAGTGGTAGACGTCACTAAAACTTCGGGATTTTTTATTTCAGTCGGTGACAAAGGTGACAAAGAGGTAGATAAACGGTACTTCACTACCCTGGCCTACGGTACTAGAATCAAAAGACTTACAACTAGAAATTCGGTTGAAAAAGTGCGAGGAGAAAGTGAAAGTAGTTCTCCGAGAAATCAAGAAGAAGTGAAAGTAGACGTATAGACTCCAATAACTATAAAGAGGGCCGTTAGAACTAAGGTCGAACACGAAGAAGGTCGGGTCGTAAATCGTGCTACATGAGACGTATATTCAATTTATTCGTCCCACTGTTACATATCGGAACTGCATGAGGAGGGGACTAAACCTTGGTCAGACAACAAGGTACAGGTCCTTGCGTAAACTCAGTCAAAATTACTCCTCCTACTTAGATCTCGGATAATGTGTCTCACTTCATACAGGTACTAAAATCACAATCGGTAAGATCTCCCAGACTTTACTATAGAGGGACTTCAAAATTAAACATGAAGAACTACTGTTTACTTTAAAACTCATAGGAAAGTACCTAAATAACTGGAAAGTATACAGAAGAAAACACTTCACAGACAAATTTAGAAAACTAGGAAAAAATAACTGATAAACAGTAAAATAATATGTCAGTATATACGACCTATAGTTAGGAAACTATATAACTAACGTTTATACAAGGGACTTAACTATCTAAAAATATATGAACGACATAAAGTCAGGTGACATCGGAATAAGAAAAAAAACAAACAAACAAACAAAAATAAAAATAAATAAATAAAAATTTTTAAAAAATAAAAATGAAATAAAATGAAATGTTATGACATAACCAAAACGGTATGTAACTGTACTTAGGTGGTACCCAAGTAATAAGAAAAGTTACAAGTTTACCAGAATAAGAACTGTTACAAAAAAAAAAAAATTTTTTTTCTTGTGCATAAATTTGGTAAAACATACCCTTAAGTACTTTACGTAGGGACACCAAAATTCGTTTCAGATGACTGGGGTGTCTAAAACTATTTAGTACTCACAGTAGAATCTTTATGAGTACTAAGGGAAATCCAGACTACTCCCTCTTCTATGACTTGTAGAGGAACTATTTACTACGGTGTAGTGGCACCCTATACTAAGATTCCTTTATTTCAACCCAAATATTGTTTGTACGGTCTTGAAGGGTTTGTTTTGTACTGAACAAGACGTATGCTGACCTCTCTGCTGGTTAGATAAGGTTTCTGTCACTAACTGCGTTGAGTCGTGTAAAAACTTGGGAAGAAACCTACTGGAAGTCTAAGGTAAACTTACAGAGTGTTCTTTTAGGAGAACACGGGAAGTTGATATTGATTTTCGAGGAATTTATACTCTGAACTGAGACCCGGTCCGTGTCTTGATCTCCGAAGAGTAGATAACAGTATGAATTAGAATGTGTTTAGGACCCTCTACCCATATTAATCGAGGCAAGATGTCTAATACTTTGGCTGTACCTATCTCTACTTCAATGTGCGGACCCCGGTGTGGCAGTGACCCACCGTCTCTCGTTACGAAAGTTTGGAGCAAGAATCGTGTGGCTTCCGAGACGGATAGTACCGTATGCTGCGTGGGGTCGACAAAACAAAAAAAAAAATTTGACCAAAGTCTTTTTATTTTAAGTGAAATCTACCGTCTTCTAACCACTTCTTATCGAACAATGTGCGACACCTGAGGTTCCACACAAATCTGGTCTAAAGTTTAGAGTCGTCACCGCCGGGGGTCTCCTTCACTTGTCAGAGGGTCTCACTGGTGAACTCTTCCTGGTTTCCGTTCACGAAGGGTCCCAGTGACGGAATAATAAAAGTGCGGTCGAGAAGGTGAAGGAAGGACAAGATAGTGGACAACTAAAACTGAGGACGGTTACAAAGGACCATAAAGATTAGAGCACAAAATCAAAAAGAAAAACGTCCCTCTCCCAAACTCGTCGATGTCTACGGTCCCAGAGACACTAGGGACAACTGTGACTCTGTAAAATACAACAGACAACGGACTAAAACTTTCGCGGAGTCCAACGCTGCAAGTGAAAGATAAAACATCAAAAATAAAACTCTATTGACGTCTAAGTGGATTAGGTCCCTTTAGGTCACACGAAAAATGGGTTAAAGGGGTTCACCACTGTAGAAAGTTGCAGTATCATGTTATAGGGTTGGTTCCATCGCTGTCACTCCGACGGTACTGTAAAGGTGAGGGTGCTCCTAAGAAGGGCACCGGGAAAGAGTCGGTATGGGTGAAGGGAGGATTGGGAGGGTAGGGGTCAGGGACTGTTGAAGAATAGACAAGAGGTACAGATACTAAAACAGTGAATTTATGTATCTGATACATTGGGAAACCCTAACCTACAAAGGTGAGGTCGAGTGAGGTTACTTAAGGTCATAAGTAAGTGCACAAGATACATAGTGATCAAACAAAAGAAAAACAACGACTCAATGTCAACTACGTTCGATGGGTCCACCGACTCACCATTTCATAGACGGACGGTTACGTCCTCTGCGTCCAAGGTAGCAGACCAGCCTTTCTAGGGGGACCTCCTCCCTTACTGATGGGTGAGGTCATAAGGAAAACACCCTTTAGGGTACCTGTCTCCTCAGACCGCCCGATGTCAGGTACCTCAGTGTATGTCAGCCTGTCCTGACTCGCTGACTCGTGTGTGTGTGTGTATAAGGTACTTTCCTGGCGCCAAAATTTGTTCGTACCTAATTTGTGGTAGGTGTGTTACCTTGTGTGGATCGAACAAAGGTCGACCCCCGATAATGTTTCTTCCGGAACTATTTATAAGTGTGTGTTCAAAGACACACTTACATTCGAAAGTAAAGAAACCACATTTCTGGGTCGTCACGTTGAAGATCCAGTGCACCATCAACGCACAAATTACAAAGTTCTTTGACAGTTTGACGGAAAGTGCCACCGACACGGTACAATGCACACGACACACGACACGACTCAGCACAGGCTGGGGCCCCTGACCTATGTGGTCCGAGGAGACAGGTGCCCTAAAAGGCCCGCACTTATGACCTCACACAATGGTAAAGGAAAAAACCCCCGTCAGCCCCCGCCCTAGAAGGGCTGGGTCCTTGACTTGGACCTAGAGGACGAAACTCCGTCTAAGAAATGGTTGACTCGATGTTCTCTAGATCAAAGGGACGGGAAAAAGTGTGAAATAAAAAAATTTATGTGAAAATTACAATCTTAACTAAGTCTAGCTGTCTTTTCAACGTTCCTTTCGTGTCTCTCCAGGTCCATGGGAGTGGGGGCAAAGGAGCGTCAATTGCAGAGTCCAAACACCCCACGGGAAAAGTGTCGGCTCCTTTGGCGCAACGGTGTGCCGAAATTTGAGGTGTCAAGTAAGCATAGAGCGAGCAGAGACGGGGATCATAGGAGAAAGACAACCTCCTGAGGTAGGTCCCTTGGTGTAGTGGAAAGAGACAGTACAGAGGAATCGGAAAGGACTAGAGACTGTCAAAGAGTCTGAAAGAAACAAAAACTACTGGACTTGTCAAAACTCCGTACAACCGGTTCATAAAATATCGTATAGGCAGTCAACTCCAAACAAAGCAAAAAAGAGTACTAATCTGGTCGAACTACCTAAACCCCCCTCCTGTTAGCGTTTCCACTTCACGGTAAGAGTAACGCAGTGTACCTTCTACGTACGTCAGTGACACTACCTACTCCAATTGGAATTGGTAGGCCCACTCCTTTCCAAACGGACCCCAGGGGTGACTGTCCAATGGAGGAGACATGAAATGGGAAACTTTCGTTTAGAAGTCGTGTCGAGTGTGAATATCCCAACCCTCAGTTCAAGGTGGTGGTACTCTTCCTTCATAGATACAGTTAATAACCACTAAGAAGACGTAATAAAAAATAAAACCGTAAGACTTTTCTTAAGATACTATGGAGCAAAAATTTATTATTTATGTTCTCAGAAATTATTTACTATGGTTCCGTTGATATACCTTTTTTGATATGTTTTAAACACTTATGTTTGATATCCGAAAACACTCTATTCTATCTTCTTCCAGAAATAATTAAACGTCTCCGTCTTTCTATAGAATCTCTTCTGTTTTTACAGATATACAATTTCTTTTACTATTTAGGTTTCTGTCACTTTAAGTCACAAAGACTTACAGAGAACTAAAGTTGAACGTAACGCGATTACTGATTACGATAACTTGTACAAAAGTACGTAAATCAACGGTAGGCATTGGGAGAAACTATTTTACAGAGAGCGGATAAAAGATTAACCCAACAAAAGCAAAACCGAAAAAACAAACAAACAAACAAAATGACGACTCAAGTCCCTCCGACCAAAATATGTAAGATCTATACTCCGATAAAAGTCTATACTTCAAACGTGCATGCAAGAGGGTCAGACGTCGAACAGAAAAGTAAGAGACTTGTCCTGAAAAGTGTCTCGTTTTTTTTTAAACAAAATTAAAACTAAGTCAGATTAAACAAAAAAGGAAAACACGTAGTATGAAAGAGTCACGGTTCAGATTCTTAAGAGTCGGATCGGGACCCAACATTTCTAAAAGAGGATAAAAAAAAGATGTTCAAAACATTTTCTGAATGTAAATTCAGACACTAGGTAAAACTCAATTAAAAACCATTTCGAACATTCTGAATGTAACTCCAAGTAAAAATACAGACACCTATTGGTTATCAAAGTCATGGAAAACAACTCTTCTGATAGAAAGGTGGTCAACTTAAAGAAGAAGTAGAAATATTTTTTTTCAACCTGTTTGAAAACACCCAAATAAAGAACTAAAAGGTAAGACAAAGTAAATAGAGACACAGATAGAAAGACGGTCATTGTGTATAAAAACTAATGAGATCGACATATTACAGAATTTTAACTCTTCTAACTAGGAGGGTGAATAAGAAGAAAAAGTCTTACTAAAGTCGAAAAGATCGAAGAAACGAAAAGACATTCAAAATCGTATTATGACACATATATGTTGTTTACAGAACGACCCCTAAAATATATAGACATATGACTAGACCCTTCTTAACTGTAGAAATGACACATATTAGAAGATTGGGTATTTATATCATGTAAAGAGGTAAATAAATCTAGAAGAAACTAAAGAAGGTAGTCATAAAACATCAAAAGTCGTATCTTGGGATATATACAGAACGATCTGAATGTGGATTCATAAATTAAAAAAATCATTAACACTTATCGCAACACAATAATTAAACCACAGATGTAGAAGTAACGATAATGTATCTTTACGTTAACTAAAAGTACACAAAGAGAATACAGGACATCAAAACAATTTGAGTAAATAATCACATTAAAAAAACATCTAACGAAACCTAAAAGAAATATTCGTCTTAATACAGTAGACGTTTAAACCCGTCAAAAGAAAGAAAAAAACATTAGGTACATGGGAAATAAAGGAAAAGGACAGAGTAACGTGACCAACGTTGTAGTCCTGGTACAGTACACTTGTAGAAACAGAACAAGGACGAGAGGCCCTCTTCCGTAAGGGTAGAGAGTAATAATTATTATTGTAATCGACAGTCAAAAAGTATATGCAAAAAATGTTTCTACTCTTCAAAGTAAGACAAAGTGGCGGAGGTTCCCTTAAAAAAATTTTTTTGTACTTAGCCATAAGTTAAAACAGTATTTTAAAAAATGTAACAAAGTATCCCAATACAGTAAAAAAAAGAAGATGTACAATTATACCACTCAACTGAGCAAAAGTTTATAATTTAATCGAAAGGAAGGGATCTTATTTGGGGTAAACCGATACCTCATATAAAGGAAAATACATAACAACTTGAAAAAACCGATTATAAAAAATTCCTAATATACAACCTTATAACCAGACATCAAGAAAAAATAAAACATTACAAAACGGACCAAAAGACTAGCCATTATGGTCCAAGTATTGTACCTAACCCGTCAAAGAAGGAGAAAGTAAAAGACCTTTTCTGACACATCGCATGTACAGTTAAAAAGACATTTACAAACCATCTTAAGAGGTCACTTTGGCAGATCGAGACCTCTAAAGAAAAACCCCTCAATTTTTTATTAATACTTAAGTCAATAGAATTATTAATGTTCGGTTAAGTCTTAAACTTAAAGTATAACCCACTCAACACCAAACAAAACAAAACAAAATAAAAGACAAAAAACTGACGTGTGGTACCGTCACTCTAGAATGAGGGGGTCGGTCACTACCTCGGGTTCGGGGGAGGTGACCTTCGTGTCTCAGAATTGGTGACCTGGAGGTCCCTTCAGGAAATAATAGGAGAACTTCACACAACCTGGACAAAGTAAGGACCACGGGACAATGTCGAGACTCTCTTATCCTCGGAGAGGTTCTGAGAGGTAATCCAAGAGATGGGTCGGAAACGACCGGACCCACCTCTACCCCGGTCACAGAAAGACACCGAAACCGATCTTATCTCGTCAATAACAGACTTTCAAAAGGGAACCCATCTCTCTAATTCAAAATATCCCCGAGACGGACACAGGTAACTACAAAGGTCCAACGGTCGAAGAAGTCAAGGTCCAGACACTATAAATTCGTTTATTATTATTGTTGTGGTGGTTGTTGTCGGTCGTGGATCCTTCGAGTGGTGACACGGTAAGGAACCCAGGTTCCAGGGATTGTCTGGACGGAAGAGACGCGAAAAGTCTTAGAAGAGTGCAAACAAAATGTGTGCTACGGGCCCCAAAGGTAACACGAATTACTCTCTTTATCTCTTCTGATACGGAGAAGGTAAAGACACTTGTGTCCTCAGTTCGGACAAGTGACAATTCATTAGTGTGACCACAGAGGATCTTAGAGAATGTAAGTTTTTCGAATATCGATTCAGTTCCTTTACGTTAATTGTGGGTCCTTGTCCCCTAGGTATATTCTGGTTCAAATTAAATCCTGATTGAACCCGAAGGGCCCACCGTGATCACCATTTCTTGGACAGACGGTGACATCCTCTACATTCTCTGTGCTCAAACTAGGGACCCAGTCCTTCTAAGGGGACCTCCTCCTTTACCGTTGGGTGTGGTTATAAGAACGGACCCTTTAGGGTGCCTGTCTCCTCGGACTGCCCGATCTCAGGTTCCCCCAGCGTTTTTCAGCCTATGCCGACTTGTTGACTCGTGTTTCGTGTGTACTATTTAGTATAAAATTCCTCCTTTCACCCTCCCTCTGAGTTCCTCCCCTGCACACACACACACACACACATATTTATATCGACCAAGTACAGTAACATGTCGTCTTTGATTGTGTTGTAACATTTCACTAATATGAGGTTATTTTGCTGAAAATTATTTTTATTTTTTCTTACAAATATATGTATATCGACTAAGTGAAGTGACATGTCTTCTTTAATTGTCTTGTGACATTTAGTTAATATGAAGTTAAAAAATTTTTAATTAAGTGAGGTTCGTTTTTATAAGAGTTCGTCGGTCTGATGGCCCTTTCAGGTCCCTAGGTTCACCGACTTTATTTCCCGTCTTTTATAACCGACAACAAAGAGAACAACGAAGGGATTCTCGAGGGTAAACAGTAGACTCAACCAAGCCGGGATCTATACAAGAGATTGTGACACTTGGGTCCTGGGATCGCGTCAAGTTAAGTGTTTCGACAAAGGATCAGCACTGGGGTGACACCCGGGGTCTCTCCAGCCCCACTTTCCGAAAGGGTGGTGAAAAGTCCACTTCACCTCGTCTGTGCCGACCTTGTGCGGACCAACACCGGTGTGGTACCCCCCGGCCCTGGGGGTTGGAAGACTGAGGTTGGAGTGTGAGGAAGGAGTTGTGGTCGATGGATTCCTGTTCACTGCAGGAACATTCAAAGGATTTACATTGCGCGTGTGCAGACGGAGACAGCAGAGCACGCCAGGACAGCGTCTGTAAAATCTCGACACTTGAGACGTCACCCTACGCCACTCCTCGACCTCCGGTCACCCGTCTGGTACTACTCCGGAAATACCCGACATTACTCCGGGCAGTGTGCAAGTGTGGCGTTAGGTCGACACCCCGCGAGACACCTCTACTTTGGGTCCGGTAGAGCCCGACGGCCCGACCCTCGTGGTCACCCACGAGGGACAACGAGATGAAGGGAGGTGGGAGGGTGTCCCGGACGTCCGGGGAGGGCGGGCGGCACCCTGGTGTCCGTGGGGGTCGTCGGGGCTGCATTTAGTGTCCCTCCTTGTCTTTCGAAGGGCACCCTAACGGGGCTCTTCACAACAGAAAGGGTCCTTTATATAAACTGTCGTCTATTTCCCGACGTGACTTTTGTTTGAAGGGCTACGACGCAAACGACGGTGACGAACGTGCCAGGGAGAGCCGAGGGGGCTGAGGGAGGGGTGGGGGGTGTGAGTACGCAGACTTCTGTGGTGTGACCTTTTGAGGGAAACCCCCTCTGACCGAAAGACCTTTCGGAGGGAGAGACCTTGATGGTAGGGGGGGACCAATGGAAGACCCGAGCCGTAGGGGTCTGGGGTGATGGGGAGGGTTACCTGGTTTCGGGATCGGGACGAGTGTTCACGGGGTCCCTCCCTGTAGAGAACTCTGTTCGGCGGAAACCTCTGAAGGACGCTTATCAATAGGACTACGGATTCTTACACCCCGGTTAGGAATTGAGGACCGGGTCAGAGTCGGTCACAGTTCTCGTTGTCTTCATCGTCGGTCGGAGGAGGACCGGGAGTGCCTTCCTCGAACGGTTCGTCCGGCGGGTCCGGGGGTCGTAGGGTCGTCCCGACCCCGTCTCTGAGGTAGAGCGGACGGGAAAGGGTAGGGTTTCTATACCTGCTCACAGTCTTCTATTTGTTGGTCAAAGATCTTCTCAAGGTGACCCTGGAGTCTTATTGGTCAACCTCACAAGACGCCGTTCACCCTGTTCTTTCAGACAGAGACGAAAAAAGGTTCTTCGGGAGGAACCACGGGTGAAGTGCCACTTGAAGAGAGAAATGTAAACCCTACAAACAGCGGACGCAGTGAGTATGTACTGCGGACCCCTGTAAACGAACAACTACTGAATGAACGTAAACGGACCGTTACACGACCCATAACACGTATATACGAAAATAAAATTACAAGGGATGTAGGGTTCTTCATCTAGTATGTCCGAAGGGGTTATCGAGTCACCATTTCTTAGACGGACGGTTACGTCCTCTGAGTCCAAGTTAGGAACCCATTCCTTCTCGGGGACCTCCTTCTTTACCGTTGGGCGAGGTCATATGGACGGACCCTTTAGAGGACCTGTGTCCTCGGACCGTCCGGTATCAGGTATCCCAGTGTCTTCTCAGTCTGTGCTGAATCGTCGATTTGTTGTTGTAGGGTTCTTCCTCCAAAACAGTAGGGGTGAAGTTTCTACTCGTTTCAATTCCAAATCCTAGTAAACCAAAGGGTCACTGTGTGTCTGGTTCTAAACTCGGGTTGAATCACTACCTTCCAAACCCCGGTCGTCACACCCAAGATGTCGAGACGGTTCCCTCACCCCAGGAGTGAGGACGTCACTCAGGGAAGACGAAGGGTCTAGACCCGACAAGAAGGACGACTTCTCCCCCAAGTTCCTGGTCTCACTGAGGAAACCAGATATTTGGAACGGCACTCGTTTGACGCGTCGGTCGTCCACTGAACACTTCTGGGATCAGGAACGAGACGTGGTCCCGGGGTGGAGAAGGAGGAGGTCCGTCGGGAGGGTGCAGACTCGACCCTGTCGATCATTTTACGTCAAGGGGAGGTAAGTACTTTTCCCGGGGTCGACTCAGGATTGTCTCTGGGTCCTACCGACAGGTTCTCCCGAATGTTGTGAGAGACCTAGGGAAGGCACGACTCTTTGGGTCGACCGACTGTAAGAAGAGGGTCACGAGCATTTCATGTTGTTAATTCTCCTTTCCCGGACCGTGGGTGGCGCCCGAACCCCACCTCGTGTCGGGTCGAGACGTCTGTGACGGGTTCCGGGAACCGCTGGAGGGGTGAGACGGGGGGACGTGGGGAAACGGGGTCTACTGTCCCGAGGAGGGAGCTGAAGGGTCAAATCACGGTTTTTCGACACCCCGTCACCAGCCTTGGAACCGAACCAAAACCAAAGTAAAAACGTTAGAATGTTTTCTTCGTCGTCTTAATTTTTTTTTTTTTTTTTAAATCTTTTTGTCCCTAGCTTTCCACGTCTAAATTGGGACCCACTTATTTATCAAAACGACCAAAGTTTAGGACGGAGTTAAAGACTTAGACAGTTTCTCCCCCTTTCGGGTCGAGACTTGGAGTGTCGCACAATGTTCCGTTTCATTTGTCATCCCACTACCGGTAGGCACTCAGGGTTCAAAGACCAAAGGACACTCGGGGTTCTCAGTCGCACACTTAGTGTCGGGACCCGACGAAGGGGTGGGTGTTTACCCTCCCGTGAACCCTTAGTCTCCAATATTTTAATGGGACTCCTTTGGTATTAATCCTTCTATCTAGACGAGACTCCTATATGTAGGAGCTACAAGTCCCGAGTCCCGTTGGACTTGAAGTAAATTGTTTTACTATGGTTTTCATTTATCTTTAACACAAGTCCCCAAAAGGTAAGGAAAGTGTGGATCTCATCCCGAAGGGAGTATCGAGTTAACCATTTCTTAGACGGACGTTACGTCCTCTGGATCCAAGTTAAGGACCCAGTCTTTCTCCTTTCCGATGGGTGAGGTCATAAGACCGGACCTCTTAAGGTATCTGACATATCGGGTACCCCACCGTTTCTCAGTCTGAGTTGACTCACTGAAAGTAAAGTAAAAGTCGTGGATCTCACCCCTAGACTGGTCCAGTGTCGTAGTGTCATTAGAGGAGAAGGACTCCTGGTGGGAAGTATTCCTAGTTTTATAACAGGGTATTCTGGAGACACCTCCTCTTCTCTCCGCCCTAGGAATAGGATTAAAAACGTCTGAACCTTTGACCCCTATCTTTCTGTCATTCGTCGAAACGGTTTCAGTGTGTCCTTCGCCTTGCACCTTGGCTTTAGGGTAAGTCCAAGAGAACTGGGGACTATCCCTCAGTACACGGAGTTAGTGTCACTCGAGTCTTAACATTGTCAGGGGTACAGATTTATCCTATGTCCTAGACGAACAGTGTTTCGTATTAATCTTGTCCTTTTCCCGGGGACTTTTATCGAGGACCCTAAAACGTCATTTATCATTTTTTTTTTTTCTACTTTTTAATACGATGTCTAATACTTTCATACTTGACTTCTTTTACTTTACCCACAACATCAACAGTGATGTGCATTTTAGTGCCTTATTTATCATTTTTTGACTAAACGAACCCGTAGTAAAAAGAACGTACTAAAATATTACCGTGGTACTTTTTAAGTAAAGTCAATTGAAAACGGAAAGTTTTACTTCGACATGTCTCTCGGGGAAGTAACGAATAGAGTTCCCGAGAAGGAAGTAAGAGACTATACGTTTCGAAAGAGAAACCTTCGAGTCGGGGGAGAAACACCCACCGGGGAACCATGGACCGAGTGACCGATGAAGTCAGTACAGGAGAGGGGTACCACAGAGATGGACCCTAGACTCACCAAGAGGTTGTAGGGAAATCAATTGGACCAACTTAAGTAGAAAACACTCTAAACAACAAAATAAAACACTTTTATATAAACATAATTTATCCGCACAAACCATATGGACTTTGATTGTATTATAACTTTGAGTTGATATGAAGTTAAAATTTTTATTTCATTCTATTTTATTTTATTTTAAATTTTTTCTTCCCTACGAACCTCTACCTAATTGCACTTTTCTCTAGTAAACACAAAAACACGATCCTGCTGAGAGGAGGAACAAACAGATTGAGCTCCGACCACCTCATCCGTCCTGTCAGAAAAGTCTACTGTTCCCGATCAGGAGTTACACGGAAGAGTAAGAACCGGTTGGGGTCCCTCCAGACCAACCAACCGAATAAAAACTGTACTCGGTACACTCGAAGGTGTAGGTGTCACCGAGACGAAACCTCTGGTTTATTAACCCGATCTAAGAGACGTCCTCGTCTTCAGGAACCTTGAGGACGAAAGAAACGGGACCGGTAGTGAAGGTCCGACTTTCAGATGAAAGGGAACCATGGTAACGATAAAACTTGTCAGTAGGGGAAAGCCGGTAGTCCGGTCCACTCCTGATCCCGGTGTGTCGATCTCTCTCCCTTCCTCAGAACTTTAGCGTCCGATCGCCCAGTGCGGGGGAGAGGTGGTGAAGTAGGTAGGTAGGTGAGTGAGTAAGCGAACAAGGGAGTAAATAAGTTACCGATAACGAACTCCCTGGACCTTCCTCCGTTCACCAAAGGGATTCAGTCCATCGTGAGGTAGGAAGTACATAAGTTCAGTAATCGGTAAGCTCTTTGCACATAACTTGTCGATCCTTCGTCATTCGCAGTAAGAGTCGCTACGTTCCTATCTCTACTCACACCGTATCGGCAATAGAGGTAACTTAAATTTAGACCCTCTACCTACTACTACTCTCGACATGTTGTCACACTTGCATGGATCACGGAGACTTGGCACGTCCCTTTATCCAATTTTAGCATACAAACATACAATACACTGAAAATGGTGTTAATTTTTAAGTTTTCCTCTGTTCTATATATGTGTTCTGCGATTGACAATGATAATCATCAACGTTCAGCAATGTAAACCTTTTACGTAATAATGCATATTCATAGAGGGGAACACAGGGTCAGTAAGACGTTCCACTCAAACCAAGCTTACTAATAGTGAACTAAATATCTGTTCTTTTGGCTCCAAGTCTCATTGAGGGAACGTAAACCGTCTCCGTCCACGGAGGAGGAACTGAGGTCGCTATAAATATCTTGCTCACAATCGGAAACATTTTTATGGTCTCAGCAATAAGTCGGTATTTTTCTTACCTCCTAGCTATGAACGATATTGTGCGTACCTGGAGTTGTGCTACGACTCACTTCCTTCGGCGAGTGGTTTCCAGTGCACAACCCACTGCGACACACACACCGTATGCACTTTTCCGTTAAGGTATCTTTGTCTCTCGTCTAACCGTCAACGGTCCCCGACCCCGACCCCTGCCCACCCGTTCCTGGCGAACTACTATGGACCTAAATGAACCCCACTACTTCGGCAAGACCTCGATCTCGCTCGACACGCCGTTGTACTCCGCCTACTCGATTTCGCTTGACATGACAAGCGAAGAGGCCACCGAGTCGGCAATTTGTCAGACGGACGTTGAGCCCTCTGAGCGCAAGGTAAGGACCCACCCTTCTAGGGGACCTCTTTCCTTACCGTTGGGTGAGGTCATAAGAGCGGACCTCTTAAAATACCTCTCTTCGAACCGCCCGATGTCAGGTACCCCAGTGTTTCTTGATCTGTGTTGACTCCCTGACTGTGTGTGTAACAAGTGAATTTTTACCGATACACATAGAAGACACTTAAAGTGAAGTTAATTTTTTTCTACAGTTCCTACGACACCTTCTCTACTATCCTCGGTCCAGAGTCGTCCCGGTGACCGGTCCCCGTTTCGGGGTGGACACGTACAGTGCCACTGAAAGGATACTATTGGCTGAAGGGGACACTGCCTCCTGGATCCAGCCCACAAGGTTCAACGAAGAAGGGTCTAAGAGTACTGGGGGTCCAGAGGAGGAAACACTGTGACTGATACAACCTGATACATTAAAAAAAAATTAGGGGACCAGAATTAACTTCCTTCACTCGATATTTACGACCACCTATTCTATCATAACGATTGGAACCATGGGACCGATGGACTCCTACCGAGACGAAGACTCTTCGACTTAGATACGGTTACCTATCGTGGAAAACGGAAAATTTATTACAAGAAAATTTTTACTTGAACGAGAGGACACGCACAAATACTCGAGAAACCGACCCCTTTTGCCTTGAAGGGTCTGAAACAGTACCTTCGTTAAAAAATTTTAGTTCAAAATGTATAGACTTTTTTGTTTTCATCAATCTACACATAGAAGGGAGAAGTGACGATTCGAAGTACTTCCGACCTGATAGAAAGACTCGTGGGTAGTGGTGTCATGGACCATGTCTCGTTACTGAGACCAAGGTCGTAAAAGGTAGGGAATAACCGACACAAAAAAGTAGAGAGACCTGAAGTTGAGGTCGAAGTCGGGAAGCCAGTCACCATAAGGAGTTGGGACGTCCGTGTTACACCTGGCATGGGGACAACCACAACGGGACTACAGGTACGATGACCCATAAATTAGTAACGGTTTCTAAGGTAAACAAGACACGTTGGTTGTGGTTGTGTAATAAAAACACCGTAGTCGTCCTTATAAGATCATCCTTCATAACGGTGGAGGGCGACAGAAGTGACCTCCTCCTTTACCGTTGGGTGAGGTCATACGAACGGACCTCTCAGGGTACCTGTCTCCTCGGACCACCCGATGTCAGGTGTCTCAGCGTTCTCACAGCCTGTGCTGAATCACTGATTTGGTGGTGGTGCTGACAGAAGTATTCCTGTCTTCCTCGTCACCTCTGTTCCACTATAAAGGTATTCGAGATTCTCAAAAATTTGGAGAAGTTTCTCGACTGTCACTTTTCAAGGGTCCGGACCTGTGGGACCGGAGACGGACCCGTGTCTCGAGCAAAGACGAAACACAATCCTGAACCAGAGTGTCGTCGTTCCGTCCCGATTGGAGGGAGTAAAATATCTACCCTTTTGGCCCTGGGTTCTGTTGTCTGAGACTAACCAGAACTCAATCACTAGGTTCCGGCTTGAGACTAAGCTACACTCAATCACTGGGCTCCGACACGCGACCCGGGTGGGGACCTTACTCGACGACTCAGTCCGAGGTCCCCAGAGAGGGCCGTCAGGAGTCACCGACCCCTGTCAGTGGTAGACCTTGCCCAATAGAAGGGAGGACGGACCTCCGGCCTCCTACCTGAGGTACTGGGGACGTCCAGGGAAAGAAGGGACCCGGAGAGGTTAATGGAAGAGACCAAAGGTCGTTTGTACGAAAGAGACCCCTTTTTACTTAGGCCCCTAGGCCGAAGGGACCCCTCAGACATTTACTAAAGTGAAAGGTCAAACCCCTTAGACTCGAGGTACTCTCTTTTACGGGTCACGTGACAGTCTTCCTTCGCAAAGTTGTTGTTGTGCGATATATAAATCTAAGAAGGATCGTCGGGGACGAGGGCCACCCACGCCTTGATCGACCCTCCGTTTGGGTTTAGGAGAAGGACCCGGGGCCTTGGGAGGGTCCGACATTTAGTCAAGTGAAGGGACGACCGGGGTCCCGGAGGTGAGGGAGACGTCTGAGACCCGGTTGTCGGGACGGGGAGGGTGGACCGGACCCGCGACCCCCGACCACCGCAGGTGTCAGGAACAAGGGACCCCCTGAAGTCGGAGAGTAGGAGACTCCCCCCGACCGGTATAAAAAACACATAGATGGGGGGAGTGGGGCGGGGTAAGAGTGAAGAGACTTAAGGATAAAGGACTTGGGTCAGATCCTGTGTACCGGACCGTCTCCGAAAAGGGTCTACGAAACCCCAAGCACTACTAGTACCGAAGCTAAAGTCGATAAAGGGTTTATAGACAAAACGACTCTGGAAATACACGTAACCCGAAGGGACCACCGAGTTGTCATTTCTGAGGGGGACGTTACGTTCTCCGCGTCCTCTATATCCAAGTTAGGGACCCAACCCTTCTAGGGGACCTTTTCATTTGCCGTTGGGTGAGGTCATAAAAAGGGACCTCTTAGGGTACCCGGCTCCTCGGACCCCCCGATGTCAGACACCCCAGCACCTCAACCTGTGCTGACTCGTGCGTACGTAATGTATGCAATAAAGTAAATGAGAGTGTCTTTGGTACACTCGAAGCCTCTGGAGGTCTCCCTCAACAGGTCCCCGTGAGTCGACCCCGAGGGGACCACCGAGTCACCAATTCTTGGACGGACGGTTACGTCTTCTGTGCCCAAGCTAAGGACTAGGCCCTTCTAGGGCGTCTGGTTGATTCAGGCACTCAGTATCGAGGACTGCGGACACGTGGATGTCAGACGCCAGGTGTCGTTTTCTTTGTGGCGTCACCCTTCGGACACATGGGGTTGATCTCATTAGAGGACAACGATGTTGATCTCCTTTCGACCTCGGGTCATGTCGGTTTTTATTTATTTATCTTAAAAAAAAAAATTTCTAGTGAGTCAATCGTTCGCCGTCTCACTCCCAATGGTAGACCAGAACGGGCTGAGGCGTGAGTGAGAGAAATTGTGACTTGAGCCTCCACATTAATACCCGAAGCGTCTCTCAGTGTATAGTAAAACTGTGGTTTTGTGAGCGTAAAGGGTCTCGAAAAGACCAAACGAAAAATATATATATGATTTTCAGAAATCAACATGTCATTTGAGGGTAGGGGGCCCAAGTTGTTACTAGTTGTAAAGGGGTGTGAATGTAGAGGGGTAAGGAAGGAGAAGAAAGAGAGAGAAAAAAAAGATATCATGTAATTTCTTTTAAGGACTGTAAAGTAGTAAAACGGGGATTTATGAAGGTATACATCGAGATTTGTCCCCCCTTCCGCTCCCTTCCTCCCTAAAGACTGTCTTAGTGCTTTGGTTTGTGGATTGTGTCCAGTGTCAAAGACTTATAGCGGTCTGTGGGTCGACTCGAGATGACAGAGGAGCACAGAGTCTTTTGTGCCCAAATGTAACTGAACTGAGTCCTTCCTAGGTTTGTTCTAAGTGGATGACACAAACCAAACTACAGGGGAAACAAAGAGGTAAGACTGAACTTAGGAGAAAAAAAGGGGGGGCCGTAGTAGCCAATACTTTCTTTACCACGGGTGACGGTACCTACAAAGTGAGGGACCCATACACCCCCAATGGAGGAACACCACGTAAACTGAAGAAAGTAGGGGACACCTCAGATTTAAGTTTCTGAACCCCTCCACGGACAAAGTCGTCCTTGTGGTGTGCCTACCACGGCACATGCATACTTTAGTGAAGCCTTGTCTCCCACGTGCCACGAGGGTCAAAATCACGACTCTTGATAAATGTGTAAATCTATCGAGGGTCCAGCGTTTCTTAGCCTGTGCTGACTCGCTAAAAGTGAGTATCTCTGTTCTCTATCCGATAAAATAAATAAATAAATAAATAAAACTCTATCCGATAAAATTTTTGAATCAACTTCGCATCAACTACATCTTACGACATAATTAAAGGCGACACGTCGTTTCACTGAGTCAATATATGCGTACATAAGAAAACGTGTGAGAAAAGACAATACTAAATGATTATAGTATGCTGTAACTTATATAAGGGGACGCGATATGTCCACACAGCGAGTCAGGGACTCAGCACAGGGTGAGAGACGGCGGGGTACCTGACGTCGTGCGGTTCGAAGGGACAGGAAGTGACAGAGGCCTGAAACGAGTTTGTGTACAGGTAACTCAGCTACTACGGTAGGTTGGTAGAGTAAGAGACTGTGGGAGAAGAGGACAGGAGTTAGAACGGGTCGTAGTCCCAGAAAAGGTTACTCAACTGAGAAACGTAGTCCACTGATTTCACAACCTCGAAGTTGAAGTCGTAGTCAGGAAGGTTATTTATAAGTCCCAACTAAAGGAAATCCTAACTGATCGAACTAGAGGAACAACAGGTTCCCTGAGAGTTCTTAGAAGAGGTTGTAGTGTCAAGATTTCGTAGTTAAGTCTCTGTCTTATAAATACATAATTTTACAAAGCCGACATGGTGCACCACACACCCTAGAATGAGGAGACTGGTCCCTAGTTTTGGTCCGGGGGACGTGACCTTCATCCCAAAATTGGTGACCTGACGGTCCCTTCAGGACCCCGTCTTATAAATTTAGGAAGTAACAGTATCTGATAGACCTGATGGACGACCGAAAAGAACACACGGTCCAAATTTCTATTTCGGATCATTGCACCCTTTCGATTTGAAAAGACCGAAGTTCTCCCGACGTGGAAACCCCTGGACTTTGGGACAAAATACCTCCTCTCTCCTCAGTAAGAATCCACACCTCCTAAACGGGAAATTATCTATTTCCATAGAAGAGGGACCTCACAATAGGACACCCACACCAAGTGTCAGTTCTCGATTCGTTTGATCCTTAATCTTCCACGGGCCGACTACGACAGCCCTCTCTGTTCTTCCCACTCGGTTCAGTTCTCTCCGTCCACACCTGGGGTACACGACTTCATCTGTGACCTCCTCTCTCGAACTCCCCTTACAACTACGAGAACCCCTCTCACTCGTCCTATGTTTTCTGTCGTCTTGGACCTGGTTCCTCAACTTTTCTGAGGAACGTTCCTTGAAGTACGTCTCACTCCTTATGGTCGTTTAGTACTCCTCTCCCTCCAATAAACACTTTAGGTCGAGTTTCTCAGAATCTCAGTCCCTCAGGAGTCCGACTTCCCTGACACCCTATCGGGTGATATAGTCCTTTGTTTCCTACAGTCCCGGTAGTTTGGTCGTCGGTGACGTCGACGGACTGGAACGTGGGACTCCCCTAAGTCCTACCTCTTTTCGTCCTAGGACCATGGTCCATCGGTTCTACGTGTAGTTTCGGTACGAAAACCACTCGGGTCTGAGAACACAGAAAGGTAGAAAGGTCTGTGTCTTTTCGTGATCTCTGAGAATTGAGCTCCACAGACCAAAAAGAAATGGTTACTAGAAAACTACACCCACGAATATGGACCCTGTATGAAAGGAATTGGGTAGGAGTCGTGAGTAGGTCTGATAACCAGAAGACAGGAACGATCGAATGAGTGGTGGTGGAGTCAAGTCAAGTCAAGTCAGCGAGTCAGCACAGACATAGAAAGCTGACGTCGTGCGGTCCGAAGGGACAGGTAGTGGTGGAGGGTCTCGAACGAGTCTGAGTCCAGGTAATTCCGTCACTACGGTAGGTTGGTAGAGTGGTGGGAAGAGGAGGACGGAAGTTAGAACGGTCGTAGTCCAAGAAAAGGTTACTTAGTCAAGAAGCGTAGTCCACCGGTTTCATAACCTCGAAGTCAAAACCGTAGTCAGGAAGGCCACTTATAAATCCTGACTAAAAGAAATCCTAACTGACCAAACTAAGAGGAACGTCAAGTTCCCTGAGAGTTCGAAAAGGAGGTTGTGGTGTCAAGTTTTCGTAGGTAAAAAACCGCGAGTCGAAGGAAAAGAAAAGTGGTGGTTGACGTGTGTGTGTTAAAAAAAATTAACGCATAAGAGAAAGTAAACATTCAATTGTAGGTTTTCAAATGTAGTTTTAAATTATACATCTAATTTGGGACCGTCAAGTCACCAATTCTGAGACGTCAAGGTTCCGTTCCCCGTACACAAGCTAGGGATCCGTCCCTTGATTCTAGAGTGTACAGCACATGTCATCGGTTTTGTATTTTACTTAATTATACATCAATTTCACCTACATTAAAGGTCTCATAATATTTGTAAACGTCAAATTTTATTTTAAGAAACTAGTCTGAAAACGTACGAACGGTACCGTTTCTCAACAGTGTTAATAAACTATGTGTAGTAGATAAACTTTTACATATTCGTTTAAGAAATTCAAACACTTAGAATATAACATAGGAAAAGGAAAACTTTAACATAAAGATGAAACTGAGCGAACGACATTAAGTTGTTTTTATACAGATCTTAAGATTTAGAGGATATTGACAACACAGAATGTTAACAGGTTTAAAAGAAGACATAATTATTATCCACACTGATTCTTAATAATCATCATGTGTTAATTATCTTTGTCATATTTTACAATGTATAAAACTATTCTTTTAAAATTTACATCTTATCTCGTATGAGACCCAGTATTTTGTTTGGAGTCGTGTAAATCTTATTAACTTCATCATATCTTACACTAAAGGTAGATGACACCTTAATTTGATCTTTAGTTATTGTCTTTCTATTGTTCTTTTATGGTTTTGTGAACATGTATCATGTACCCTTCTCTCCTTCAGAGTTTCCTTCAGGTTTTTATGTAACTTGACTTTCCTTTACTTTTATGTAGTATCGTTTTCAATGCCTTGTGTCGGTCCGTCTCTCCTTTCATACACATTAATTACAAATATAATCTTTTCTCCTTTTAAGGGTATAGTTATTGGTTTAGAGGGTAGAATTTTCGGATCTTGTACTTCTCGTTTATTTAGGTTCCCACTCGTCTTCCTTCCTTTAGTTATTTCTATCATCATTTTTATTTACTTTAAAGTTTTGTCTTTTCTCTTTAAATTTTTTTCTTTTAGACACTTTATTTCTCTAGCAAGAAACCTTTCTAGTTGTTTTAACTATTCGGAGGTTGTTCTGACTGGTTCTCTTTCTCTCTCTCTTTGTCTTAACTGGTCATAGTCCTTACTTTGATTTCAACAGTGATGTCTCCGATTCTGTAGTTACACGATGATTTCCTTAGGATGTTAGTCGAGATGAGAACCATTTGAACTGTTGAACATACTTTACCTGGTTAAGGAGTTTTTTGTGTTCGAATATTCATTAATATTTTTTATTAATATCGAATGGGTTATCCTTGCTCTAGTAAATTTAATTGAGATATTGGTAATTCTTTTAACGTAAACTTTTAAATTTTTATTTTTTATTTTTTTAGAGTTCCGGGTCCACCTAGGTGATCTCTTAAAAGTTTTACAAATTTCTTCTTACTTGTGGTCAAGATATGTTAGAGAAGGTCTTTTATACAAAGATAAGTAAAATACTTCGATCATGATAGTACTATGGTCTTGGTCATATTTTTTGTGTGTTTTTTTCCTTTTCATAATGTCTAGTTATTTAGAGAATTTATATCTATTATGAAGAATTATTTTATGACCGTTTGTCTTAAGTTGTTAATATTTTTTTCAAAATGTGATATTGGTCAGACCCAAATAAAGTCTTAACGTTCCCATCAAGTTATAAAAATTTAGATAGTTAGTTTCTGTTATTTTGTAACGGTTCTAAACTCCGAACTTCCGAACTAGTTGTCGATAAATAATAAAATCTTATTTTTACCGACAAATACTAAAGGGATCATATGAAGGAATCAGTCCTTTTAACCTTTCTGAGTGTGAACCCTTCAAAACGACCATAAAAATATTATTCGTATAATTATTTAAGTAAAATAATTTGAATTTTTTTTAAGTGGTAGTCACATTAATTGGTACGGTGGATCAATTTCTTCTTTTTAATATACTAGTATAATTGGTTTCGTCTTTTGTGTAAAATGTTTTAAGTCGTAGTTAAGTGCTATTTTAGAGACTCCTTCTTTTTATATCCTTGTAACATCTCTTCTTGAAGGAGTCGAACCACTTCTTGTTAGATGTCGATTCGAATAGGAATTTCAAATTTTTGGTTTATAAAAGAGGTATTTTGACCCTTGTTCCGTTGTCGAAGACGACAGTGGTGGAATGAGGTATATCACGACCTTCAAGAACGGACTCGTTATTTCGTCTTTTTCTTTTTCTCTATTTTCATACACCTGGTCTTTTTTCTTTATTTTGATAGGGCTAGACGTCTACTATGATAACAGGTACTTCTTTTAGGGTTCCTTAGATGTTTTTTAAGTATCCTGATTATTCCTTCAAACCTTTCCAGTGTCTCATGATCTATTTGTAAGTTTTTAGTTAAGCAACATCAGGGTATATGACCGTTGTTTGTCTGTCTGTGTGTACGTTTGACATTTTGATACAATGTTAACGACCCTTTCGACTTTATAAATGTGTATTTAGATTACTTTGCATATCCTGAATATGTAGATGTTAATATGTTACGACTACTTTCTTAGTCATTCTAAATTTACCTCTCTGTCCAACACAAATACATAACCTTCTGAGGTGTATCCTTTATACAGTCATCAAGGGTCTGACCATATGTACAAGTTGTGTGAAGAGTTTTGGGTCCTTCTACAACCATTTATGAGTGTTCTACTAAGATTTTGAATTTACCTTTCCGTTTCCTTGATCCTTACGGACTTATTAAAATTTTTTCTTCTTATTTAACTCTCTTCAGTCAGATCGACTAAAGTTCTGAGTAAATATCGTTGTTATTTAGTTATTAATCCTGACACACGGTAATTACTTTCTTGTCTCTCTACTTACCTTGTCTTATGTCTTGCGTCTTTGCCTGTGTGTGCATACATAGGTTGAAGGAAAACCGTTTACCCGATTTCGTTGTGTCTCCTTCTCTCTCTCGAAAAAGTTGTTTACTACGACCTCGTCGACCTCGGTACCTGTATTTTTATTTGTTTACTTTTATTTTTGAGGAGTTGTATTCAGAGTGTGAAATATGTTTTTAATTGAGTTTTACCTAGGGTCTGAATCTATATTTAATACTGATGTTTAAAAATTCCTTTTTTATTCTCTTTTAGTAGTCTTAGATCCGATTCGTTTTCTCAAGAGTACGAACTGTGTTTTTCATATAAACCATGATTTTTTGGATCATTTAATCTAAAAAAGTTTTATAATTTGAAAACGAGACGTTTTCTAGGGTAATTTTGGTATTATCAGAACGACTGTTTATGATCATAGATCTTATAAAAAAAAATTTTGAGAAAATTTTTTCATTTTGAAAAGATGAATTGTCATTTTTTTCTTTTTCGTTTATAAGGTTAATTCTTTTCCCGTTTTCTGTACTTTTCTGTAAAGTGGTTTTTCTGATATAGTTATCGTTTATTTATGTACCTCTCTCTAGGTTATAGTAATCGGTAGTCCCTTTACGTTTATTTTAGTGTTCAATAGTAATACGTAGGTAGTCTTACCAATTTTACTTCGTATTAACTTAGTTATTCCGTTTTTATAAGAAAGAGTGGATGAGATTAAGTTGTAATATTACATTCAGGATCGATTTCATCTTTTCTGTTCTTTGCTTCACTTTCCATATGTACAACTCTTTTTTCTTGATTTTGAAGGTAACGAACATCTATCGTGTTGACGAATACATCTTTTTAGGGTTTCTTAATTTTCGTTGTTTTAGTTTTTTGAAGTCATTGATTATTTGTTATTGTCGCTCCGACGTCTTAGATTCTACTTATGTGTTTCTCAAGTAATGAAAGGACATATGGTTATGACAAACCTTAAATTTTTGATTTTAGGATGGTGGTAAATGTAATCGTGGAGGGGTGGTTTTACTTCATAAATTCGTATTGAGAATATTTACACACTCTCTCGATATACTCCCTTTCATGTCTTAAGACTACCTTCTTTAGTTTCTTGTCAGTTTAATCACCTCTGTACACAGTTCAATCCATACTTGAATATAACAAGTCTACAGTTTCGTCTGTTTATTCGACATCTACGTTGTGTTGAGGATAATTTTAGAGTCTTCAATACAACACTAACAGTTGTTTGCTTAGGGGTTCAAATATACCCAGTTTTCTGGGTCTTTTCGGTTGTCTCATAATTTTTTCTTGATTTAGTCTTCTGTCTACGATAAGCTGAAGTTCTGAATGATATTTCGATGTCGTTAGTTCTGTCACACCATAACCACTTTCATATCTGTTTATCTAGTTACTTTGTCTTATCTCTTAAACTTTGATCTGGGTATGACTATACCAGTTGATTAGAAACTGTTTGCTAATTACCGTTAAATTATCGCTTTCCTCCCATAAAAGTCGTTTATCACGATTCTTACTAACCTGTACGTTTTTTTACTTAGATCTGTGTCAGAAATACACTTTGACATTTTGAAGATTTTCTATTGTACTTCTTCTGGAAGTATTGTAGGTTAAACCGGAACTGAAACTCTATGTTGTGGTTTTAGGTTAGGCACTTCGTTTATGAAGTATTCAAGATGAAGCAATTATAAATTTTGAAGATAAGTCACTTTTTGTGACAATTCTCTTACCTTTTCTGTTCAGTCTCCGACCTTTTTTCAGAAACGGTTTGTGCGTAGACTAAAAAAAAAAATTAGACAATGGATTTTGTATGTTTCTTAAGAATTTTGAGTTGGTAATTTTTTGCTCCTTTTTTTCTTGTCAATTTTTCACCCGTGTTCTACACTGGAGTGGTTTTTTTCTAAATGCTTAATGTTTATTCGTATTTTTCAACAAGGTGTAGTATCTAGTAATCCCTTGATATATAATTATTTTTTCTGGTCCATGATACATGGATAATCTTACCAATTTTGGGATTTGCGACTGTTATGGTTTACGTTCATTCGTTTCTCGCTGTCCGCGAGAGTAAGTAACGTTTACTTACTTTTTACCACGTTGAAACATTCTGACAGACCGTCGAAGAATGTTTTGGTTTACATTAGAATAGTACGTTAGGTACTAACGTGAGGACCCATAAGTGGGTTCACTCAACTTTTCAGTACAGGTGTTTTTTGAGATACGGGTAGTTGTAATAAGTGTTAACGGCTTACTACTTACAGGAAGTTATCCATTTACCCATTCGTTTGTCGTCATGAAGATATGTTTACTTGATAATAAATCGTGCTCTTTCTTTTCTCAGTAATTCGGTACTTTTCTTCACCTCCTTGGAGTTTTTGTACAACTATTAAAATTCTTTAGTTAGACTTCTCCGATTTGTGGTTTATTAAGATTGATATATTAAAAGACCCTTTCCTGACACACCTACCAATTTATTGATACTAGGAAACTATAGTACTTGATGGTGAGTCGTTACTTTTACTTACTTGACAACTATGTATATTGTGGACTTACTTAGAGCTCTCTTATAACGAGTTACATTTTCGGTTAGGGTTTCCCAATGTATCACGGGCTAAGACAGTATATAATTATTATAACAACTTTGCTGTTTTAGTATCTTTACCTCTTGTCTAATCGCCAGTTCCTCCTCGTTTTACCTTCCCTTTATCCACACCATTATTTTCCTGTTGTCCTTCTTAGGAGTAACACTACCTTTATAAGATAGAGGACTGAAGATCAATACTGTACAATACTGTGACATGGTGCCACAGCTTTTTCCATGTGTCCTATAGACACATAGTAAAGAATGTTGACGTACGGTTAGATAAAAGAGTTTAGTACACACGAGTCAGTGAGTCAGCACAGGTTGAGAAACTCTGGGGTACTTGACGTCGGACGGTCAGAGGAGAGAGGTACCCCTAAGAGGTTCGTTCTTATGTCCTCACCCAACGGGACGAGAGAAGGTTCCCCAGAAGAGTTAGGTCTCTAGCTTGGGTCTAGAGGGTGTAACGTCCGTCTAAGAAATAGTAGACTCGATGGCCCCTTCGAGAAGAGTTTAATTTTTCAAATTAATTCGTAAAAATAATCGTTTAATAGAGTTATTTTACTTATATCGAAAATAAAAATTACTGGAATATAGAGGTAAACACTATAATAGACAATAATCTGAATCCGTTCCTCGTTATAGGTAAGGTAAGGATGTGGAGTAAAAATGTCTTCTTTACGACCCTTTGAAACAGGTGTATTTAGTAAACCTTCCTCAAAATAATATCGTTATACTAAATTGATAGACTTGAGAAAGGTTCAAGATACGGTTTTTATCGTATGACGAGATAGTAGTTCTTAATAAAAATTAGTAGATAGTCGACTGTTGAGGTAATCCAGGAGAAGACTATAGTGACTCTCGTTTCTTAGTCTTTTATAGACTGAATTTTCATGGATAAAAAGTCAGACACATCAGTAACACGTGCAATTCAACGAAGATAACACAGACTGAGAAACACTGGGCGTATAATGTCGGGCGGTCCGAGGAGACAGGTACCCTAAGAGGTCCGTTCTTATGACCTCACCCAACGACAAAGGAGGAGGTCCCCTAAAAGGGATGGGTTACTAGTTTGGACCGAAAGAATACAGAGGATGTAGCGCCCGTCCAAGAAGTGGAGAACCCTTCTCCAACTGAAAAGGACCAAGACTTGTCAGTGAATTTTACGAAATGAGTAGTCTGCTAATAATTAGTGGGTACAATAAGAAAAAGAATTTCCATAGAAGATTAAACTATACGGACCTCTTAGGGTCCCTACCCCCTCGGACGACCCGACGACAGATACCCCAGTGTGTCTCAACCTGTGCTGACGTCACTGAATCGTCGTCGTCGTCTCAATCTATTTAACTTTATAACAGTGAAATTATATATAAACGGTTTTGAAAAAATATTTTAATAAAATATAGTAGTATCCGAAAATAACAGTTCGAGAATCTTCGACGTCTAAATTGTACAGTTAAATGTTTATTGTAGGTGTTAAATTGGATTATTAACTTCCGTCAGTAGTAGAATTTTGTTTAGTGGGTCTCATCTAAATGAGAGATAGGTTTTTTTTTTTTTCGGTTGTGTCTTTCTTCAGTTTATAGAAGTCTTCATTTTATTGGGTACTCTTCTAGTGTCTACCTTGGGTGTATTTCGTTTTCATAGTGTGTACTTAACACCAATTCTTCTACCGTTTATATAAATGTGAAGATCAACCTTCCCTCAAACCTCTGATAATCACCCCACTTCTTTGACCCTTATACCTCAGGGTTGTTATGCTCTCCAAAGTCCTCGTCAACGTAAACAAAGTCTCCAAGTCTTTACCCGTCAGGTTACCCAATTAAATATGATTTCACAATTACCGAATGTTGCTGATACGTACAGTGTCTAGGGAAAGTCGAGTTTCCGAGACACTTTGTGGTACATATAATACCTTAGTTTCAAAAAAATTTCTTGAAATTTTTTTTCTCTCTCTTTTCCTTTTGCTCTCTTTTCCTTATTCCCTCTACTGACCAGCAGGAGTGAGTTCGTTAGGTTAGTCTTTTCAGCCCCGTCATCGGCTCGTGTGGTTATCCCGACTATCTATGGTAGTCGGTCATCTACCGCCAGAAGTATAATTGACTGATGAGTGACCCTGTAGGGAGGAAAGGTCGCCTAACATAAGTATTCCAGCCCACCGAAGTCGTATCCATCTTCCCCTCGGATGGACGTGTCCCACTCACCCTCTCGGGATCCACTCTAGAGACGGGCGAGTTTTACTTGAGGAAGTGTCTGGGACGGTAGGTACAGATTTTAAGTTTAAATGGGTCGGGAAACCCCTCCCCCACTTTCTACCATCCGTCCTTCCCTCGTCTCCAATCAGTAATTGTGAAATCGTCCTTGATTAGACCATATAATTGCGTCCTCTCTTTCCTGGAGTCTTTTCATATGGTTTCTCACCATTCAAGAATTCTCTTAGACACGTTGAAAGCACCAAATAATCCACCCTTTGAGGTACGCATTCGACCTCACCACACATCCAGGACCCACGGAAATTTTCTTCTTCTCTATCCCTCTTTTATTCATCACCCAACCTTGTCCAGCTCAAACGGATTCCAGTCTGGACTTGAGGAGTATAACATAGGAAGCCAAGGGTAGAGTTCTACTCTTGACTTTGGGGGTCCCAAACGGCTTCTCGGGCATTTAGAGGAATATGGAATCGACCCAGGTTTCGGATTTGACAGAGACAATGAGAGACAGACTACGGGTATCGGGACCTAGACAATCCTGGTCGTGAAACAAGTAAGGATCCTGTCGGGCTCTACAGTCCCCTGTGTCTGTTTCTCCTCAAAGAGTCTCTCCCTGGTTCTACCACTCTTCGGGTCTTGACCAGGTCGTAGATACAGTCCCATTTGACCTCTTTTGGGCGCCAGTTGTTCTGAGGTTTCCGACAGTACACCTTGTACGGTCTTTGTAAGACACGTTTAGGTTTCCATCTTTGTCTAAATATCTCTTTAGTCAGTATCACTTTACATTCCTATCAAAGTGGAAGACACTACTACTAATACCCTTATTATTACACTAATTGAGTGTGATTAACTTGGTAGTCCACCACAGTCAGTGGTCCAAAGCACACGGACTATAGTAAATTATTGCTGTCGGAAGGACACTTCACCCATAGTAAGAATAGTATAAATATCCTGTCCTTGGTCTCCTCGATTTATTGTATGAGTCCCTGGACTCTTGAACTGGGGACTCCTCCAACAGTGGAATCAGACTGTCTGTCGTTCAAGAGGTACCTCCTCCGAGACTTCGTACCCATCCCCTGTAGACCGTCCTTACGACATTTCCTCTGAGTAACCTAACCTACTGGGATTTACAGGAGGGTTGGGAATCCCGTCTACCCAAGGAAGTTAGTAAGTTGTTTATACGGATCTCACGGACCGTTACAGGACCCTTGATTCCTTGAGGAAATGGTTTTCCTCCTCCCCACCTCCTCCCTGTCCACTTGCTCATTCGTCAACCTAAATCTAGCTGAATGTGTGTGATACGCCTCTTCCGCTACCGTGGGGTGAGGTCATGAGGACGGACCTCTTAGGGTACCTGCCTCCTCGGACCACCCGACGTCAGGTACCCCAGTACTTCTCAGCCTGTGCTGACTCGTTGAAGTGAAAGTGAAAAGTGAAAATACGTAACCTCTTCCTTTACCGTTGGGTGAGGTCACAAGAACGGACCTCTTAGGGTCCCTGTCCCCTCGGACCACCCGACGGCAGATACCCCAGCGTGTCTCAGCCTGTGCTGACTTCGCTGAATCGTCGTCGTCGTCGTCTGTGTGATACCCACGACATGTGTTTTATCTATTGATTACTCTTGGACTACCTCTTGTGTCCCTTGAGAAGAGCCGCGAGACACCGTTGGAGATACCCTTTTTTTAAGTTTTTTCGCCCCTATATACATACGTATATTGACTAAGTGAAATGACATGTTGTCTTTGATTACGATGTGACATCTCGTTGATATGAGGTTATTTTTAAATTTTTTATTTATTTACTTGGTGGTATCACTATCCATGATAGAATTTCTTCACCCTTTCACAATACTCTTTTAGATTGTCCTCATCTGGAGATCAGACTCTTCCACTGTAAATTCGACTTTAGACTTTCACTCATACTGTATAAGTTCGTTTCTTCACCCCCTTCCCTTCCCTCCCAGGGTTCATCTTCCTTGTCAGAGGCGTTTTCGGGGTTCCGAGTCTTTTCGGTGACACCGACCTCAGTCTATCTCCCTCTCAGACGACTACACTTTATGACGGTCACTCACTCGTTCTCCCTGGTGTTGCACGTCGTCAATACTCGGTACACTCCGAAATAGGAGCTTCGTTCTTCACCCGAAAACTTCCCAAAGTTCGTCCTCTCTCTTTACGACTCGAGACAAAAGTTTCTGGTGTCACTACCGACATTTCCCGTGACCTTACGTCCCATAGTTCTCCTCCAGTCATGTTCTTGACCTTTAACGGGAGAAAGGTTCCCCAAGATCGGTACCCCGGACCACATCCAGAGGGGGTCAGACTGGGTGGTCACGACAGGACCAGTTGTGAGACGGACTCTGAAAGGTTTGACGTGAGTCGTTAAGGTCTTCTCACGCCTCGTCCCGCACGGAGTCCCGAGTTCGCGTGGGAAGAGATTAACCCCTGTCGACAGGACTCCAGTCTGGGTTCACAGGTGGAGGGTGCGACGGGTATTGATACCCGAGGAAGGGGTGGTGGGTGTTCCTATCGGTCCGCCTCCGACCCCCTAGTCGCTCCTCTCAAGTGCGAAGGTCTTTTTCAGGGTTCAGTCTAGGAATAAGATGTACGGGTCTTCTCGCGTCTTACCTACGCATAAAGGACGACTTCATGACTTAATACCATGACTCCCCGGTACTCCGTCCGTCTTGTTTCGTGAGACTTAGTCCTCTCGGACGGCAAAGGACCAAAGAGGAGACTGAATGCTGAAGGACCCACCGGAACCTATTCTTAAGACTGGAAAGAGTTGAGGGAGTGAGAGTTTTCCTTTATTATCATAAACAGTACAAATAGAACGTTCTTATACGATATTTGGAGTTCGACCTCTCTTTTCACGAGACTTGCAAGTTTAGAGCTATGTCTTCCCTCCGTCACCCCTACAGTCCTACACATTACTCTGTCGTCTCGACCACTTCTCGGTCTGAAACTCGACGGGTACTACCGTAAGTCCTGAAAGGTAACCTTCAGTTTGGGCACACAAGATCATGAAGAAATGTCTTGGAGTTAGAGGTCACAGGGAGTTTTCGAGAAAAGGTAGTGAACAGAGAGTGGACGAGAACGAGGACGTTCGGGGGTCTCAAAGGTGTGGAAACACTCTGTGACGTCTTCATCGAAGTTAGGTCAAATTTTTCAGATAAGGGACGATTTGAGTCCATTCGTTGGGGAGTCCATGTCGTCCGTCGATGATATAGATTCTGTCACAACGTCCTCTCCTGAAGTTACTATACCACACCCAGTACTTACTCGACCTGTCACTCCCGTCGTCGTCAATAGTAACACTACACATAAGAGATCTTTAATAACTTTGGACTGAAGAACCAAATTCGTGGTGAGGGGTAGGAGGAAGTGAGACCCGTGTACAGGGACAAAGTAATAGAAATTTCTGAGTAGTACAGATTTGATCAATTAGGTACAGAAGTAACAGAAAGGTGATTTTCCTTTCACAAAAGTCATCCCTCTGAACCCAAACAGAGTTGTGAAATAGAGGTTTTGGATCTGTACACAAACCGTGTTTCGTCCACGAGGTATTCATAAATTAACTTACTTAGAACAGAAAAGAAATTGTACATTTAATAATAGAGACAGGTGGTCTTATGTTTAGGGTAGTCCCGTCCCTGGAACCGAGAATAAGAGACATTATAGGAGGTGTGGATCCTGGGGTTCGTGAACCTCTCATAAACGACTTACTTACTTACGATCACTATTGATATCCGGCTTCTTACGTCCTTCTGAAGGACCTTCTTTCGTTTGAACTCGACGAGACCCCTCCTACTCATCTCAAACCTATACTAGTAGTAAAGTTAGAGTAATAAAACAATAAGTATTATTACTCGATCTCATATAAACAATCGATCGAACTCATGAACGATACACACTCCGTACTAGAGCCCCGTGAAATACTGGTACAACATATAAGGTCTCCTGTATAAACCTGATCAAACGTTCAGTTAGACTTTAGTAAAAGACTCAATTTTTCTTTTTTTTTAGCCAGAACTGTGTAAGAACAACACCTTCAGTTGGTAACAAGGCCCCTACAAGACTTGTCGACGTCAGGTCTCCTTCGGTCTCCTTCGAGGGAGTGGGGGGGAGGGGGCGGACGACAACTTCGTCGACCGCCCAATTGTCTCTGGTGGGGTCTGAGACGTCGATAGACGTCGACGAACTCGGGTACCTTTAAGGCGGCGGACATCGCAGGTTGTCTACTCTTAGTTCCCTCCCCTGTACCGGTGACCCTACTGGACACACACAGGTTACCTTACACCTCCTTCGAAAAATTAGGGATTTCCCGTTGGTCAATCTCACCGAGTCTCTTCAACATCGTTCCTGAAGAGACCTGGTAGGGATGGAGGTCTAGGGTAGTCTGGACGGGGTGACGTCCCATCCCCTTCCAGATTGTCGAATCGAAGTTATATGGGAGTCAAATGTATGAAAGAAGTCGGTTTATAAATCGTAACATCCTACAACCTCGATCTTCCTCAGTGTGTCAAATAAATCTGGTTCGGGGAGTAAACTCCACTGGGTCTCCCTGTGGTCTGAAAGTTCCACCGCGATCACCATTTCTTAGGAGGACGGTTGTGTCCTCTACATTCTCTGTGTCCAATCCTTCCCAATCCTTCTAGGGGACCTCCTCTCGTACCGTTGGGTGAGGCTATAAGAACGGACCTCTTGAGGTACCTGTCTCCTGGGACCACCCGATGTCAGATACACCAGTGTGTCTCAGTCTGTGCTGACTTCACTAAATCGTACGTACGTACGACTCCCTGTGGTAGAACGGGTCCGGTATCTCGGTCGACTACGGTCGACTCAGTTAGGAGAATTATGTACTGGTGACGAGAACACACTCAAAACAAGACTTATCCAGAAACATCATAATAATGGTTGTCAAGACGACAAATATAAAAAACGTTCGTCATCATTAATCATACCTTAATTACTTATTACGATAATAATTATTATCATAGTAGTAAACTTGTTAAGATTCAGTCTAAAAATCACGTTCCAAAAACCAAATTTTTTTTAAAAAAAAAATACACCTGGTAAGAAAAGTTTCAGAAATAACTTAGATAATGTTATAACGAAGACCCAAAAACCGACTCTCCGTATACCTAGAGTCGAGGGACTGGTCCCCAGCTTGGACGTGCTCTTCCGTTTCAAAATTGGTGACCTGATGGACCCTTCAACACGTTTCTAAAAATAAATTGTAATTGTGTAAATGCCATTATGGAGAAGTAAATAAGTCTTACTGTCCTTCAAAGTCCAACCGACTTCCCTTCTGGAACATCTTTGTTACTAAAAGGATATCGAATTTTAGGTTTTAATGAGATTTGTGTTTTGGTTTGTGTTAAGTAAAAAAAGAACCCACCATCGTGGTATCTTATCTTTTAAGAGTCCGAAACCTTTACCTTCTAGATATAGAATAAGACCTAAGGTGACGGAAGATTTACGAACTGGAGTCCGTCCAACGAAGTGGAGAGTTACAGTCTAGGGGTATAAATTTGACCCCTATTCCGTTGACTTAGTGGTCAACCTTAGTTCTAACGTCCTCTTTGTAGTTGTTGGAGTCTATGAGTCTACTATAGGAGATTACCGTCTTTTGTTTCTCCTTGATTTCTCGGAGAACTACTCCCACTTTCTCCTCCTCACTTTTTCGACTGAATTTTGAGTCGTAAATTTTTTGATTCTAGTACCGTAGGTCAGGGTAGTGAAGTACCGTTTATCTTCCCCCTTTTCATTTGTCGCCGCCTAAAATAAAAGACCCCCGAGGTTTTACTGACACCTGTCACTGACGTTGGTGTTTTAATTTTCTGCGAACGACGAACCTCCCTTTCGGTACTGTTTGGATTTGTCGTATAATTTTTCGTCTCCGTTGTGAAACAGCTGTTTCCAGACATATCAGTCTCGATACCAGAAGGGTCATCAGTACATATCTATACTCTCAACGTGGTATTTCTTCCGACTCGTGACTTTTTAACCACGAAAACTTGACACCACAACCTCTTCTGTGAACTCTCAGGGAACCTGTTCCTCTAGTTTGATTAGTTAGGATTTCCTTTGGTTGGGACTTATAAGTAACCTTCCTGACTATAACTTCGACTTCAAGGTTGTAAATCCGGGGGACTGTGTTTCTCGGCTGAGTAACCTTTTCTGGGACTACAACCCTTTTTAACTCCCGTCCTCCTCTTCTCCCGTTGTACTACTCTACCAACCTACCGTAGTGATCGAGTTACCTGTACTCAAACTCGTTTGAGACCCTCTACCACTTCTTGTCCCTTCGGACCTCACGACGTCAGGTACCCCACCGTTTCTCAGTCTGTGTTGACTCACTGATTTGTTGTTGTTGGTGTTATTGTGTTGACTTGGGTATACGAAACCCGGTATAAAGGGACAGTAGGACTGGTGTTGTTGAACCTTTCCTCTACCAGGACGCCAGAGGACAGCTTCCGGTCGACGAACTTTCAGCCCGACCCGTGTGACTGAAATTTGACCCATCACTGATTGGGTAGCCTCGGAGACCGTCCTGTAAACTTACACTCTATGACTCTCCCGAACCTCTCACTCCACCAGGTCCTTGAATTCTGTGTCTCTCTTCCCCTTGGCACCTTTGGTGCTCGTTTGTCCTGGTAGTACCGAGTCCTTTCCTCTGACCGATTTCGTCAGTGTTCCGTTGACTCGAGGTAGGTCTATCTACCAATCCTCGAGTCTCCTTAAACGTCTCTCTTCCGTCCCTACCCTGGTCCTCGGCCTCTTCGGGGCTGTCCACCTGAACCTTCTTCTACCCTTCCTCTCTCTGTTTTGGCACTTGTGGTCGACCTTCCCACCCAGTCACCGACACCTTCTCCACAAGGATGGTCTCCCCGTTCCAGGTCGGAACGAGCTCCCGGGGACACTGGGATCTGGGAGCCGGCCGTCGTATAAGGACGTGTAGGAGGTCGGAGTCGTTTAAGACCGGCGACGGAAAAGTTTCTCATTGACTACCTCTTTTTCATTCTGGACGGGAAGCGGAGGCCCTCTCGAAGTGGATAGGAAGAGTATTTTCACCTCGACTATTCCTCGTACACTTTCTCTTCTCGATTTGGGTGCCCGAAGCGTCGACTCGTCTCTACCCGAGTTAAGGGTCGAGACGGTAAACGAGCCGCACGTTCGACCCTTCCTAAAGAACTAGAGAGATTCCGAGAAGTAGTCACAGACATTTTTTCCGTGTCACTATCCCGACCCGTGTCCGCCGACACTCCTAATGCCCTCTATCTCGCCGAAAGTACTAGTCTCGGGAGTCTGGTCGCCCGTAAAGGAGTGTAGTGACGGCAGGATCGCGTGGGAGGAGTCCAGGAGACGTGACGTACACAACCCACCCACTCACACACCCCCCGTACCGTTCGTCTCCTCCCTCTCCCGTGGTCCTCTTACCCAGTTCTTCCTACGAGATCAATAGGGTCCTCTCCCCGGGGTCTCGGGGTGAACTAGTGTCCTCTTAGGGTGGTCGGGGAGGACCCCAGGTAACCGTAGTCAGGTGGGAGGTGGCACTCGTCGTCGGAAAGACACGAGGTCCCTCCTGGATCACTGTCCCTGTGAGGTCGACGTCCCCTCAAGGATCTTTCAGGCTACCTTACCGACAGTAAGGAGGCGGCACTCAGTAGTCGGGGTCGTTTCGGGTGACCATAAAGGCTCAGACAAGGGTCACGGGCCTCGACCCGGGTCGCCGAGCCGTCGACGTCCCTCACCTTACGCCGAGCGGGGTCGTGACACAGGACCCAAAGCAAAAGCCCTTTCCGAGCACCGGGGGCCTTCAGCCCTCCGTGGGACTTCCAGTAGAGCAGGTCCGGGGACGGAGACCCGGGTTTCTAGAATTCTGGACCCCACAGACCCCTGGAGGAGACTGGGTAGGCTCACACTTCTGGTCCCCATGGTCCCACCCCTGTCCTTTTACTACAGGGAAGGAGGTGACAGAGGAAGTAGAAGGTGGTCTTCCCGACGTCCACTGCCCCCCTTCCTTGAGTGTCCTTCTTATCGAATCGGGGTTCCCACACAGACAGGGGCGTGCAAAGAGGAAGGAGAAGACACAACCACAGGTCCGGTCCGGTGGGGACGAAGGGACAGGTAGGTCCGATACGTGGTTTTCGGACACCGTCGGAGCACAGGACCTTCGAGTCCCGACAGGACTGAGACCTGCCACCGACGTCCAAAACCACTGACTCGCGGACACCGACCCTGCCCACGACCTGCCGGTCGGAGACGAGAGACTCAGTACGGTCGTCGGGACGCCCTCCACAAGAGTAGGGTAGAAAGGGTTCATGTCGTTTAAAGTTACTGAAGTAGTTCTAGACGTCGGTCTGAAGGATCCCGGTTCCGCTTGGGAGACCTTGGTTAAAAGTTGGTGGCTCTCGTCGAAGTCACCGCGGGCCGAGGAGTTCGTAGAGGGTAGCTTCACTTTCTTGTTGTGGGAGAGTCCGGTGTTCGGTGTCGGGAGACGGGGAGTCGGGACCGTCCTTCTTGAGCTGCACAGGGGAGACCTGGTACTCCGAGTAGGCGGTCGTGGTAAATTCCATCCACTTGGGAGAGCCGCACGTCGGGGGCCGGTCTCAAACTGAGACGCCCATCACGGACGAGAGGAAAGACTCAAAGGACCCGTCATTATCGTCGGGGGGTCCCTCCCTCGGTAACAACACCCCCTGGGTTCCCAGTCACGGGGGGGTCTGGAACACAGGATGGTTGTGCGACCAGTAGACGTAAATGGTCGAGGGTTTCCTTCTAAGAACACTCGTGTGTCAACAGACACCAGCCCCCTGCTAGAGGTTGACGAGGAGCAAGGACCCGGGCGTCGGTCGACGGAACCTGCCAGTCTCCACTTTAGACTTTCGACCACTTACCCTCTCGCCTTCAGGCCGGCCCGACTCGACTCGGGTAAGTACTTTTTCCAGACCAGAGTGAAGGAATAATGGTCCGCACCACACGCACACGCGCGTGTGCGAGACAGCGAAAGGCGGAGTGAAGAAGGGTGGGAAACGAAAACAGAAAGAACAAAAAGAAAAAAAAAAAAAGGGCGAGAGAGGTGTTTTTAGACTTCAAGTAGAAGTCCTTTGACGGTTTCTTACAGATCGACCAGACACCAAAGGTTTTCTTTCTGTCTTCCCTTCTTTCCTCTTTCTTTCCTCCCTCTTTCCTTGCCTCCCTCCTTCCTTTCTCTAAGATGTTTCCATATGAGAGAAGGAGGTACATTTGGAGAGAGAGAGGGGTGGGTGGGGGGCGATGTGTGTGTGTCTTGTAAGTCGTAGTACAAATACTTTGTTACTTTTGTAGAAGGGATCTAGTACGTTGTCGGGAGAGCGTCGGGGAGACCGAATTCCACCTCCTTCCACTCGGGACGACCTCCCAGGAGGGTAACATCCACCAGTTCCAACTGGGGTCCTCTCGAAGAGACTCCAAATTTCGTTCCGAAAGGGAAACCCCTTATTAAGTGGAGACGAGACAACCCGGAGGGAGTCACCCAGTACACCAGAGGCTATCCTGTACGGACAGGGAGCACCGGACTGGAGACTGGAGTGGCTTCCGGGTCACTCCGACACTCTGACTCCGTAGGACCTCGGAGTCAGAGGAATAGACATTTTACCCCTACTACTATGAACAGGGTTGAAGGGTCCACCACGATCACCATTTTTCGGACGGACGGTTACGTCCTCTGTTTTCTCTACGGCCAAGTTAGGGACCCAGTCCTTCTAGGGGACCTATTCCCTTACCCTTGGGTGAGGTCATAAGAACGGGCCTCTTAGGATACCTGTCTCCTCGGACCGTCCGATGTCAAGTACCCCCAGTGTTTCTCAGTCTGTACTGACTTCACTGAATCGTGTGTGTATTGACAGGCAGAAGTCTTCCGACACCGCTACTACCTCTATTGGGTACTCTTCCCGAAGGAAGTGTGACACTGGCACTACACTTGTCGAGGGCACCAACGCCTGGACCTTGAGTGGTGTGGACTTACACTAGAGGTGAGGGGTCGGTGTTGTGGTTCTGGGCGTTTACCCCGACCCGAAAGTCTCAAAGTCCTCCACACGTCCGTTGGGGAACCGGAAATCTCTATCGTTCGTCCTCCTGGTGGTTATTTTTGACGTACGGGTCGAGTCGAGCCAGATGAGAGACTAAGTGTCCTCGGAGTGTCGGGGAGTGCACTCTTTTTTTTTTTTTACACAGGATCTTGTCCTCTACTCTGGTCTTCGGGGCTCTACTACTGGGTAACGACCTCCAAAACTCGGGTTTCGTCCAAAACCAACAAGAGATCGGCTCTTCACGAAGGACCCGCGGGTGTGAATAAAGTCTCAGCAGCCCTCCTCCACGTGGACGGGAGGGCGACTCCGGGGAGGCTCGACGTCGTCCACCACCCGGGGAGCCACGAAGGGGCGGACGCTTCTGTGGGGGACACGACGACGGGGTACTTTTGAGGGAGGGCGAGTAGGACGTGCAAATACCGTCAAGAATTGGGTACTTCAGGAGCCACCCCCTCATTGTAGGAGACCCGTCCACACTCATGAGAGGGGTACAATGTCTACCTTTTTGACTACGGTCCCTCTAAGACGACCACCCGAAACTTCCACGACCTGAGAGGTTGGGAGACAGAGACGGAGAATCCAAAAGAGGCTCGCTGTGTCTACAGTGTTTCTCGACGAGAAAAGAAAAGAAAAAAAAATTTGATAAAAATTTTAACTTCATCTCGATTAAATGTTACAATACAATCAAAGTCCACAAAACGTTTCACTAAGTCAATACGTATAAATTCACACGTAGATATATGTACAATTAGCGAAGGGTCCACCGAGTCACCATTTCTTGGACGAACGGTTTCGCCCTCCACGTCCTCTGTGTCCAAGCTAGGGACCTAGGTCTTCTAAGGGACCTCCTCCCGTATCGTTGGGTGAGGTCATAAGAACGGAGCTCTTAGGGTACCTGTCTCCTCGGGCCTCCCGACACCAGGTACCCCAGCGTCTCGGTCTGGGTGGACTTCTCTGAATCACGCGTGTGTGTATATGTATATATGAGGAAAAGTCTAACAAGAGGCAATATCCAATAATGTTCTATGACTCCTCTCAAGGGACACGAGGTGCATCCAGGACCAACAAGTGGACAAAATATGTCAGTACAGATATTCAATTAGGGTTTGAGGATTAGTTAGAGAGGGGGCGGCCGACGAGACGGGACAAAATCGTGTTCAAGCAGAAGATACAGACATTCAGATAAAGACTGTTTCTCGATAAGAATTGGAGAGGAGAGGACTCAATCAGAAGTGACTCTACCCGTTGAGACGATTGGGTCGAGGTTCAAGGGAGAGTTGCCCCGAGGAGGTCCTTTGGCCGACAGGCTGGGGAGACACACCGGTGTGGTGATTGTAGCCGCCGAGGATCTCGACGTCGCCTGTCTCCGAGGTTCTCCGTCTGGGCGCACCTCCTCCTACCCAAGGGTCGCTTCCTTAGACAGGGAGACGGACTAAAGGACGGGCGAGGGACGGGGGCACAGCGGCTCGGGAGGCAGCTACCACTCTCTCTCCTTTGTAGACCGGGGCCGAGCCGAGGAGATGGGAGCTCCGTCCCCCTCGAACATCCTTCTCTACCAACCTCCAGAACGTTGGAACTTTATTTGGTTGCCAAGTCGACGTCAAGAGGGGGGTGGCGACAGGGAAGGAGGCGGGGGTGGACTTATGACAGGTAGGGAGGTGGGGGTGGGGGTGGGTGGTAGTGGTGGTGGGTCGCCCGTCGACAACGACGGTGAAGGTCTTTGGTACTGGTTTCGTCCCCGAGGTCCCACAGAGACGGTTCTGCTGTCTGTGACTGCCAGTGTCCCGACCCACTTTGCCGAGGTCTATGCGAAGGTTGAAGGGGCTTGCACCAGAGGGAGGTTTGGCGGAGAAGGAGAGGAACGGAAGAGATTAGGATTACCTGAACAGAAAGGACCTTGTAATGGAGACCCGGTCCGTGAATGTGTAATAGACCAAAATAGTAGTATTACTGGGACCGTTCCATCCATGAGTGGGGGGAGAATGTCCACTGTCCCATTTTCGTGTCTCTCCAAGTCATTGAACCGGTTCCAGTGTGTCGACATTTCCCCCTCTCAAGTCTAAGTTCGGGACAGTCTGAGGATTCGAATACAAAAGACGTAGTTACGGTTCGGTAGCGAGTTTTATGAGGGAGTTAAGGGGAAAAGGAGGGGTTTTTGGAAGGACATAAGTCCGTGGGTGGTGGTAGACTGTCGACCACAAAAAGTCGGTAGAAGACGGAATGAGTGGTCCTTAAGAAGTAAACAACTAAAGTTAACAAGCAAATATTGGATTCATCTAAAACACAGATGTGTCTCAGTCGTGTACGATGTATGTCTCCTTGTCGTAGTAAGGATTGAGGGTGACCTACGTACCAGGAATCCTTCGAACCGGTTCCACCCGGTTGTGTGTGTCACTTGCCAGGGTCTGGGATCTCCTCCCCTCTGGGGACCAATCGAGTCTGGACAAGAATGGAACCCCGAAGGGTCTACCACGTCACCATTTCTTAGACGGACGTTAGGTCTTCTGGGTCCAAGTTAGGGACCCAACCTTTCTAGGAGACCTCCTCCCGTACCGTTGGGGTAGATCATAAGAACAGACCTCTTAGGGGTACCTGTCTCCTCGGACCGTCCGATGTCAGGTGCCCCGGCGTTTATCAGTCTGTGTTGACTCGCTGACTCGTGCAAGAGTTGAAGGACGGAGCGCCAAGAAAAACACCAAAACTTTTTATTTATATACCATTCACGGTTCCCACCCACCAGACTACCCCACCGACAAGTCTCGTTCAGGTCCTGGGTCCTCGATAACCCACTGTGTACCGGAACAACGTCACCGGAGACCGTCTAGAAACCCACTACCGACCCTTGGTAGGAGTCAGGTTTCTCTCTACGTCTCTAGCGAACCACGGCGGCCGTGTGCCCGTCATTTGGATTCTCTGCGACTTCTTCCGTCCGCCGTCCGCCGTCTTCGACACCAAACCCAGACGTCGACTCGACTCTTAAATGTCTTCCTACAGTCCCGGAGTGACGTCTTCCGGGACTCGCCGACCGTTCCCTACTCGGACCTAGGGCGTCCGGTACCTCTCCAGTGTCAAGTGTCGCGTAGTGCTCGAACACAAACCTCTTGACCTCCTTCCTCCCCACCCGAATCTCCGACAGAATACCCATGTCGCAGGCCTCCAAGACCACGGTGACAAAGACCCGACATATTAATACGGACGTGCTACGACTGGTGTGTGTGTGTGTGTGCATGTGTGTCTGTGTATGTGTGCGCGTGTGTGTGGTTCTTGGAGTCAGTTATTGAAGGTACTCCTTACTCTCTCGGGGACTAGATGTACCTTTCTCTTGTTAATCGTTCTTATGTGGTACCCACCACGCTACGATCAACCCGTACCTCTACGGGGGGAAGACGAGACGGGGGTTCTTACACCTTGTTTTCGACGAGAGTCTCCCATTTTGACACCGTACTTGTGTGTGACGGTGTCACGTCTCGGACGTCACTGAAACTCCTCTGTCACTGAGAGACGCGTAGGTCGGAGGTAGATGTTTTTTACACCAGTCAGGATTTCTCGTCTGTCCAGTGTCTTCACGTCTTTTTCCTCCGGATCCCACTTACGTCTCACGACCGAACCTCTCTCGTAGAACCACGATTTCCGTCAACACAGAAAGAACACCTCTATCTACGTAGCTTAATAGTAGTGTGTTATCGTCCTACGTAGAGGGACCATGTTGACTGGACACCCAAAAGTAAGATATAGGTGGGTGGTCGGCCCACTCACGTTGGACTGAGGGGCTTCTGTAATAGGGACCTCCTCGTACCCACAGTCGGGGTTCGTCGAGGTATGTCCACAGGTCTCGACAGAGACTACCCACTCTACCCGGGCAGGTGGGACTCTGTGTCTGGTTCTGGTACGATGGTGGTCCTTGACCAGAAGGTCCTTCGGGGAGGTGGAAGAGACGGGGAAGGTGAACCCGGTAGTCTGACATAAAGAGACAAAGGTTTGTGTGGTCTTATATAGTTTCAGGATGTCCAACCCACCAATGATACTGACAAAAATAGTCGTTCCTTTATCTCTGAGTTTCCTCAGTAAGGGACTGGGGCTCCTGTGAGTCGAATCAGTTGGTCGGACCTAAGGTTTTGACTAAACTGAGATTTCGCGTACAAAAAGGATAATGGTGGAGGAGGGACGGAAGTTCCTGTCAGGAGAGGTCGAACAGAAAAAAAAAAAAATTCTAAAAAAAACTACTGTTCTTGGCTGAGTAACCTTTTCTGACTACGACCCTTTCTAACTCCCGTCCTCCTCTTCCCTCACTGTCTCCTACTCTACCAACCCACCGTGGTAGCTGAGTTACCTGTACTCAGATTCGTTTAAGGACCTCTACCACTACCTGTCCCTTCGGACCACACGACGTCAGGTGTCCCAGCGTCTCAGTCTGTACTGAATCGTTGACTTGTTGTTCTTGTTGTAAAAATTTTTCGGAAATGACTTAAATAATGTCATAAAAAAATCATGTCATAATGAAGACATGGTGGAAAACCAAAAAACCGACGGTCCGTACATACTAGCATCGAGGGACTGTTACCTAGTTTGGACGAGGAAGACGTGACCTTCCGCTTCAGGGTCAGTGACCTGGTGGTCCATTCAGGGAGGTCGAACAGAAATTCATTCTTTAACACTGGCCACCTATTCCATCCCCAGTCATACCGGTCGTCGGACCCCGAGGGGAGACCCTGGTCAACGGTAGAAGTTAAGGTTCCCGTTCGACCCTATTCCGTGGTTCGACGGAGACGTGGACGAACCGTTTCCTCGTACTTCTCGCTACGAGGTCCCAACTACTTGTTATAGTCGGGAAGAGAAGGCACGGTCAGGACACAAAACCAGTGGGGTTTAAGGGGGTACAGGGAGGATGTACCTACTCTCCTGTCCCAATAAGAAAGGGGAGTGGGGAAAGAGGGTTTATCATATTAGGATAAAGTTGTTAGAACAATGTAAGGTAAAGGTGGACTTCTGTGTAGTGAGACAGGTTTGAACTCCAGTAAACACACAGAGAGTTTAAAATACCTTACGGGAGTTGGAGTTTTCGATGAACGAAAATTCGTATCGAAACGGCAAGTACCTCCATAGGAGTATCGAGTCAACCATTTCTTAGACGGACGTTACGTCCTCTGGGACCAAACTAAGGACCCAGTCCTTCTATACGACCTCTTCCCTATCCAATGGGTGAGGTCATAAGAACCCGAAGGGAACACCGAGTCGACCGTTTATTAGGTGAACCTTACGTCCTCTGGACCCAAGTTAGGGACCCAACCCTTCCAGGGGACCTCTTCCCTTTCCGATGGGTGAGATCATAGTACCTGATATGTCAGGTACCCCAGGGTTTCTTAGTCTGTGCTGACTCACTGAAAGTGAAAGTGAAACGACAAGAACCTCCATAGGAGACATTAGATAGGAAGGACAGAAATTTTTAGTCCCATCTACTCCAGGTTAAATATACGTCATGTCAGTGGGAAACCCCCCCAATCGTAAGATCCTTAAAACTGTTGGGCTACCTACCACATGGGTGGCGGTGTTAGGTCTACATCCTGTAAAAGTAGTGTAGGGGGGTTTAACGAACACGGAGAACACTTGTTTACACCCAGGGGTGGAGGATCCAAAACCGTTGGAGACTAAACAAAAGGTCATGGACGTCAAAACGGAAAAGGTCTTACAGCTCTTCCTTCAGAAATTATAAAATGATGGCTTACACATTAATGTTTTTGACTCAAACACGTGTGTACGCTCGAGTGTGCGGGTGTTCACACCCGGTGTTTTGGGAATAGTCCAATTCCTTCAGTGGAAACCAAGGATCAACTCTTCCTGTTCTCGAAATATACCATTTCGTTTATGACGGACAATAGTTTGTGGAAGGCAGAGATGACTCTACTAACTTACAAAAAAAAAAAAATTACTTGACAATACATCACTTGATGAATATCTTTAAAGGACTACGACTTGGTCAAAACTGAAGTACTTTACTTAGATTGAGCCAGTAGGAAACAATACAAAAAAATAAACCAAGTAAAAGTAACCACTTTACTAAGACACTAAAAAAAAAAGAGATCGTTGACAAAGACTAGGACCGTAATTCTAATACAACCGGGGTATCATGTAGAATTTTTTACGAGGAAAAGAAGATGGTATATCCTCGTTATATTATTATAACTTTGACAGAAAAAGAGATTATAAACCACATGAGTAGATAGTTCATCACCATAACAATTCATAAGTAATGGGGTTAAATTTCCAAAAGGTTCAGGTGAAACCGTTAATCATAAAACGACCATTATACATACTCCCATACACCGTAACATGTTCTCCGTTACTAGTTCTGGTAGGGGTTCTTTTTCTTTACGTTTTTCCGTTTTACCAACAGACTCCTTCGGAATATCTATCGTCTCTTTTCTTCTCTACGATTTCCATTTCCTCTTTTTCTTTTTGTATATGGTAAACTTACGTCTCAAGTTTTCTTCTCGTTCCTCTCTCTTCTTTCGGAAGGAGACACTAGTTACGTTTCTTTATCTCCTTTTGTTATCTTACCGATCTAATCTCTAGAGAAGTTCTTTTAATCTCTATGGTTCCCTTGTAAAGTACGTTTCTATCCGTGTTATTTCCTCTCTTTATCATACCTGGATTGTCTTCGTCTGCCTCTTCCGTTACCGTGGGGTGAGGTCATGAAAACGAACCTTTTAGTGAACCTACCTTCTCGGACCATCCGACGTCAGGTACACCAACGATTCTCAGTCTGTACTGCCTCGTTGAAGTGAAAGTGAAAAGTGAAGGTACGTAACCTCTTCCTTTACCGTTCGGTGAGGTCACAAGAACGGACCTCTTACGGTCCCTGCCCCCTCGGACCACCCGACGGTAGAGACCCCAGCGTGTCTCAGCCTGTGCTGACTTCACTGGATCGTCGTCGTCGTCGTCTTCGTCTTCTATAATTCATCTCCACCATTTTTATATGTCTTCTTGATATGTTTTTTCTAGAAGTACTGAGTCTATTGGTACTACCACACTAGTAAGTGGAACTCGGTCTGTAGAACTTTACACTTCAGTTCACCCGGAATGTTTCGTAGTGATGTTTGTTTCGATCACCTCCACTACCTTAAAGTCAACTCGATAAAGTTTAAGATTTTCTACCTCGACACTTTCACGACGTAAGTTATACGGTCGTTTAAACCTTTTGAGTCGTCACCGGTGTCCTGACCTTTTCCAGTCAAAAGTAAGGTTAGGGTTTCTTTCCGTTACGGTTTCCTACAAGTTTGATGGTGTGTTAACGTGAGTAGAGTGTGTGATCGCTTCATTACGAGTTTTAAGAGGTTCGGTCCGAAGTTGTTATGTACTTGGTACTTGAAGGACTACAAGTTTGACGTAAATCTTTTCCGTCTCCTTGGTCTCTAGATTCACGGTTGTAGCGACCTAGTAGCTTTTTCGTTCTCTCAAGGTCTTTTTGTAGATGAAGACGAAATAACAAATGTGGTTTCGGAAACTGACACCCCTAGTGTTGTTTGACACCTTTTAAAAAGTTCTCTACCCTTATCGTCTGGTGGACTGGACGGAGAACTCTTTAGACATACGTCCAGTCCTTCGTTGTCAATCTTGACCTGTACCTTGTTGTCTGACCAAGGTTTATCCTTTTCCTCATGTAGTTCCGACATATAACAGTGGGACGAATAAATTGAATGTACGTCTCGTGTAGTACTCTTTACGACCCGACCTACTTCGTGTTCGACCTTAATTCTAACGGCCCTCTTTATGGTTATTGGAGTCCATACGTCTACTGTGGTGGGAATACCGTCTTTCACTTCTTCTCGATTTCTCGGAGAACTACTTTCACTTTCTCCTCTCACTTTTTCAACCGAATTTCGAGTTGTAAGTCTTTTGATTCTAGTACCGTAGGTCAGGGTAGTGAAGGACCGTTTATCTACCCTTTTGTTACCTTTGTCACTGTCTGAAATAAAAAACTCCGAGGTTTTAGTGGAGTCTACCACTGACGTCGGTACTTTAATTTTCTGTGAACGAGGAATCTTCTTTTCGATACTGGTTGGATCTGTCACACAATTTTTTCGTCTCTGTAATGAAACAACTGTTTCCAGGTAGATCAGTTGTGATACCAAAAAGGACACCAGTACATACCTACAGTCTCAACCTGATATTTCTTTCGACTCGTGGTTTCTTTCATACCAAAACTTTACACAACCTCTTCTGAGAACTCTCAGGGAACCCGACGTTCTTTTAGGTTGGTCAGGTAGGATTTCCTCTAGTCAGGACCCATAAGTAACCATCCTGACTACAACTTTGAGGTTATGAAACCGGTGGACTACCCTTCTTAACTGAGTAACCTTTTCTGGAACTACGACCCTTTCTCACTTCCGTCCTCCTCTTCCCCGGCTGTCTCCTACTCAACCAACCTACCGTAGTGGCTGAGCTACGTGTACTCAAACTCACTTGAGGTCCTCGACCACTACCTACCCCTTCGGACCACACGACGTCAGGTACCCCTGTGTTGAATCGCTGACTTGACTTGTCTTGACTACAGAAAAAGTAAATTAAAAAGTTTAAATAACCGTAATTTAATGAATATTATAAGAATACCTAAAAACGGTGACGATGAAGTCATCATAAGATCAAAAGTTTCTGACGATATTATTTCGTGGTCTTCGACTCACGGAGTGTTGTTGTTTTCAAATAGTAGAGACAAGACCTTCGATGTCTAGACCTTAGTTCCACAGTCGTCTCAATCAAAGAAGACTCCCGAGGTTCCCGTTTGGATGCGGTACGGAGAAGACTCCTGACAACCGTTAGAAACCGCAAGGAACCGAACGTCTGTGTAGCGAGGGTAGCATTGGAAGTAGAAAGGTACTACAAGATTGACAACTGATACGAGTACAGAGAAGGGAAGAGTATTACTGAAGTCAGTATAGTCTTAAGTATGTTCCCGAAGGGAAGGATATTTCTATGGGTCGGACGGGATTACTGGGACAGGATTAATTGAACTAATACCGACGTTTCTAGGATCAAGGATAATTCAAATATACTTGTCCATGATCTCCAATTTGTATAGAAAACCCGTTCCCTTGGGTTAAGTCGAGTATTGTTCATCAATTTAGGAGAAAGAGTAAAGACTACAACGACGACCACGACAAGGGGAAGTATAGAAGAATAAGAACGACCATCGAGACAAAGTAGTTAGAAAATTTGTGCGTAGATAGAAAATTGAAACGATTAGGAAGAAATGGAGAAAAAAGGACAAGGTAATTAAGAAGAGAAATAAATCATGGCGAAAGGTAAAAAATTTTCGAATAAGAAAATAATATTAAAGAAATAATCCTTCAAATGGAAGGACGACAAGTCTGAAAGAAGAGAGAATTTTATATTTGCACATTCGATATATAAAAAAAGATTGGTGAATATTGGTGACAACATTGGAATCAGGGATGTCAACTCATACGTTATAATAGAAGTATTTACTCATAATTCATAGAGATTAAAGATGACACTAAAGAGGAAACTGGCATCTTAATAAAATTTCATATAGAAATTTAAAGGTTGATGTCCTAATAAAAAAATTCAATATAAAACGAGAACTAAAGAATGAAAGAAACGTCAACAGCATATACTAGATGCTCTGCGACTAAGAAGACTTGAAAAACTGTGAACCGAATATCGCATTGCACATCTGTTAAAGAATTCCCAAAGATCATTCGAACCTTTTTTTACAGAGAAGGTATAGAATCCGTATCTTAAGACATATAATTATATAGGTAGTCGAGTTCGAACAATTACCGTAACGGGTTTGACAGGTATAATAAATACAAAGACAACGAACTAGATAGCTCAGGACTCTTGCTTAGGATTACGAGGGTGACACCCCATTTAAACAGTCAAAACGGGACACCAAGAATGTCAACGCAAATTAGATAAAACTTCGATGTAATGACCAATATATGTTCCAATTCTAACAATCCAGAAAGAACCCTTAACTTGAAAAATCGTAACACTGAGAGAGAGAAATACAGATTATTTCGAAAAACGGAACATCATTTAAAACAGACTATCATAAAGGAGAAAATGAAGAAAAATAGTTCATCGAGCAAAGGGTCCGAACACGAAAGTGAAAACTCGTAGAAATACAAACGCAACACAGAGAACTCTCGTTGTATTTAATCTAAGAATTTAGGTCAGATTGGTATAAATGAGAAAGCACCTTCTCAAATGAGAGTGTTAATAAAGTAGAGAAAATTACATCAGGTAAATGCAAAGTCACTGACGATCATGTCAACCTAACTAAAGATGGTATGACAAGAAGCAAAGAAGGGGCATAGAAGCAGAACAAAGTAGAAAATTTTTTAAGTAACTTAAAAAGAAGATGATCAAAGTTGTAAAATAAGAAGGTACAGATAAGGGAATCACCAATAATTCGAATTTTGGTTGTCAATTGAAGAATGAGTAGAGGACTAGTTATGCTCCTGGAATCGTCCAAAGTCGAAGTCAGTACGGGGTGAGGTTGAATATACGAAAAAGTGGGATAAAGTCAAGACAAAAAAAGAACTTGAGGTGTTTGATGTGTTGAATTGGAAGATGTCAAAGCAACCACGACCATCTTCTGCACTATGTGACCCAGTCTCTGTCGCCTGAAATAGGAGAACCACGCGGTTCGGCGCCTTCGTAGCATCAGTGTCACCGAAGCGAAGGGTCAGAGTGCCCCCTCTGTGTCGGCTGAGGTTCGTCACCCAAACATACTGTCCTGAGGTCCTTTAGGGTTAGAGAATATCTAAACGTACGTTTAGACGGGTTTGAGACCGGTCTTCGGACCTGACCCTGCAATAGTGTGACGTCTTCGTTCGTCAGGACACGAGGCTTCCGCCTGTAGGAGAGGCAATGGATTCCGCCAAACGACATGTTTGTAAGAATTTTTCTACACGAGTGAGCGAAATCAGCACAGACTGAGAAATGTTGGGTACCTGACATCGGACGGTCTGAGGAGACGAGTACCCTAAAGGGTCCGTTCTTATGACCGCACCCAACGGACGGGAGGCGATCCCCTAGAAGGGCTGGGTCCGTAGCTAGACCTAGAGAACGTCGAGGATGGAACGTCCACCTAAGAAATGGTGGTCGCGGTGACCCCTTCGGGTAGAATTTTTCTATTAGGGTTTGTTTTCAGTCAGGTACGGAAAGAAGTGTTGTACACGTCTTTGTTCTCTCTGGTACCCTTTACCAGAGACTTGTTGCATTTTACTCTTTGAATTTTTTTTTTTTTTTGATTTGATTTATTCTGTTGTGACCCCCCACCCCCTGAAGGGACCGTCAGGTCACCAATTCTGAGACACGGAGGTGACGTCCTCCGGGCCTAAACTAGGGACCAAGTCCTTGATTCTAGGGTGTACGGTGTCTTGCCGGTGTTTTATTTTTAATTAAATTTTTCTTTTACCCTTTAGCTTAATGTCTTTTACATTCCCTGAACGAATGTGGTATCACTTTCCTTAGTGTTAATTTTGTAGGTTCAGTGGATTTAGGGGTCGAGGTAGGAATCTTAGATACGGGTTTCTCCTGGTAGTGGATTAACACGAAGGTGAAATATGTTTAAAAGTCTGATTTATCCTGGAACAACAAATCAGTAGACGGATCAAGAGTTTCTGTCTAGGGGAAGTGTTCCGTAATTGAACAAAAGGTCGATGTATCGTTAGTCAAAACCCATCAATTGATTCTTTAATTTCACAATTTTGTAATAGTACGCTCAAAATGACACTGACACACCCAAGGTCTCTCAGTAAAAAGTTTAACTCTGGTGAAGGTTTTAGGTCTAGTTATGACACTTCACTTGGTTTGACTAGATGGACCTTCAGGTAGAGATCGATTTAAGGAAGAAGTTCTTTGAGAGAGGGTGTACTATGTAGAAGGATCTAAACTTTAGGAATTACAGGGTGAAGGGGGGTGGGTTTTTTTTTTTTTTTTTGAAGACACTTTCCTTTTCGATTTTTAGTAGTTCCCTTCCGTCCTTGTCCCTCCTTTTACTTGACTTCAGTCGGTAGGAGCAAGAGTTTTCCAGTTGTCCCGACGCCGATGGCGAGGACTTTTGCCCCGAACGTGGGTCCGGACGACACCTATTTATAGGTTGAAGGAAGGTGTCACTTTAGTGGTTTTCTCCTTCGAACCTTTTAACTGGGGTTCACAAATACACCGGACCCAGGGGAGGAGGTCGTCTCTTCTGTGACACTCTAGGAACATGTCTTGACGAAAAGAGGTCTGGACCCACCCACACCCCCAGCCCCGTCATCTCCTCCCTCTCTAGAGACCCAGAACGAGGGTCTCAACGACTAGTCCGGGACCGTCCCTGCACTCTTAAACGTAAAGATTCTTAAAGGATTCACTACGACGAGGACGACGACGACTAATCCCCTGGTGTAAATCCCGTCCTTGTAGGAATAAAAACTCGAAGGGACCACCAAGTCTCCCATTTCTTAGACGGACGTTACGTTCTCTACGCCTAAGATAGGGATCCAACCCTTCTAAGGGGGTCTCTTCCTTTACCGTTGGGTGAGGTCATGAGGACGGAACCTTTAGGGTACCTGTCTCCCTGGACCGCCCGATGTCAGGTACCCCAGCGTTTTCTCAGCCTGTGCTGAATCACTGATTGTGTCGTTGTCTGTAGGAATAGAAATGTCGGGGTACAGGGTCGTGATCCGTCCACCAGTCCCCTGTGACCTACCCGCAGGTTCAACGTTCGAGAAAATAAAGTGGAGAGAACTAGAGTCTACAGGAGTAGACCTATTCTCAGGTGGTGCATTTTCCTTACAATTCCGTTCTGAAGTCCCCCGTTTCGTAGAGTCCACGAGTCTACTTCTTTACACGGGGACCCTGACTGGACCAAAAGATCCAACACCCAGTGCGACGGAGACCCAGACAAGTCGGAACTTCTTTTCCTCTTGATTCACTTCCTCTTCACTTGTTCCTTGTCCTGCCGTAGACCTTCACCCTTCTGGAGTCGTAGGCTTTGGCGCCTCCTTCTTTTCCCTTGACCGGACCTGGACTCGCCCCCAGTGTCGGTGTCTCGGACCCCCTGTGCCGACGTCTCAGTCTCCGACGTCTACCCTGCCAGTCCTGGGTCTTAAGTTCTGGTCCTTCCTTTAGGGTCCGACCGGTCGAAAGTTGAACTGGTCGTGTCGAGGGGTCTCCGGTCTCGTGGGACAGTCGGAGAGGACCGGGTAGGGAGGTCGAACGTCGGCGAAGATCTGTGGCTGAGAACCCCTCTGTCGGCAAGGAAGGGGAAGGACTTTGGTTGACGAACAGACAGGGTGGTGGGACGGTGAGTGACCAGGACGTTCCCTCCGGGAGGCCCCCACTCTGTGTGTGCGTTGTGTACAGATCTACGTGTTCAATGTCTTAGGAGAGAGGGAGAAGGGGAGGGAAGGAAGGGGGAGGTTCACGGGACTGTTACCGGGGTCGACCGGTCGGTCGAAGAGAGAGGAGAGGGGTCGTGGGTGTAAGGGGTGTGGACCCTGTCGGCCGGACAAAGGTACCCCAAGAGGGGTCCTACCCCTGGTTCCATCTGGACAAAGTGTGTGTGTGTGTGTGTGTGTGTGTGTGTGTGTGTGTGTGGGTAGTGGTGCTGTCTCCCAGTCTCTAACCCCCTCCCCTACTGTTGGGACATCTGACGTCAACTAAACGTCGAGGAATCTCCTGGGTTTTGAAAAAGACTTTCTTTTTTTACGTCTTTCCGGGGTTCAGGACTAACCGGTCTCCGGCCCGAGACCTTACGGAGCCAATGGCATATACGAGTGTATCTTCTACGGCGACGTCTTCCTTACACCGGGCACTCGGTCCGGTGCACCTCACTTACACCGTCGTTGGCGTGCGACCGAAGAGGTGCTTCCTGGGAGGGAAGGGTCGGAGACACGGGTGCCGGAACTGGTCCCGGGACCGTTAGAGTCAAGACGACCCCGGGGCGAATCGATCTTTGGCCCGATTGGGACACAGTGACTGGTCTTCCTCTTGATCCGGAAGAGCCTACTTAGAGGAACTCCGAGGAGTAAATTTATGTGTCCTGCCAAAAAGGGTCCCGAAGAAGATCCGTTCATATATACCATAAAGTACACTCCTTACAAGATAAGTGTTAGAGGATGGAAAAACCTAGCCCTTCCCTAATCTTACTTGAATATCGACTAGTCAAGAGGTCACGGACCTCGTGAGGAGGGGGTGCTGGAGGTCGGGGGTGGGCCTTTGGAAAGAGAGGAGGTCATGACTCGGGGAACGGGGGTCGAGTCGTCGTGTCCGAGGGTGGGGGTGGGACCCCGGTCCTCCCGACTTGTCTCCTGGTTTCTCTCCCCTCGTCTCTTCCTCTCCTTCAAGCACAGACTTACACGCGGGGTCAATGTAAGGTCTCCGTTTGTCTTTCATTTTTTCTTTTTTTTTTTAATTTCAATCCAGTGACGACAAAGGATAATGGGTCCGGAGACGTCGAGAAGTAAGTATGGAACGACTAGCTAATGGGCGGTCGGGCTGTTCCGTAGGGTCCTGACTTCACCCCTCGGAACCTCTCCCAGTAGCAGACGGGACAAGTCAAAAGTCGTCTCCTGACTTTCCTAGTCTCTCCCAAGTCACTGGATTGATCCCAGTGTGTCGGTCAAGGATGTCTGGGTCCTGATCTTGTGTCCAGAGAATTCTGGACCCAGGCCTAAGGAAGTCACGGGTGGGAACCGAAGTTAAGTGTACGGGGTATTCGTATTCGTAAGTAACTGACGGGGAGGAAAGTCTGTCGGGACACCCGATTCGGTCACCAATCCAACAATCGCCCTCGACCCCCACCCCTCACCGAAGACTACCCGCCCGACGATTAACGACAGTACAGTCACGTCTGGGACTGGTGCACGTCTGGGGGAACTCCTGGCTCCGTCGCTGTCAGAGTGTTACCTTCAGAGTGTTACTGTCAACCGACGTGTTTGGGTCCCGTCAACTCCCCCTGACTTTAAACTAGAAAAAGAAAGAAAGAAAAAAAGAGGGGGGAGGTTGGACCAGACTTTCTCGGTCACTTTTGGGGTCGGTCTGCGTGGCTCGTCGGAGACTTAGTAACTCTTCGTGTCTCTTCCCACCGCAGGTAGGGACCCGCCAACCCCCTCGGGGGGGGTCGACGGGCCGGAGGAAAGACAGTGACAGTGTCCCGGGGTACGGTCGGCCCGAGGGGTCGGTGACAGGGACAGGCGCACGTGACGTAAGGCCTGCACCCTCGAGGCCGGCAGTGTGTGGGCGAAGGAGGAGACGGAGAGTGGCGGTCGTAGGAGCCTCCCCGGTCGTGTTCCAAAGGTAATCGCTTCGTGTAAAAACACGATACCTATAACTTGGCCCCTCCTTTCTTTCGTCTGACAACAGGTACTACCTACCCAAAAGATCTCCCGAAGGGTCCCACCAGGAATTCCCCGGTCCTACCTCGGTGCGTCCGAAGTGTCGAAGTGTTGTACGGGAACAAGCCCACGCACGGGTACGACCCCCAGACAGACGAGACGGGGGCCGAAGGGGGTGGAGGTAGGGGGGAACGGGAGGGAGGGGGAGGGGGTTGTAGGGTCGAAGGTCAAATAGAATCACGTTTTGTGGAAGAGTCAAGAGGAAAATCTTAGTTTTCACGGGACACGAGACATAATGGCTACACCGATAAGACTTCACCCTCCCTACCGTACCCCTGGGGTCGAGCTCTTTGTATCGGACTATTAGGACGTAAATTTTTATAGAGATAGAGGGAAAGGTCTTACGACTCCAAAAGAATTCGAAACATTCCTACGAAAGGGGTACTAGCAGTGGGAATAGGTGTGTGTCAGGTCTACTTTGCCCTACCTACTTGGTGTCCGGGTCAAGTCCCAAGAGGTACTGAACGTACCACGACTCTTGTATCACTCACCCTCGACTTATTTACTAAATGTTTTTACTGAACCCCCAGATACCTTTGGATGAAATATTTAGGTAAAGGGAGTCGAGTCAATTGAGGTAAAATTTAAAATAATAAAATAAAAACTTTATAAATAAGCCGACCCAGTCCAGGATTAACGTAGTATGTCCTAGGGAACACCGCACACCTGAATCAACGAGGAACCGTACACCTTAGAATCAAGGGACAGGTCCCTAGTTTAGAGGTAGGGGACGAAACGTTCCGTCTAAGAATTGGTGACTTCGTGGCCTCTTCACGGGGGACGGGGGACGAAAAAAAAATTTATCTTTCTTTACTGGAAACCCTTGAACTCACCGACTCACTTCTTCGTTTAGGTCAGGAGGGTCTTCAGGGAAGGGTCAGGTAGAGCAGTGTGACAACCCCCTTGAAACTTGGTGATAGAATTCTTCATGGAGACGGGAGTCCCACGCAAGTTGGACCGGTCCGTCAGTCTTGGATACCTCTTTTATTATTTCCTGGTAAGTCCCTTCACTGTCACTTATCAGGTTGTGTTTTAACGAAACCCCTGTCTATCACGAACTTCTACCCTTACTCAGCTCTGGGTTAAGTGACTCTCTTTTGCACCTTTCCGATATTTCCCTTTACGAGTGGGTTCCAGTTTAGTGACTTCTGTCTCCGTTCAAGTAGTTTAGAAATTAGGACGCCTTCCTGAAAGTTTCTCGGAAACCCCTGTCCACCTCACCGGTTGTCCTGCGGGTCTGGAGGGTCCTGTTCGGGTTTCTAGTCACGGGTGTAGGTCAGAAAATAAGAAATCAAGAAAGGTGGTGACCCCGTCTTCTTGAGATTCAGTGCCTCAGAGAACGTCGTAGGTTTTCAGGTATGACAGGTTCAGAGTCTTTAAATGTATAATCTCCGAGGTTCTTTAAGATTCCCGTTTTGGGTTTCGTTTCTTGTCTTTTGGGGTGTAGTCCTTTGGAAATTGAGTCACAATAGGATCGAAGGGAGAGGCTGGAAATCTTGGTAGCAGAGACGACGGACCAGGGATCTTCTTCACCTTGTGGCTCCTTCCTTCGGAAACAGACGCCGTCAACATCCCTGACTGGGTGTCCCACGGAAGGGCTCCCCGAGGGGTCGAGAGTCTAGGGGCTCAAGTGTGTATTTCTGTTTGGGTACACAAGGAAAGGAAGACCTTCCTTAGAGTCGTGAGGGGTGGATGGAGACGAGGGTGTGGACGGAGGACCCGTACAACACCCAGAAGAGGGGCCTCTCAACGGTCTCTAGCTCAGAGTAGATAACCCAACGGGTCCCGAATCGTACCTCGAACCGCACGTTTTACATCCACACATTTGTTCACACTCGACTCACCCCTCGTAACGTGGACACTCATCAAGATCACGAAAGAAAAGAGAAGAGGGCTTTTGGAGTGGAGGTGGGGGGTGGGTCTCTGACAGACCTCAGAGGGGTTCCGACTCGACCCTCCATAACTCTAGGGGGGTGGGGTGAGGGAGGGAGGTGGGTTTGAAGGGGACTTCGGAGACGGGATTTTGGAGACACAGGGGTTAACTACCCCGCCGTCGGCCGTGGGGTGGAGGACGGGGAGGAGAGGTGTGAGGAGGGGTGAGGAGGAACAGGAGAGGGGTGGCGGGAGAGAGGGTGAAGGGTGGTGGGGTGGGGTCGGTCCGAAAGAAAGGGAGATAACTCGACAGTCGGGTCGTCGACCGAGGTTCCTTGGAGACAAACCGACCCGGGACCCGGTTAGGGAACGGAGGTCGACGGGCTAAGTCCTACTGGATTTAGTCTCTACGTACACATCCGGATCACAGGAGCCCCCTACGAGAAGGGACCAGTAGACCGGTCGCCCCCGTGGAGACTAGTGTCTGTGGTGCCGATGATCGAGACGATCAGGTCTCACCTGCTCCAAGTATCCCCACCGAAACCTCTCCCAGAGCCGAGAGAAAGTCCTTCTCCCGAAGGACGAGGAAGGGTTACCGAGTCACCATTTCTTAGACGGACGTCACGTCCTCTACGTCCTCTGGGTCCAAGCTAGGGACCCACCCCTTCTAGGGGACCTCTTCCCGTACCGTCGGGTGAGGTCATAAGAACGGACCTCTTAGGGTACCTGTCTCCTCGGACCGCCCGATGTCAGGTACCCCAGCGTTTCCTAGTCTGTACTGTCGTGCGTGCGTATGTATGTAGGACGAGGAACAGTGACTTTCTCCGACCAAGACCCTTACCGGGTCCGACCAGAACCTTTTAGATCTACGCACAGTCTCTTCTACATTCCTTTACGATCCCGGGGTAGGACACAGTCGTGGGGTCGAGGAAAGACGTGTGTCCTGTGCTCCCTCCAGGTCCTTTTCTTGACACCCTGGACGAAAACCCCGTTACTCCGTCTCCTGCTCCGACCCCATCACCACACGTCCCTTTTCTCGTACACTGGACGATTGATGTGGTCGGTTCCCCGGGGTGTCGGGGGGTGGTCCACCTCCCCGTCCTTTGTCCCTGAAGAGGTCCAGGACTGTACACCAACATTACTAGTGTCTGGGGTATCCGCGGATCCCTGGGGTCTCCAGTAGAGGAGGTAGGAGGACGAAGGCCCGTCCGACATAGATTTGATCAGTTCTACATGTCCGTCAAGGCAAACATTTCCAGGGACCTCTTCCCCCCTTTACTCGAAGGAAAGTAGTTTATACTCCGAACCCCTAGAGTCACAACTGAAACGGCGGTAGTAGGTGTTTCCAGTATCTTTCTGATGCAGTCTCTGACGGGGCACTGAGTCGACCTACGACCCTACGCGCCCAGGACCCAGACCTCTCCCGACCCTGGGTGGAAGGGGTTCAAAGGGTCCGGACCCTCACGGGTAACGGGTCGGTGCCGTAGGTCGACGGGAAGGCCGAGAGACGAGTAGAGGCGCTACACACGTCCACCAATCTCGTCCTCAGTCGTTGCGCTCGTGGGACAATGACCACACTGCACACGAGTATCGACGGTGCCGACGTCGAGAGCCACCTTTTCTTTCGGACAGAAAGTCAAAGAAAGAATTCTTCTGGACAACAGGCCTGAAGGGACCACCAATTCTGAGACGTGAAGGTTACGTCCTCCGCGTCCAAACTAGGGACCAGTCCGTTGATTCTAGAGGTGTACGGTGGGTCACACCGCTTTTTAAAATTTTTCCTTTTTTTTTTTCTGGGCAAACAGAGGGTAGGACAGGGTTTCCGTCTTTCCCCCAATCTCACTCACTGGGTCGACCCTACAGAAGGGACTGGACAGAGGGGAAGGTGGAGGAGAGACGGAGGGGTCGGTCCGGTACTATCCAAAGGGTGGGTGACGACGGTAGAAGACACACAGGGGGTATTGGAGTGACCGACTGGAAAACCTCCCCGTCACCACACCATGTCTCATTGACAATCCCCCAGGGGTACCCCACCCGAAGGGACCACCAAGTCTGTCATTTCTTAGACGGACGTCACTCTCTCTGGACCCAATTTAGGAACCCAGCCCTTCTAGGGGACCTCTTCTCGTACCGTTGGGTGAGTACATAAGAACGGACCTTTTAAGATACCTTAAGAGGTCTCCTCGGACCTCCCGATGCCAGGTACCCCAGTGTTTCTTAACCTTTCCTCACTCACTGATTGTAAAAATGTGGTTCCCCATGGGCATATTAAATCATAGATTTGGTCTTACGGTAACTCCAACTTCTCCGATGGTAATAACTACGTCCTGCTGTCCGTATTTAGTCTTAAAGTGGTCCAGTTCACCTCAGGAACTAGTGGGACCGAGTCTCAAACTTACTTTAAGGATGTTGAATATAAAAGACTAGGACTCGTTAACTTAATAAAACTCAGAGTCCAAAGAATAACCATTTTTGGTACCATCAGGTTACACTAGCGTCTCAGTCTGTGCTGAATCGTTCACTTGTTGTTGTGACCATTTTGTATGATTACATGTTATGGATGGGGGATCCGTCCCCGTCCTAGAACCAGAAACTTTATGTACTCAATAAGTTCTACAAACAATTTTTAATTCTACGGGTCCCTGAAGGGACCGTCAGATCACCATTTTCGAGGTACGAGGGTTACGTACCCCGTACCCAAGTTAGGGACCAGTCCCTTGCACCGTATTCTGGTGTATGTGACGCACCACGTCGGATTTTAAAAAAAGTTAATTTTTACAATTTTTTTTTCAATTTTTTAAATTTATTTTTTAAAATTAAAAAAAGTAATTTTCAGATTATAAAAACAAAAAATTTTTATTTTTCTTACTTCTGCGGGTTGGGTTGAGGTCATTTAAGACTGGGTAACCGAGTCTTACACCGGATCCTTGGACATAAAACTACCCTCCAGGTATCGAGTTTAAAACGCTTCGGAACGGAAACTCAGTATCATTCCTGTCACTTTTATTGCATGCATTCTGACTCGCTGACTTGACTTTACTTCCACGGACCGTGTCTCGCCGGTGGTCCTCCCGACGACAGTAGGGTGACATAGGGTTGGAAAAGAGGGAAGGAGGAAGGGGAGATGGGACACTCAAGGGGACCCGATCCTACCACAGAATAGTCGAAACGTCTGTGTCACGGTCGGATCGTGTGCGACCGACGATTACTACCGGATCTCGAGGAAAAACCTACAGGTACAAATCTCCTGTCCCAAAAGGGCTACCGAGTCACCCATTTGTTCGGTAGACGTTACGTCCTCTGTGTCCTCTGCACTCAAGTTAGGAACCCAGTCCTTCTAGGGGACCTCTTCCCTTACCGTTGGGTGAGGTCATAAGAACGGACCCTTTAAGGTACCTGTCTCCCCGGACCGCCCGATGCCTGGTACCTTAGTGTTTCTCAGTCTGTGTTGACTCACTGATTCGTGTGTGTGTGCTCATCTCCTGCCTCCTTCTACGGACGGGTGGTAGTGGGTGTCCGTGACCATGGGTCCCCTCTTAGAGGCTAGACGTCTCCTACCTTAAGACACGTCAACCGGAGTACGGGTGACGAAAGGAGGGTCGAGGTGGGAGTTCGAGTTCAACTTGTTGGACCCGATCCCACGTCGGGTCCAAACGACTCTTTAGACCGACTCTCTAGACTGGCAATTTACTCAAAGTAGGACTTTACTGAACCTCACTTTTGACTTTCATTTTGAGTTTGGCGGGTGAAGGGGTTCGCTCACGACTAGAGTCGCTTCGACGAGGTTCGAACCTCCGGGGCATGACGGAGAGGGAAGGGACGGGCTTGGGGTTGAGGCGACTCGTGACATGGGGTTATGGGTGAAGACGGGTACGTCCTGAGTCTCCGACCCCACACCATCCCCTCTGTGGGGAGGAGTGTCTCGTCTGTGCGTCTAAGGAATAGTTAGGACTGAGGAAAGATACGAACCTAAGAGAAATGGTTTACTCTTCGGTAAGAAGGTAAATTTCTACACATAGTCTGTGTATAGTACCGGTAATACATTACTAGAAGTTTGATACGACAGGGTTGTCGTTCGACCATGAAGAAGTCGTTCAACACCGAAGGGTCCATCGTATCATTTTTTTTTTTTAGGTGGACGTTACGTCCTCTACATCCTCCGCGTCTAAGTTAGGGACCCAGTCCTTCTAGGTGACCTCCTCCTTTACCGTTGGGAGAGTCATAAGAACGGACCCTTTAGGGCACCTGTCTCCTCGGACCGCCCGATGTCAAGTACCCCAGTGTTTCTCAGTCTGTCCTGACTCGTTGACGTGTTTCGTTCCAATACTATTTTACCAATCAAGTAAATGTAAGTGACATTGTTAATGTATTCTTGAACTTAAAACAGTTCAACCCCAAACAAGTGAGGACACTCATTACCATGTCAAGCCACTCCAAAAGACAATACCATGGGTTTGAGTGGTAAACCAGGAAAAATTAGAAAGTCCCTAAGTTATTTTTAACAAGTGAGTTTTCTCATTTATTTTTATTTTCATGTTTTTATTCATATGTACAAGTACGTATATGATCGTACGTATACTCTTGTTATACTATGTAAGAATATCGTTTTTGAGTTCGTGACGTCCTCGTTTCCTGTCCAACGGATATTACGTTAGGAGGTTTTTGGTGGAGGTAATTATCAAGTCTAAAAAAAATTTACGATATCCCATCAAGGACCTCTTCCCTTCCCGTCGGGTGAGGTCAAAAGAACGGACCTCTTAGGGTACCTGTCTCCTCGAATTGCCCGATGTCAGGTACCCTAGTATTTCTCAGCCTGTGCTGACTCCCGGATTGTGTGTGGTGTGTATCCCCTCAGTCACACACGCCGCCCTAACGGGGATTTACGTGCGACAAGGGGCTCCGAGGTCTTCCAACATATTTGCATGGGTTCAAGTGGGTCGATCCTCCATCACACCCCTTCTCTCTGTCTCTCGTTCGTTGGATGGTGGTCACTAGACGATTGGTCCCTCGTCCTTCTTGAAGGATTCTCTAGACACTCGGACCGCGTAGATCGTCTTGGTTAAAGGACCCGGAGTCGAAGGGCCACGAGCGGAGGTGGACCTAGGAGACGCAGAGGGAGTGTTTACGGGTAGAGGGTGAAGTGAGAGGAGATGGACGTAGAGTAATACAGGGTCCCTATTCGTGTGTGTCTGCGGAAGAGTGGGGTCCGAGAATGTATAAATAAAATAAAAATAAAAAAAGTATAAATAAAATTCTAGGTACAATTTTTTGCCCACAAAAAAGAGACAGTACCTTATATAAATTAAGGTCATGTAATAGCTCGTCCTTGTCCCTACCACTGTCGAAAAATAACTTATTGGAGTAGAGAAGAAAGGAGGATGTTAGTAGTTTGTTTGTTTGGTCCTGAAAGGACCACCGGGTCACCTTCTTAGTTGGAAGGTCACACCCTCTCCGTCCAAGTTAAGGATCTACCCCTTGTACGAGGGCGTACGGTATCTCCCTGATTCGACCCACGGTGTCACTTCTGGGTCGTACCGGTTTTGTTTGTTTGGAACGGAGGTTTTCTTCGGGTATTCTCGTTCGATCACCCTATCGTCGCACTTGTTAATTTCTCTGACGTAGGAGTATAGTACGTTCCCTGCATTGAGTATTCAAGTGCGGAGAAGGTTGTTAGATAGAATTTTAGTTTACAGTCTTCTCCTGACAGGGTCCCTGTACACGAGTGTGGGTGGACAGCCCGACCAAGTGCGACAGTGAAGGAGCATTACCATTAAGGACCTAGCGCCAGTAAAAGAGGTCCGTAGCCTGTATAAGGAGGTAAGACCTCCATATGACACGTCGCTTGTACCAAGGGACTCGTGGAGGAAAGGTTGTTAGAACAGGAGATGGGTGGGGTCGGTGAATCAGGGCATGAGTATGTGATCTGGAGTAAAACGGTTATTAAAGTTAAGGTGGTATTAGATAAAGAACGTAAGGTGCGAAAGTAAGAAACGGGGAGACCTTGGAGTCAAGGTTGGTAGAACCTAAGGGTCTGGGAGTAAGAGTGACCGGAGTGGCGGAGAGGGAAAGAATGGACGGAATTTAGGAGATCAATCAGGACTACTGCTGAGGAAGCACATATAGGAGTTAAGGAACGGGGCGAAACGAAATAGGGTCGTTTTATACTCGACTCTTCGTACTCCGACCCCATGGCTCTGGTGGCGTACCCATATCCTCGCACATCTATAAGACCCACGAAGAGTCTTCACGTCCCTGAGAGATACCGGTGTCCCTTATGTTCCGAGGTCGACCGCACTGGTCTTGGGGTTTCGTATCTCACGAGGAACTTCCTCGGCACCCACACACTCCTGAATGCTCCTTCACCTCTTCAAGATCTTCTTGGTCTGTCGTCGCGACTCGTGGCTAAGGAGACTTCGTGTCAGGATACGCCAGTCCAGGACCCCTGAGTGGCACTGCTGAGCGAGGAGCGCCGAGACCTGTGTCGTCGGTGAGGAAGGCTCAAGGGTTCTCTTTCTCACGTCAACCTAGTGTTACGTGGTAGGGTGCGTCTTTAACGATACCCTGTCTCCAAGAAAGTTCGGTGGACTCTCCTCGGTCCCGAGCCGTACCGGTGATTAGGAGGCTAGTCCACAGACACTGGACCTGCCGTACCGAGACCGGGGCCTCCCACGACTGACACTGGTCCCGCTCATCAGGACTGGTGTAGGAGTAGTGTGACTGAGTAAATTAAGACTCTTGTCCAAGAAGTACGGTGAACAGGTCCTTGGGGTCCGTAGGTGACGATTCCCCTAAAGCTACCACCAGGGGTCCTGAAAGTCTGACTGAGTGGGACAACCAGGATGTTGTGACTGGTGTACGACTACAGTGACGTTTCGGACGGTCCTCTGATCTTACTTTTTGAAATACGGGACAAGGACTGAAGTTCGAAATAACAACACCTTTCGCGTAATCCGAAATTTCGTTTTCCTAACTTAAGCATAGGACCAAGACAGAGCCTGATCGGTACTCTGGAGACCTTCGACTACGCTCGAGAGACTTGGAGCCAAAACAGTAGACACGTTACCCCTCTCCCTACGAGTGGAGAGACTTAGAGTCCTCAAAGTCGAGGGACATGAGTAGAGCAAGGGTCATACACAAACAAAGAAGGTGGGGCCTAGGGGGGTGGGGACGTGGGTACGTCTCTGTGTTTAGTTAGGAGTAATTTGTGAGACACGACATAAAAAGACGTCGATTTTTCGAGTTCTTGACCCGAACGGGCCACCGAGTCACCATATCTTAGGTAGACGGTTACGTCCTCTGTGCCCAAGCTAGGGACCAGTCCCTTCTAGGGTGTACGACACCTCGTTACTCCGGGCACACGGTGTTGATGACTTGGACACGAAATCTCGGACCCTCGGCGTTGACGACTCGGGTACACGACGTTGATGACTTCGGCCGAACGGATCTCGGACACGAGGCTTTGTTCTCTTCGGCAGAGTTACTCTTCGGGTACGTAGCGTTGATCTCTCATCGGGAACGAACGGCGTTCAGCTCTTTTTGGGTGTGTCGTTGTTTCTGGGTCGTGTCGGTTTTATTTATTTATTTATTTTCGAGTTCTTGGAGGTGACGGCGAACAGGATCTCAGTCTTCTAAACCCTGCCTCAGAGTCGCGACGCGTTTCACCACATGCTGGGACTACGGGGATGAGGCGGGAGGTCTGGGGGTGAAGGAAGAGGTTTTATCACCCCTGGGTCCCCAATTTACTGGAAAACGTAGGGACGTCGAGTCTCAGGAGCCTAGGTTTATGAGACTAATTAAACTGGAGGAAGGAGATTTGAACTCTTTCGACGGATTCAGCGAGGTGGGTCGTACCTGTGTCCTCAATCCTCCCCGGAGCCCTCGCTTTACGTGTACCCAACCCCCTCTCCCTCGCTCTCCTCCGGACTCGACAAAAGTTTACTACTTCGGTGTGTCTTAATGAGGAGGTGGCGTAGGACCCGATGCCAGGCGGACGGAGGTCCTATGGACGGCTGTTCAGGATGGCCGGACTTTCCCGTCCCGTCTACTCCGTCTCGGAGACAGGAGGGGAATTGGGTCGCCGACTACCTTTTACCGGAGGCGAGTTCCCCTTGTGCTGGGTGTGTTCAGTTTCGTCAACATTCCGGACTTAGGGGAAGAACGGGACGTCAGGCCTCCACACTTGAAGTTGAACCGAGACGAGGGGTACGATGGGGACGGGCCGAGGTCCGACGCTGCTCCTCCTTTGCTCTATTTCACCCCCTACGGGGGGCCAGTGGCGTAAGGGACACGTGTCCCCGTGGGAGGGTCGACTCTGACTGAAGGGTTGGGCTCACACTCGAAGGTCTGTACCTCGGCTTAGGAGGTGTAGAACCACGTCGGAAGACTGAGGGGTCTATACCGTGAGTCGAGAAATATGTAGTAAAAGAGTAAATTAGGGGTGGGTATTGTAATACCCCAATAATAAAAGTAAAAGATCTACTCCTTGATTTTGACCTTCAATCCAGTGAGCGGTTTTCTGGCCATCAATGATTTACCGACTCGGTCCTACAAAGAGATTCGAGTAAAACTTTTAGGTCAATGAAGCTTTAAACATAATGTTTTCAAATACGGTTACTTCTCGGAGGGGAGGTGAAGGCACACGGTCGTGTCAGGGAAGGAGTTCCGGTGGTCCTAGTTGGTCAAGAAAATATAGTAGGAGATCTATGACGACGTACATGTAAGATTACACGTAGTTATAACGAGACATACGCACGCGTGTACCAGTCAGCGAAGTCATCACAGACTGACTCTGACTTCGGGTGGTCCGAGGAGCCAGGTACCTACGAGATCGTTCTTATGACTTCACCCAACAGTGCGGGAGGAGGTCCCATAGCAGGACTGGGTCCTTAGTTCGGACACAGAGGACGTAACGTCCTTCTAAGAAATGGTGCCTCGGAGGACCCTTCGGGGCAACGAAACATATGAGGAATGGGGTTTACCATTACGGGACAACAAGTCGTGAAACGAAAATTTGACCCATTTATAGAAAAAATTTTAACCCCATATCAACGAGACGTCACGATACGGTCAGGGAGGACATGTTGTTTGACTTAGTCGACATACGCACGTGTGAGGGGGGAGGGAAAACACGGAGGAGGGGTGGGCAGGGTAGGGTAGGGAGATCCAGTAACGGCTCGTGATTCGACCCGAAGGACACGAGGGGTCGTTGAACGGAGATCGGTAGATAGATTGTGCACTATCACATTTATGCAACCACGATGAGAGTCAAGTAGGGTGGGAGAGGAAAGGGAGACACAGTCGTTTAGACATGAGACGTAGACACAAAGATAAGGACGGGTCGTTCATCCAAATAGTCATGGTAAAAAGATCTACAGGACACGCAATTATATGTAAACATAAAGAGAAAGACTGAAGGAAGTGGGACATATTGTCCGAGATCCAAGTAGGTGCAGAGATGTTTACTAGGTTAACGTAAGGAAAAAGTACCGACTCATTATGAGGTAACACATATGCATGGTGGAAAAGAAATAGGCAAGGAAACAGCTACTTGTAAATCCAACGAAGGTGCAGGACCGATAATATTTATTTTCAATTATTTATAGAATTTCCACTAAAAAGAGAGAGAGGGAGAGAGGTAGAGGGAGAGGTACGGACCCTGAAACGTTGACCTAAACAAGTCTCAGACAGAGACGTACCAACGGAAAATAATGCCACCTGAATCCTCACTCCGTATTTTCGACCTTCGTTGAATTTCTAAGACGTCCACCGGAGGAGGTAGTTATCCACCCAGGGGAGTTTTGAGTCTCGTCCACTGGACTAATCTGGTGGTGACGACTGTACTCGGGTCCTCGGAAGGTCCCAGTCCGAGACAGATGACGGTTCCTACCAGGTCTGGGTCTCCACCACCAGTCCTGGTAGCCTGGTCACAGGTCCCGACGTCGTAGAACACCTTGGGGACGGACTGAACTAAAGGAAAGTGGTGTCTCTTTAGACCCATCCACGTCAACCAGGATTGGTGACCCCTTCTCGAAACTCAGGTCCTCGTGAGTAAGGGGTTCGGAGCCAAGTCGGAGAAATTAGACGGGTCAGGAGTGAAGGTGCACCCACTTCCCTGAAATTGCGGTCAGAGTCCCCTGGTCTTCTCTCAGGGTCCCTCTACCGACCCACTAGTCCCCCAACACACCCCCGAGACTTCAGGGGAATTGGGAGACCCGGAGGTAGGAGGTTCAAAGGGGATAAATGTAACACTTTTTATTCGATACGAACTTCCTTTGAAGGTGTCGTACTTCAAGTTTGTTCTAAATTACATTGAGAAAGATCTTGTCTCTCTTCAGACTCACCTGGCGTAATACGGTCAATGCAGTACTTCGGTCTTACAGGCTCCTGGACTTCTCATCTGGTCAGTGACGAAAAGGGTCACACGAAAGTCAAGTCAACGAGTGAACACAGTCTGAGAAACGCCGGGGTACCTGACGTCGTGGGGTCCGAAGGGACAGGCAGTGGTTGAAGACCTCGAACGAGTTTGAGTACCGGTAGCTCGGTCACTACGGTAGGTTGGTAGAGTAGAAGACGGCAGGGGAAGACGGGGACGGAAGTCAGAAAGGGTCGTAGACCCAGAAAAGGTCACTCAGTCAAGAAGTGTAGTCCACCGGTTTCATAACCTCGAAGTCGTAGTCGTAGTCAGGAAGGTGACTTATAAGTTCTGACTAAAGGAAATCCTAACTGACCAACCTAGAGGAACACCAGGTTCCCTGAGAGATCAGAAGAGGTTGTGGTATCAAGTTTTCGTAGTTAAGAAGTCGTGAGTCGAAAGAAATACCAGGTTGAGAATGTAGGTATGTACTGATGACCTTTTTGGTATCGAAACTGATCTGTCTGGAAACAACCGTTTCATACCAAATCCCTGGTAAAATAGATCTCTAGTTCCTACCGGATTGTAAGTCCCCAAGGGTCTGAAAAATGTGAACTATTTGATCGTGAAGTGGAGGTTTAAACTACTGGTTATTTTTCGGCTGCTGAGTCGTAAAACGGTTTATTCTTACACTTAAATCCCTCCGTGTCTACATCTTTCTGACAAACGATACTAATAACAAAGTGTTACTTTTCTAGAAGTTCTTTGTTTTTCATTTCGTTAGATTCTTATTTCTACGGGGAAGTTTCTTACAAAAGGAAAAAGATAACGTCACCTCAACTAAGTGTCACGACGTGATCGAAGCTCACATGTCGTTTCACTAAGTCAACATGTATGTATAAGTATAAGAAAAGGCAATGTCCAATAACATTCTATAATTTAAATCAAGTGACACGATAAGCCATCCAGGAATAACAAATAAGTTCCGTACAAAAGATGAGTGTAGCACATACGACTCAGAGAAGTCAGGACAGGTCGAGAAAAACTGGAATGCCTGGTGTCGAGAGTTCAGAGGAGACAGGTGCCCTAAGAGGTCTTTTCTTATGTCCTCACCCAACGGTACGGGAGGAGGTCTCCGAGCAGGACTGGGTCCCTAACTTGGACGCAGAGAATACAGAAGACGTGACCGTCTGCCCAAGAAAGGATGACCACGGTGGGCCCTCCGGGCGGATGTATCAGAGACGAGAGGCAGTGTGGTCGTTTTCGTAGAAGCTCCTGGAAGTCTGTAGGTAGTACCCAGGAGTAAATCCTCGATTACTTGGACTACTACACTACGTCCGCACGCGAATTGACTGCCACAAATGATCATCAAAGGAATTTAATCAGAACGTAGGATTGGAGGGAGGGAGGAGAGAGTAAGGAAGAAGGGAAAGAAAGAAGAGAGGAAGGGAGGGAGGACAGGAAATATTTGCGAAGAGCTCGTTGATGATACAAGGTCGGTAGAAGGACGGTGGAAAGGAAGATATTGCTTATGAAAATATCATGGTTTCTCGAGGGGATGTGGGCTAGTTCTCCTCGGGAACTCCAACATTTCTCTTCGATCAACCAAAGCTACCTCAAGAAAGACTGACCCTCTCGACCTTGTTGTCTACATCGTACCATTGGGAGTCGGTCTTTCCTTTTCTGGGAATTGAGCTGAAGTCGATTCTGTTCTCGGGAAAGTCCAGATAAAACTCTCTAAACTTTTCGCACGGACGTGGACGCCAAACCAGGGGTCTCTCTGGGTAGGGTCCTTCGTCCAACGTGAAGGGGACACAGGTGGACCGACCCTCAAGTGGAGGTGGACGTGACGAGTAGTGGACGTCCGTGGTTACAACGACCTCTCAAGATTGTAGGGGCCTCCGTTGGAACCTATACGCTCGTGTACTGGATCGACAGGTCCAACGAGGACTTTGTAGGTAGTGGTGAGACCCAAGATAAGGGTTCAATGCGTGTAACACGTCCAGTCAGGATGAGATAACAAAAATTGGATAATAAAATCACGTGTCGAAACGTCTTACGTTCCCAAAAGTCCTTACGAGTCCGATACAATGTCGTGTCTTGGAACACCATTAAATTATGATGACTAGAAATTGATATACACTTTGACATCTTGTTAGTATGGGTGTATGATTCGACGCCAATTTTAAAAAATTTACATCTCGATACGCCCCTTTTAGGGGTATCGTCTCATTCACTTTTTTTTTTTTCTTTTCTTTTCGTTAAACATCTTGTTATATACGCCACACTAGATAAGTACCTTACCCCCCTATTGGAAGTTTTGTTGTGGAAAATGGGGGATACCCATGTACATAATGTATACAGACATTCAATTTCCCTTTGGAGAAAGAGAGACAAAACCGTCGAAGTCCAAAATCAACGTCACACGCCCTCGAAAAATATTTTAATTAATTACATAAATAAATACCGATACGACCGAGAAGTGACAACGAACCCGAGAAGAGATCAACGTTGCTCGTCCCGAATAAGAGAGCAACGCCGCGTGTTCACATAGTAACACCACCGAAGAGCACAACACCTCGTGCCCGAGCTCTCGTACACCCGACGTCATCACCGTCGAGGGCTCAAGATCCCGCGCTCAAGTCACCAACGCCGTGTGTCCGAAGCAACGAGTCGACGTACACGTTAGGAGGGTCTGGTCCCTGACTTGGGTACCGAGAATCAACTGTCCACCTAAGAAATGTCGACCTGGTGGTCTCTTCGGGTAACGAGTACATAAATTGTCGATTAATTTTGTACTATTTTTCTTAAGTCTATGAGGGAGGGGTAGGTCTCTAACCTTAATTGTTTCAGAAATTACTATTTGGAACTACTACCGAGGACCCCGGATCCATCCCTCCTCTTCCTCCCCCCTTTACTTCTGTACTCCCCTCGTCTTCCCCGAAGGGACCACTGAGTCTACCATTTCTTAGAAAGACGATACGTCCTCTGGTCCCAAGTTAGGGACCCAGTCCTTCTAGGGGACCTCTTCCCGTACCGTTGGGTGAGGTCATGAGAACGGACCTGTTAAGGTACGTGTCGCCTCGGACCACTCGATATCAGGTACCCCAGTGTTTTTCCTCCTGTGCTGACTCGCTGATTGTGCTGAATTTCCCCTTGTCTCGAGACTAATGAGACTCACTGTCCACTGTTACTGAAGGATTAAAATGTCTTTGGTTCGTATAAAACTACCGACATTTCCCGGTACCCCCGCTCCCACCTTAAGGGGTCTTCTTTTCCGGTGTCGGTAATCACCTGAAAGGTGGGGCTTCGGGGGATGGCGGGTAGTAGGTTGAGCCCCTACTCGCTCTCTTCCTACGTCCTTCAACGACACTCACCGGGACCGAGACCCACGTCCCCGTCTACCAGTCCCGCGGAAGCCTCCCCGGTGTCTGGTCCCCTAAAGGACCCCCACCTCAGAACCCACTCCGGGGGTCCGATAAGACTCACAGGGGGGGACGCCCGGCGGGGTCGAGGGGGTGTGACCAAGGTCCTTCGGACAGACCCTAATAGTCTTTCAACGGTAGAAGTCGACACAAGTCGTCCGCACCTCCCCCACCTCCCACGTCCGGTGGACCAACACTCGACTTTCTCGGGTTTGGTCCTTCGTCCTCCTGCCGGTAGGCTCCCCCACCACACACACACACACACACTGAGACCTGTCACGTGAGTTGGGGGACTCGTGACGACCGGGGAGGAAGGTACACATTGTACATTTTCACCCTATTATAAAGTAGAGTCCCGTTGAAGGTTTCCGACACCTCTTTTGATACGTTCTATTCCGTACACTTTCGCTAGACATTTGACCTTCGACGGTACTTTTATATTCACTGAGTAAAGACAGGTCTACGTTGAGTCTGTAGTGGAGGAGGTCTTTTGGGAGGGACCAAGGGATCGGATCGAAAGGACGACAACAAGCCAGCGATTCAGTACAAGCTGAGAAACGTCAGAGTATTTACCGTCGTATGGTCTGAAGGGACAGGAAGTGACAGAGGACCTCAAACGAGTCTAAGTGCAGGCAACTCAGCCACTACGATAGGTTGGTAGAGTAGGAGACGACGGGTGAAGAGGAAAACGGAAGTTAGACAGGGTCGTAGTTCCAGAAAAGGTCACTCAGTCGAGAAACGTAGTCTACCGGTTTCATAACCTCGAATCCCCAAAGATAAGAACCTCGAGATACCGAGTGGCACACTTGAAGCCAAAATTGGGAAGTAAACAAGACAATATAACTATCTGAACCTCCTGTTTTAGTACAAACAAAAGGTCAGAGTCGAAGGTAGTGATACTACCTGTGTATCATCCTTGAGCTCTTAACGGAACTTTCTCTACACATACACTTACTTCCTTCCAATAGAAAGGACTCAGCCTCATGGGTGGTTGAGTAGGAACGACGTTCGGGACCCTACGACTGTTAACAACAGTAAATCAGAGATTTAGTACGGTTGAGAAACGTTGGGGTACCTAACGTCGGACGGTCCGAGGAGACAGGTACCCTAAGAGGTCCGTCCTTATGACCTCACCCAACGGTAAAGGAGGAGGTCCCCTAGAAGGACTGAATTAGACACGGAGAAAGACAGGGGGCTCATATACAAGAAATACACGTGGGGATTTTAGGTCTAGGATTGAGGAATCTACAGTCCCCGGAACAGATCATTATTTAGTCATCAAAATTTTTATCTACCATTACAATTGTGTTGACCTTAAATTTTTTGTTTCGTGAGTCGTCCCCTTTCATTTGGGAGAACTTGAATTTATGGGTGTGGGTCTGTGTAGGAGTCTCTAGGGGTTCCGGGACAGTTCAGAATCCCATGTTTTAGACCAGGGGTTCAGACTTACGAAGAAGACCCTGTCCGGGATCAAATCCGGGATCAAATCAGAGACCCTTGAAAAGTTCTGAGACCCCTTTCTCGGGCGGAACACATGACTCCCAGGTGGGGTTCCGTCTTCGGAGGGTGAGGACGGCCCGTTCCGGTTGTCGTAAAGTCCCTCTGACTCTTCTTTTCCCAGCGAGACCGACCTCCTCTCCCCCATGAGACACCTCCTCCCCACCAAACACCCTGGGGGTCCCTCTGTCATCCCCACTGTTCGGGTCTCGTACGATTGTTTCTCCCCCCATCGACACTTATGTCCGACCTACCCGTCTCGACTCGACCCCTCTTGGTACCCCGTGAAATCCCACTAAGAGAAAGTTTTTTCAATGACCTCAGACCTCGTCCGCTGACGGGGATCTTCCTATGTTCGCTCCCTAGAACGTCCCTCGACTCGTCTAGGAACCTCCTCTCTATGTTCTGCTGTGTGGTCCCGAGTAGGGGCGGTGGGTGAGACCGTCCCCGGGGTAAGTTGTGACTCTCGAGAAACCCCACCCACGACGATGAAGTACCGGGGACGGTCGACGGTCGTCTCAGAGAAAGCCTGGGAACAAGTGGACCTGTGGTACACATGATTCCGCTCGACCTCTAGAAAGCCGACACAATGATCCTGGTCTGTTCCACTACGACCTTGATGCGAGAATTGCGTTCCGTAAATTCTAGTGGACCAAAGAAGGGTCGGTTCGTCTGCATTACCCGTAGTATTACCCGTAGAGTAAAATTTGTAATTCACCTCTACTACTTGAAACCCACGGGGGTGAAGTCCTACTACACCCCTACCTTGTCCTTTTTAGGAGTCCAGGGTATCCGGGTTTCGGAGACCCAGGGTTTGTGGATTTTGTAGAGATTTTAGGTGTCGGAGTTTCGGAGTCTCAACGAGGAGGTAACACGAAATATTGGAGGAGGAGAAGGAAATGGTTCGAAAGGGACAGTGTCGGGTGTCCAGGTTCCCTTCCCCTCTCACGGACGTAGGGGTCGGGACCCCACTTCGTAGCGAGAGACACAGGAACTACGGAGACTCCCACTTACGCTAGACCCTAGTGCCCATCCCGACCGGGAACCCGAGTAGTCGTTCGAGTCTCACGCCTCCAAAACAGACAGAGTCAATTCGGTAGACTCTGAACCTTCTTCAACTTTAAATCCCACTTAGGTTACCCAGTCTTTCTACCTCCAGGTGTCGTCCCGTTCCTTATGTGTCTTGTATCTGCACATGTATGTGTATGTGTGTGTGTGTGTGTGTGTGTGTGTGTGTGCGTGCGTGTGAGTGGTAGGTAGCGAACACACGGAATACCTTAAATTTTCTCTTCGTCTTACTTCTGGGTTAACGAAAGAGTTGTTACACCTACGTAGAGTGTTTCCTTGAGACCTCGTTCACTTCCGTCTATGGTTTCTGTTATCCAAGATAGACTACGTTGACTCCGACTCAGGGTTTGTCCGGTTTCCTTGGGGACGATACTCTTCAGTCACCCCAGCATTGGTCGCGAAGACTGTAAGAGACCCTCCCGTACTTCCGTCGAAGTTCCCCAACGACCACTATAAAACGGAACTATAGTCTTAGTTCCGACCAATGGACTTCCATACGTGGAACATTTTTAATTCAAGTAAATATTTCACCCGTGTAGTCTGAGTCTTGTATATTTAATTCATATCTGTATTTCCGTAAATAATGTAAATGTCGAATGTCAAACCTGTAAAAACATACATATAGAACACACGTACGAGTCAGTGAGTCAGGACCGGCTGAGACGTTGGGGTACCCGACATTGGGAGGTCCGAATATTGTCTAGTCAATAGTTCGGTACTTTTCTGCACTCTTTGGAGTTTTCGTATAACAATTCACTTTCTTTGGTTAGACTTTTCCTACGTGTTATACTATAACAGATAAATCTGTAAGGCCTTTTCCGTTTTGATGTCTCTACCAATTTTCTAGCCATCAACGGTCACTGGTTCCGTTCTTATTTATCCATCTTGAGTTCCCAACAATCCCGTCACTTTGATAAAACAAACTAGGACATTACCCTCTTTATCCAGTAATGTGTATATCTCGGGTATCTTACTTGTTGTCCTTCTCACTTGGAATGACATTTGACACACAATAAACTCTTCCATAGTTATGACCGAGTAGTTAATATTCTTTGCGTGGTGCCATTCAATTCTACAATTATTGACCCCTTTGACCTCCTCCCTCACCACCCCATATACTCTTAAAAACATGAAAGGGGAGTTAAAAAGACATTCGAATTTTAACGAGTTTTTGTAGACACTTAAAATTTTCTAACATCAGTTTTGTCTTTATTTGAGTGTCTGTATCTTTTGTTTGAATACCAATGTTTTTCCCCCTTTTCCCAGTCCCTATTTAATCCCCAAACCCTATTCGTCTATGTGAGATAATGTATGATATATAACTATCTGAGTTATTTTATCTAGTTGTTGTTCCTGGACAGTATATCGTGTCCCTTGATATAAGTTATAAAACATTATTGGATATTGTCCCTCCTTAGACTTTTTCTTAGTCGAGACAAGTCAGCGAGTCAGCACAGGTTGAGAAACGTTGAGGTACCTGACGTCGTGTGGTCCGAAGGGACAGGAAGTGGTTGAGGTTCTCGAACGAGTTTGAGTACAGGTAGCTCAGTCACTACGGTAGGTTGGTAGAGTAGGAGATAGTAGTGGAAGAGGAGGACGGAAGTTAGAAAGGGTCGTAGACCCAGAAAAGGTTATTTAGTCCACCGGTTTTTTTTATCCAGATATACTATAGTCACTTAGTGAAACGACATGTGGACGTTGTGACATTTAGTTCATATGAAGATAAAAAAAAAATTTCGTCAACGTAGTGAACTCTATCACGAATTCGAAAGTTCTGGAAGTAAAGTCCAAGGAATTGGATGCTTTACTCCCAAAAGGGACCACCGTGTCACCATTTCTTAGGTGGACAGTCTCGTCCTCTACACCCAAACTAGGGGTCTATCCCTTATAGGCAACCTCCTCCTTTACCGGTGGCCGAGGACATAAGAACGGACCTTTTAAGGTACCTTTCTCCTCGGACCTCCCAATGACAGGGACCCCAGTGTTTTCTCAGTCGGTGTTGACTCGTCCGTGTGTGGATACTTTACTCTCTCAAACTGTTCCACTCAGAGTCTCACGGACATCCTCCTACCGATATTTCCACCTGTCTGGCCGAAGGGTGGTAGGTGGTAGGTAGAGGGTTTCCGTACGCATAATATCCGTCGGGTCCTAGTCACGCGAGTGAGTCCACCAACCTCTGGGTCACAGACTCGGCTACCCGAAGGTCCCGTCTCTTGGTCTCCCCTGGGTCCCGGGACCCGACGACCTCCACCTCCCAGTGGAAGTGACGTACTTAGTCCTCCGTCCTTCTCGAAGTCTCACAGGAATTCCAGGGACGTCCCGCGACTCCCCGAGACGACCTCCACCCGTCGAAAGTGTCTCTCTGAAGGTAGGACTTCTCGTCCGTCCTTGGGAGACAGTTGTGACCTGTCTTCCGACTCCCCCGTCTGTAAGCCGTGTTTCACCCATCCACTCAGCTGCAGTGTCGACGTCCTCACCATCCGGTCACTCCGGGGACCCCCAAGGCACCTCTTCGGACCCCCGGGGGTGTGGGTGGACGTTTGGGTCTGAGTCGGTCGGGACCAGTCTCAGAGACAAGGGGGAGGTCTTCGTCCAGTGTCGTGTGGCTTTGGCCCGAGCGAAGTCTAAACCCTAGAGGTTGGAGTCGAGCCTCTAAAGAAAAAGCAAAGAGTCAAAGGAACTGGGGAAAGAGGTGTCGTCTAAAAAGTTTGGACACACCTTGGAGGACGTTCGACAGAGGGGTGGAGGGTGTAAGTCCCCCGGGGAGGGGGCGGAGTGGACGTCGGGGCGGGTGAGGATGGAGGAAGGACGAGTTGTGCGACTTTCGGTCCCGGGGAGAACAGAGTGTTCCTAAGAAGGTAGGGACGGGACTAAGACGAGGGAGGTCCCAGACGTCGTACTCACGCAAGGGAGGGTCAGGTAAAGAGGAAACCGGGGGAAGGCGCCCTGGAACGTGGCCAACTGCGGGAAGGAACTGGTAGGTAGTCCACCGAAGAGAGACTACTGGCGAGAGGGATGTGGGAGAGATTCACTACGGTCGTCGAAGGGCCCAGAGTGAGTACACCTACGAGACCTACGGCTCTACACTCATGGATTCTGGTACAGAGAGGAGACTCGTAGTCGACCCAGGCAGACTGAGAAGGACCAGTGGGGTGAATCTCCGGAAAGGATGTATTTGGAGGTAAAGGTTCCTGGGTGAGGGTGGAGGGGGTACCTTCCCTATGTAGGTCCCTTGGAGTGACTTTGGGGTCTTGCGACTGGGAGGATCCGTGTGGTTACGTTTGTGGTTCCAGTATCGACTAACCTCGGTCATATCTGTCGACTGAGAGAGAAAACTTTTATCCTCAAACCTCTACGTCCCTTCTCTAATCTTCCGCTCTCTGTGAACAAGAGTCGTATCGACGACCGTCCTACAGGGACGAATCATGGACGGTTCGGTAACGACAAGTAGAAAAAGAAAGGAGGAGACTTTAGTATAGGGAGGAGGTCGGCGGGTGGGGTCCTCGAAAAGTAAGAGAGGGGAACGACACGTAGAGACTAGTCGGTGACTTTAACGGAAGACCGGTCAGACGACAGAGGTCCGACACGGGGGTAGTAAGAGGTACATGTGGGGCTCGCGAAGAAGATGTTCTCTTTGGAGGACCCCAGTGGGAGAGTGTCTCGTTTGGGAGAGAGGACTGAGTAGTCGGGGACGAACTGGGTCGGGACTACGGACGAGTCACCGTGAAGACCGGTACGGAGCGGAACGATACCTGGAACGTCGGTCCCACGTCACAGGGTCTAAGAGACAAGAGAGAGGGGACACCTGAAACCTACACGGAAAAACTCGTGAGACGGACCTTGTAAGAAAGAGGAAGGGAAAAACCGACGTATTAAGAAAAAAAAAAATTAATACATAAATAAATAGACCGACGGAGTATAGAATCAACGTCGTGTTCTTGCGAAATCCACACGGTACACCCGAGATCAAGGGACTGGTCTCCACCTTTGACCCAGGGGACGTAACCCTCGTGTCTCAGAATGGGTGACCTGGTGACCCCTTCAGGGACCGACATGTCAAGAACTGGTTGGAAAATCAATACGGGAATTGACAGAGAAGGAGCCCTTTCGAGAAGGACCACAGCGGTCAGTACCTGGTCGTACCGTCGGAAGTAAGCGAGGTAGTGTGGCGGGCGGTGTGAGGGGCTCTCAGAGGAGACTCAACAAGACTGAGGTGGGACCTGACCCTCGGTGAACCTGTTTTAGGTGGTGACTCAAAGTACCGGGACCGTACTTTAGACCGTGTAGTTTTGACAACCTACTTCCCTACTTACTTAAACACTCACAGAATGTTCATAAATAGTGAACAGTGTCCGTGACTTCTGAGTTTCTACTTTTTATTATAGGACGTATTTTCTTGAACCTCCATCTGGTTATTCCTTCGCTCCTTCATACTGTTTCCCAATATTTACGATACTCTTTCGTACCACCCTCTCCACCTCTGTCCGTACCTCTTCCTACCCTAGTTACGATGGTAGAGTTCCCCACGAACTCTTTAAGGAAAAGGAAGAAAGAAAAATTTTTAAAGGTGAAACTTTAGTAAATTCTGAATATTTATGACGTTTTTATCACGTCCCAAGGGAAGGTGGGATGGGGATCACGAGAGTTGGCAACTGTCGAATTTATTGGTACCAAGTCACTGGTATTGGTCCTTCAAATGAAACTATACTACGATAGTCGATTAATATCCGGAATAAGTTTGAAGTGGTTAAACTAAATGAGTCTAAAAAAAAAAAAAAATCCTGGTCCCAGGTTAGGACCTAAGATGTAGGATAAATCAATATAAATCAACGGAATTAGCGGAAGTTAGACCATGTAACAAGAATCAGAAAAGGAAAGAAAAGAAAGGACAAAAGACAAACAAACAAAAAATGAACAAACAAACAAAATACTGGAACCGTCAAACTTTTCATAACCGACCACTAAAACATTTTACGGGGAGACAGACCTAAACAGGTCACCAAAGAGTACTAAACTACTTCTGACAATTAAAACCGTTCTTAGAGTGTCTACCCTGAGATACGGGACGAGTCACATAGTATAGTCCCCGAAACTCTACAACGACCAAGAGTTAGGACCACTCCAATTGACGCCGGTGAACCAACTCCACTACAGGTGATCCGAAGAGGTGATAATAGTAAAAAGAAAACACTACTCATCTAGAGAACACTCTTTTATCAAACTCTGAGACGTCTATAAGACAAAAGGTAGATAAAAGTGTAGGGTGTAAGTCGTAGGTGGGTACTCTGTATGAACGGTGTTAGTAATTACCTCGCAACGGTTTAACAGGAAAAAGGGGGGAGAGAGTAAAGAAGATGTAAATAGTTAACCTTGAGAGAACACTTTTCCTTTACAAGGAAAAAAGAGGGAAACACATATATGAAATAAGTTAATAAATATAGTCGTTCCTGAGTACTTGTAAATAGGAGAAGAGAAGATGCCCAATAGTAAGTAAGAATAATAATAAATGAAATAATAAGTTTTGAATCGCACCCCGTACCCTTATTTGGACTAAGAAAGGATTTTTCAGTAGTATCAGAGTACCAACTCTGTCGATTAGTTTCTGATAGCCTTCTGTATAACAGGTCTTTCGTTTATGTCTTTGGGTGACCTTCGGTGGCAATACATTAAAAGCTGATAAGAACCAGTAAATCCTCTTCACTAAGAGCTCTCTACTCATCCACGAAGGGTCGGTCTTGTCCCACCCGTCCTGTCCAGTTCCTTCATCGACGTCGTCTTCGTAGGTACACGTTGTCGGACCCATGGCGCCTTCTTGTCCCACAAGGCTCACCGACTTCTTTTTCCCAAACGTGTACTCTGTCTCGACCCGTTCTACATTTAGACCTCTCTCTCTTCGTCCCAGGTTTAGGGTCTCACCCGCCCCCTGGGTCTACGGACTGAGGTCCGACTGCAGCTGTGACATCCACTCTTCGGTAACTGTCCCGAGTTCATCGGCTTAGTGCAAACCAAATCACTAAAATTTTTTCAGAAAGAAAGAGACACTCTCTCTCTCGCTCGATCCTCTCACACTCCGACGTCCACCCGTCAATCGATGTCCTAGTCGTGGTCTCAGTTCGACTTTTTACTCCCAGACTCCTCAGTCGCCATCCCTACGTTTCACCTCCGTCCAGAAGACTCTCTACCCTTCCTCCATCTGAGTTCACACAAGGCACTGGTTTACACCCCTTCAAGACCTTACAGAATCCGACTATCACTGTATTAAACAACAAGTCACCGAGTCAGCACAGGTTGAGAAACGTTGGGTCACCTGACATCGTGCGGTCCAAAAGGACAGGAAGTGACAGGGGGTCTCAAACGAGTTTAAGTACAGGTAACTCAGTCACTACGGTAGGTTGGTAGAGTAGTAGACAGTGGGGAAGAGGAGGACGGGAGTTAAAAAGGGTCGTAGTCCCAGAAAAGGTTACTCAACCGGGAAGTTTACTTCCCCGGTTTCATAACCTCGAAGTTGAAGTCGTAGTCAGGAAGGTTAATTATAAGTCCTGACTAAAGAAAATCCTAACTGACCAAATAGAGGAATGACAGGTTTCCTGAGTGTTTTCAAAAGGGGTCGTGGTGTCAAGTTTTGGTAGTTAAGAAGTCACGAGTCGAAAGAAATACCAGGCTGAGAGTGTAGGTATGTACTGATGACCTTTTTGGTGTCGAAACTGATCTGTCTGGAAACAACCGTTTCACTACAGAGACGAAAATCCCCGACTCTAAATCTTATCGGTGAGACCGAGGGCCTACGTCGTACCTTTCTCTTTCGGGGTATCCAGGTCCCCTCTACTTCTGGTGAGCCCTACTACCGTCCCCTCTCGTTTTCTTCCTCATCTAAACTCTCTACGACTCCTCCCTTTTGGGTGTCCTGAACCGGTACCTATCCTACGAGCTGACTTTCTCTCTATACATACCTCCTTTTGAGAGTCCAAAGACCTTAGCTGTTGTCAACTGTGATTGACTCGTGAGGTAAGTACAGTCCGTGTCAAGTTCAGTTCGATCCCCTCTTTTTTTTAGTGTGTTTCTGTGTGTGTGTGTATCAAATGTTCACCCCATGGAGAAACCTATGTGTTCTTTGACAAATATTTACAACAGAATCCCTCCTTAACTCATAGAGATTGTTTCTAGTTTTATGATAGATTATCCTGAAGGGTCCACCAGGTCACCAATTCTTAAGTGGACGGTTACGTCCCCTGTGCCCAAGTCAGGTACCAGGTCCTTCTAGGGTGTACGGTGTCCCGTGGATTCGGGTACACGGTGTCGATAACGTCGGGCACGTGGGATCTCGGGCGCGAGACGTTGTTCTCTTCGGCGACGTTACTCTTCCGGTACGTGTCGATCTCTTTCGGGTTCTTGTCATTGTTTCTGGGTCCGTTTTTAAATTTTTTGATTTTATTTATAATTTCTTTTTTACGACGGATCATTTTGAGAACCTCTCGACCACGACCTACAAAAGATGTGCGTACGAACGATTATGGGTGGAAGTCGGACTGACTGACTTAGGTGTGTTAGATGTCAGTGACTCGCAACGTCGACGTCCAAGACACGTCCATTTTGTCCTCCTCTTGTCTTCTTTATAACAGGGGATCGTTCGTCTCTGTCTTTTCCGCCTTCTTGGTTCGTAGTGTGAGTCGAGGAAGGAGGTCTCATCGGTTAGTCGAGCCAGGGAGTGTCTCCACCCGCCCCAAACCTCGTCCTTCCACGGTGAAGGTACCCGAGGGTCGATTGTAAGGGTTGAGGACCGAGTGACTTGACCGACTTGATTTGGTGACTCGAATACCACTCATCCTCAACACACAGGAAGGTCCAGACAAACTAGAACGGGGGCGGTAGTTCACCTTAAAAGTGTTATAGTTGATGACCAGGAAACCCGTCGGAGGATCTTGGTGTCGACCCGTTTCGTCTAAACCAACGGACTTCTAGTCTTTGTTTTGTCCTAGTCTGTAAAGTTAACTGAAGTTCCGGTGAGTCATGGATTCGACCTTTTGACTGAGGGATAGGGTAAAAGGTGGAGTCTAATACTTCGCGGTTTGTCGTACTATCTCGAGTAGTCTAAATGACACTTTCGTTTACTGTTATATGACGTTATGAAACCGGTGGACTTACGTTTCTCGGTTGAGTAACCTTTCTGGAACTACGACCCTTGCTCACTTCCGTTTTCTTTTCCCGTCGTCTCCTATTCTACCAATCTATCTATCGTAGTAACTGAGTTTCCTGTATTTAAACTCGTTTGAGGTCCTCTGTCGTCTCCTGTCTCCTTGGACCGTACGACGTCAGGTACCCTAGTGTTTTTCAGCCTGTACTGAATCACTCACTTGGTGATTTACCGTTATATTTTTATAAGGGATTTTAAGGTTGTGTCTCTTCGGAGTTCGAACTTATATTTAAGTAAGGGTACCACTTAAAGACTAGGACGAGTCGGTATCGACTTCCCCGAGACTCCCAGACCTACCTCGACCCCAATGACGGACCTGGTAGAGATCACCCCTCTCCGCACCTGGGAAGTCGTGGAATATTCCCCACGACTCTCGTGGTTCAGAAAGTGCTCTGAGTCGAATTTTTGTGGGATTCTCGATTACACAACTTGGGTTGTCTACTTACTACATGGTAGACGTTTGAGACCTTTAGGGGTCGAGAGTCCCGTCTATATACTCGTTCTCATATAAGGGGATCCGAGACACCCACTACGACGTTTCTGGTTCTCTCTTTGAGTTCGTTCCCTCCTTTCTTCTACACCTAGTTCTTTCGGTAAAGATAAGACGGTTGTACGATCAGTCCGTTACCTTCTGTCCCCAGACCCAGGTGAATTTGGGTTGTCCCAGTTTAGAGGGGAGGAAAATGGTGACACGGTCACGGTATATTCCCCGTCCCCCGGTACGTGTCCCAGAGGGGAGACTCTGTCGTCCGAGACTCTACAGTAACAGAAGTACGACAACAACGACAAATCAGCGAGTCAACACAGACTGAGACACACTGGAGTACCTGACATCGGGTGGTCTGAGGAGACAGGTACCCTAAGAGGTCCGTTCTTTTGACCTCACCCAATGGTAAGGGAAGAGGTCCCCTAGAAGGGCTAGGTTCCTATCTTGGGTCTAGGGGGCGTAACCGTCCACCTAAGAGGCGTGACTTGGTGGACCCTTCGGGGGTGACAAAAGTACATTCAATCGTCAGACGTCACTACGACCGAGGTCATTGGTCCAGAAGAAGAAACTCCGTGGAAGGAAAGGGTCGATCTTCAGTCTGAGAGACTTACAGGTAAAAAGGCCCGAGGCCACGGAGGAGCCCGTGGAGGCGGGGGAGGACTTCCGTAGGGCGGTGTCCCGTAGGAACGACTCTGGAGTCTGACAGGGGATTTCTCCCACCGAAAGAAGGGAGTAGGGGGAACACAAGGTCGACCTCTTAGTGAGTCCATGTTAGGACTTGGTTTCGGCCTGACTACCAAGACGAGGGCACGTGAAGGGTTCTACGAGAAGAAACATCTGGAAAAATTTTATAGGTGGGAAACTTTTACTAACGAAAGGGAGTTTAGAAAAGGACGTCCCTAGTCTATAAAGTGGACACGAAAGAAGGGGAGTTGACAGGGACCGAAGAAAGTCCGTTCGAGTCGAAACAATAGTCAACTTGGACGAAAAAAAAAAAATTCAACCGGGAAATAAAGTATATCTCGGGCGGGAAAGAACACAAAAGGTTCTTAACAAAAGACTTGTGTCAGGAGGTCCCAGAAAAGAATACCCTAAAGGGTACTACCCTCTATGCTTTAGTAAGTAAGACCCAGACAAGTTTCGTTTGGCGACAAATCTGTTTAGAATGATTCGACCTTTTAGGGCGTGTCTCCAGAAGAGGGTAGTCAGGACACAGAGGAGCTCAGACCCGAACAAGACTCGAACAGGACGGGCCGACAAGACAGTAGGCAGGGTAACCAGGACACAAAAGGAAGACTCTGGTTTAAGGTACTTACAGAGTCCACAAGAGAATCTGTCTCCATAAAGGACCCAGTGTTTCAAGTACTTTACAAAAAAGAAAAAAAAGAAAAAATCGTAAAGTGTGACTAGAAAGATCAGAAAGTGACAGGTTTTTTAAAGTTAATTAAATACATAAAAATTAATCTCCTATTAATAAATGTGGTAACACAACCAAAGACGGTATGTTGTTGTACTTAGTCGGTATCCATACGTATACAGAGAGAGAGAAAACTTGGAGGGAGGGAGAAGGGTGCGGTTGTGTAGAGGAAACCTATCGAAATAGGTTTCGAAAAAAAAACAGGGTAGGAAATTCCCCGAAAACGGTTAACAAGAATGTTACATGCGAGTGTGACGCCGGGAGGAGGGTCGTCTAGATTTTCCTGTCTGTGAAGAGTCTAAAAGGACCTAGAACCGATGGGGACCCTTTCGGTAACGTCAGACGAAAGACTTTTTACAACGAAGAAAAGAGACGACGAATTAGAATGACCTTAAGTTTGTGGTAAAGACAAGATCTGGGTGGATTTGATCCAAACAGTTGTAACATATTACATAGTAGAAATGATGGACTCGTTGGTCCCTTCGGGTTAGATAATGATATCAAGTTATTTTTTATAAAAAATTTTATACAGACGGTGAAGTTAAAGGGGGTGTTCTTGTTAGTTATAATATAAAAGTTATTATAACTACATAAAGAGAAGGTATTTGAATCTTGTGTCTAAGAGAAATACTATTTTCTGAAGTAAGGAAAATAATAAAAAAATTTTATTTTAGATGATAAAAAGACATTTTCCTTCGGTGTCCGCCCCACAGACTCCAAGTCTCGGCATCAGTCTCATATAGTCATTGTTTAGACCTTGGTGAAACTTTAGTGTAAACCCCCAAAGAGAACTTGGACACCCGTTAAATGTCCTTAATTTTAGATCAAGGAATCATCAAAAGAGAGAACGAAGACTTCTGTTAAATTTCGTTAATTTTTTTAAAAAATTCATGTTTTGACCCCCCATTAAATGGAATACGGCAGATGTCAATGACTGGTGATTGTGAGATTTTGAGTTTTGAGTGGGATAAGACACTTTGTCTTTCTTATAGTCGAATTTCAGGACCCGTAGGATCGAGTCTCTTGAAGGGCTTCTGGTGTGATTTTTACAGGACGAGGAAACGTAGTTTCGGGGTACTTTACGAGAGTTAAGGGAAATTAGTTTGGGAACGGAGGAATTAGAAGGGATTACGGAGGAAAAGTGGTTTAGGAGCGACGAAGACGGAGAATTCGGTGGAGTGAACGATCCCAGGGGTCGGACGGAGGTAGGGACATTTTACCGGTTCCTCGGAGACCCACGGTACTGGCCGATTCCCTTCTCAGGGCGTGCCGGGGGCGAAGGACTACGAATTGAGAGGGTGGGTCCCGTAGGGACACTTTTTGAGTTAAAGTCCCACCGAGTGGTTTTTTGGTCAAAGGGACCACCGAGTCGACGGACGGTCACGTCCTCTGTGGCCAAGCTAGGGACTAGGTCCTTCTAGGGTGCACGGACCCTCGGTGACGATGACTTCGGACTCACCGGACCTCGGACACGAAACGTCGGTCTCTTCGACGACGTTTCTCTTCCGGCTCGTCGCGTTCATCTCTCGTCGGGGACGAGAGGTGTTGATCCCTCTCCGAGCACGTCGTTCCTCCTGGGTCGCGTCGGGTCTTATTTGTTTATTTTAAAATTTTTAGTCAAAGTAATACTTCGTCACTTTTACTTATTATACACTGATGAGTGTTGGTACACCTACTAGAGTATTTTTCGAGAAGTACAACACCCTTTCTTGTATGACAAAGATGACAATACTAACATAAGTATATTTACATACACTTAATGTTTCGTTTGGGTTCTGAGAAATACGACAATTACCAGTCCTACCATCGACCCACTAGTAATTCGCCATACTCCCCCAAATACACGACAACCATTACAGGAGACAGAGCAGGTCCACGACCAATGTATTTCTCACAGGTCAATGATTTTAAAGTAGGTTGTAGGTTGACATTATAGACGTACAGCTATTTTCCAATGAAAAAATTTTCAGTAGTTCCGGTTGATATATTGTAGTACAATCGTGACACTGGTTAACGGTTCCAGTTGGGGGTAAGGGTGGGGTTCCCCGAGTCAACTGTTTGGATCGTGGAACGGAGGACCGGTACGGGTTTCGGGGGTAGGTGTGTCCAGCTCACGAGGTGTTTACTACCAATAATAATAAATAAAAAGTTACAAGAGACGAGAAATTACTCTACAATCCCAAACCCCCTCGTGTGACCCAACTTCTCACGTGGGGTTTTACTATATTGGTTCAGAATCGAAGGGACCACCGAGTCTCCAATTTCGCAGACGGACCTTACGCCCTCTGGACCCAAGCTAGGGACTAGGGGACCTCTTCCTTTACCGTTGGGTGAGGTCATGATAACGGACCTTTTAGAGTACCTCCCTCCTCGGACCATCCGAAGTCAGGTACCCCAACGTTTCTCAGTCTGTGCTGACTCACTGAAGTGAAGTGAAGAATCGGGGGTCATGAATACTTTCACTAGAACAAGCCTTTAACCCAGAAACACTTACATTAATTTAGTTCCAGACTCTAAATGTCATAAGGGATTTGGATCACTTGTTACAAGAATATTCTTTTTCCTCTCCCTTTAAACTCTACGTCTTTTTCTCCGGTTTCCTTCTTTTGGTACACCTCTACCTTCGTTTCCGACCTCAATGTGACGGTCTTTGGTTCCTTGGGGTCCTCGGTCGTCTTCTTTGGTCCTCTTCGTCCTTACCGGGAAGGGATCTCGGGAGCGTCCCTCGTTCCGGGACGGTTGTGAAATTAAAGTCTGAAGACCGGAGATCTTGACACTTTCTTATGTAAAGACAGTACAATTTGGGTAGTCAAACACCAGTGAACAATTGCTATTGGGATCCTCTGTTTATATCGGGATCCTGGTTTGTAAATTGTGAGGGGAAAAGGACGTGAAAAAGATTTGGTTCTCTGTTTAAAGACTGACATTCTCTACCATAGTTTTAAGACGGACCTAATGAGTACTTTGGTGTCATCTACCGTACTAACTTGTGTACGGTTTAATCGAATAATTATTGACGGACTCTTAACTCAGGAGGGCCGAGGTCTGGAGGGATGGTGTCCGATCTGAGACGAGATTTTACGAATGTTCTTGTCCATTCCGGTGTAAAAGAGATTTTCCATAAGTCGTAAACAAATCTCTGGGATCCACGAAAGATCCCCCGTACTTCCGCCCTTTGTAATTTCTATGACAGATTGTGTCTCGTTCTGTTTATGGTCTACTATAGTGAAACCACACCTCAGAGTTTCTTGGTTTGAGAATCTTTATCTTATTTCCCCACCAATGGTTCTTGACCACCCACTTCCTGCGACCTTCTACAACCAGTTGTCTATGTTTGAAAGGCAATATTCTGATTTCAAGACCCTTAGAGTGTATGTCGTATTCATATTATCAATGAGTATGATGTCATACGTAAACTTTCAACGATTCTCTCATTTGACATTTACAAGAGTGGTACTTTTTCTTTACCATTAATACACTGTACTATCTTCCCAATCGATCACCATACTACCCTTAATAAAACGTCAAAAAATTACATAGTCTTGTTGTGCCTGCGATACACAGTTAATATAGAGTTATTTCGACCCTTTTATTCTACAACAGGTAGTGAGACACTAAGTGGAGACCGGGGTATGAACGTGTTTGGTGTTTCTTGACTCATCAGATATCATCGATACTAGAAACTTCCGTCTAATAAGTCAACAGCGAACCTATACAGGGGACCCCCAAGTGACTGTGTTTATAGGGGGTTCTCCGAATAGCTTCTTAAGATGGGTGTGAAAGACGAGAGGGATTCTCCATAACAATGACTTTGTTTGTTGTAAGAGAAAACAAGATCTAGTAACTACAACCTTACGGAGAAGGTCTTACAGTAGGGACTGTCGTCGAACGGATCGGACAGGGGTCAGGACGAGACGTCACCTTTGGTCACTTCTCTATAAGAGAAAGTCCTATATGTCAGAATGAAAGTCGGACGTCCTGTCTTTTTTCCGACCTATATTAGAGGACAGACAATGAACACTGGTCTTAAGAGTGAATAAAAACCAACGTGACCCAGAGTCAACTCCGTCCGCCATAGAAAACAACACCGTGCTTCCGAATCAACGAGGCATCGTACACCTTAGGATCGTGGGGTTGGTCCCCAACTTAGACACGGGGGTCGTAACCTTCGCACCGCATGATTGGGGACCTGGTGGTCCCTTCAGGGCGGGTGAAGAGTACAACGGCTCCATTGGTCTGGGTCTTTCGTCTCCCCTGTGTACGGTCCCTCCCTGGCGGAAACCGATTCGGGGAGAATCCTGACACAATGGGAGGAGCCACGTGTAAGAACGACTGTTCGTACGGTGGGGTAGGCCCTGGTGGATGAGGTCTGTCGGGTGGGGTAAGGTTTTAATAAAAAAGGAGAGAAATGACGTAGGGAGAGGAAGAAAGTCGATCAACAGACCCATTTTTTGTTCAGACCCGTTGTCAAGTTAATTAGGGGAGACTCCATGGCATAATCACTTCTATGGTCAATAGAAGGAGTCCCTATGTATGTAAAATCTTCTTCCACTGACTACTCTCATTCTGGACTTTCGTTTCCTTAGTTTCAACTTACAGCGTTACAATCGGTCGAACTTACTCACCGTTCTAAAAGGAAGGAGGGAGTTTACTGTGACACATCGACTCGTGACTGAGACGTTCGGATGTCGTCCCAGATAAGTCCCGTGTACGGAGACATTCTACATCTTTAGTGGTACCCTTCAGGGTGAAGGGTAGTGTCTCTGTGTACGACCTTGTATGTCCTTTCTACTCTTTAATCTGTGCTTTCCGTCCGTCTGAGGGGTATGTGGTCTCATTCCTTAAATGTGAGATAGAGTGCCCGTGACCCTCGGTACTTCCCGAAATGGGCTCCCTCGACGCACCAGTCGAAACGGAAAATCGGTTTGGTGGTGTACCGTAACACCTCCTCCCTACGCTACCTCAGCCGCCCGAGTCGACCCGTCAACACTACACCGAGTCCACTCTCTGTGCTCCGAGACTTGGCCTCGTTTCCGTCACCTCGACCTCTCCTCCCCTTCCTAAACTCTTGAGACCCCTTCCCCCTTTCGTCGTCGGGGTCCACTGGCTCCCCTAGGTCCGTCTCTCTCGTCCTCGGAGCGTACGTGGTTAGTGGTTCTCCTTTTCTCCTTTGGTCTGTGTCTCTTCGGTTCCGGTTCGCTCCAACGTCCGTGTCCGTCTATAACCACACCTTGAGTTCGTAGAGATAAGTACGTCAGGATCCCGAAACCAGGAAGTCCCAGATACGTCCAAAGGTGTCTCGTGTACCCGTACCTAGGGGACTTTCAACAGGTAGAGGTCTAGGAGGTGGAGGTGTTCGTCGAAGCTGGGTGGCGTCTGTCTTTTATAAGTCTTCTTGTTAAGGTCATTTCAGGGGTTTCGTTTTGAACTTTAAAGGTGAGTACACGTTTGTGAATGTATCGTAAAAGATGATACATGTATATTAAATATCTATTGAACCAGAAGGGTCCACCGAGTCACCATCTCGTAGGTGGACGGTTCCGTCTTCTACGCCCTCTGGGCCCAAGCTAGGGACCCAGCCCTTCTAGGGGACATCTTCCTTTACCGTTGGGTGAGGGGTAGTTAGGGTATCTGTCTCCTCGGACCACCCGATGTCAGGTACCCCAGTGTTTACTGAATCACTGATTGGTTGTTGTCTATGTAATGAAACATGATTGATAATAATATTCATTAATCTCTATTGCATTACATGTTCCTTCGACACGGTATCTAACAGTCCTTTATGGTCCTAGTGTCGAAATAGAACCACTTCCCTATTTCGAGTCCTGGTTTTCGAAATAAAACCTTTCCTTTAGTCAGGATCTATAAGTAACCTTCTTGACTACGACTTTGACTTCAAGGTTATGAAACCGGTGGACTTCACTTCTCGGCTGAATAATCTTTTCTGGGATTCCGATCCTTTCTAACTTCCACCCTCCTATTCTCCTGTCGTCTCCTACTCTACCAACCTACCGTAGTGGTTGAGCTACCTGTACTCAAACTCGTCTGAGGCCCTCTACGACTCCTGTCCCCTCGGACCACATAACGTCAGGTACCCCAGCCTTTCTCAGCCTGTGCTTACTCGCTGACTTGTTGTTTTTACCGTTCGGCAAAATACCTTCCCTAAACTCGAAGGGGTCTAAAAGTTTGGGTCCCTCTTGACGTAATAGATTTTAGTATCTTTTTTTAAGTGAAGCTAAATATACACCGTCTCTCTATTTTGTCCTGTTAGCGATCTTGTAAAAGTCAGTATTTTTATTAGTACGGGTCTATTTGAAGACACCTCAAGTTCCTCTTTTCCCTTGGGACATTTTGAGAGTTGAGAATTCTCGAATATGTACCTGTAAAATTTCATTTACTACTAAGCATAGTTCATCGATCTAAGAGGAACTCTGTGAAGTCTCACAATAGCGTGTAAAGTCGCAGTTTCTTTACAGCTGTACCGTCTTCCATATAACAAATGTCCGATGTTGGTGAATTTCAATACTACTCTGTAAGGACTACGAATTACCTAGTAGAAGTTCTAATACAAGATTTACTAGAGTCTCCCCGCGGGTCCAGGACGGACCCAGGGGATGGGGTCCCGACACGGAGGGGTCTCGACAGAAGGCCCTAGACTAGACCCTCGGACGGACCGAAGTTCAGTGTGAGCCCACGGTTCGTGACAGGTAAGGGGAGGACTCAAAGAGCGAGAAAGGGACCGAAAGTGTGGGAAAGGTTCACTCGCAAATGGAGGTGGTGCACGTAGTGCGAACAGTAGGAAAAGGGACCGGGGCCATGGGACTATCGTCAACGACAAACGCCCGACCCGTGACTCACACCTACGTCTTCCTTCGGGCGGGGAGACGAAGTCGGGAGGGCGGAGAGGAGGTTCCAGGAGGTGAAGGGGCTCCAGGGGTGGTCGGGACGCATGGGAGGGGTCGGAGGGAGGAGAGAAGGTAGCCGGGTCGACGGAGGTCGGGACGGAAAGGTAGGTGCACGGGTCCCGGGTCGGAGACCTGGAGGAAGGGTCCCCTCGATTTCCACTCGGGTTTGTTCGTGTATGGGGTGTAGCTATTGTGGTCGGGACGGGTCGGTCCGGGAAGGGTGAGGTGTCTGTAGAGTCAGAGGGACCGGAAAGTAGACGTCCCCTCACCCTCCCTCTCCTATACTGAAGTAGTCGGTCCGTAGGTTCGGGTCCCCACGGGTCAAGAGGATGGGTCCGGACGGGGGACGTGGGGAGAGAGGTACAGGTTCGGGACGACACCTGTTGGTCCCCGAAACCCAACCTTCCCTCCTACGACGCAAAGACTCTTTCCCTGTCTGACCCCTCCTTTACCTGAACCGATCTGCACGTGAAATACACTTTGTAGGGGAGGTGACCTTAGGGTACGTGTCCCGATGTGTGTGAGTGACGTGTCCCACGTCGACACGTCCTTGTGTGTGTGTGTGTGTGTGTGTGGGTCGAGTGAGGTCGGGGTTGGACTGGTCTTTTTTACTCAATTCTACTTTCGGGAAGCACAAGAGGGAGTAAAGGAGGAGTACCGTAATCGTCTCCAGTGTCGTCTTCGAAGACTTGAAGTTCCACGGTCCCTCTCTTCCCTGCCTTGTCTATCCTGGTCCTCACGGGGAGAAGTCTGGGGGTCAGAGGGCGGGAGGCCGACTGACGTTCCCCCAACGACCGACGTGGGGAAAGAAAGGAGGACGGGAGTTTCTCATGTGCCAGAGGTGTACGGAAGAAGGACGTGACCCCGAATGACGGGACCCCCAAGAAGTCCCAAAGGTTGGGAGGTCTTAAGAACCGAATGTATGTTCACGGAGTACCTTTTCACCGCGTGAGCACATGTGAAGACCCCCTCCCCTGTCCTCGTCTACCACCCTCCCCGCTCCGAACCTTTCCCGTCTTCCCTTTTCAGGGAAAGGCAAAGGTCTGACAGTGGGTCGGCCGTCGGGGATCGTCCACCCGACGGTCGGGACTTCGTGGAAAGAGTCCCCACCGACGAGGGAGGGACGGTCAGGAGTCTTTGAGGACTCCCACCCGGGATGGACCCGACACCTCGCTTCGGCCCCTGGAGACCCCAGAGAGGCAGATTCTTCAAACGTCTCTGTAGAAACGAGACAGATCCACACGAAGCACGGTCGGCTAGTGTGGACAGTGGGGTGGAGCTCACGGGAGATGGGGAGGTTTGGGTGGTACCGGTGGTAAGTAGGACACCTGTGGAGTGGGAATTCTAGAGACAACTTCCTCGGAGGAGGTTGGTGTGGTACCTTTGAACGGGAGAGATCCTTTATTTAGCGACAAATAAAGGAAGGCTCGTAAACAGTAATAGACCGAGCTAAAACAAGCAAATAAACAAACAATAGACTCGTCGCGTCAGTGGAGAGGTGTCTCAGGGATTCTAACCTCGAGGGGTTTACTTAACCGAGACGGTCAGAGTAAGGGGAAAGAACGTCGGGGTCTCACCCAGATCGTGGGTCGTCGATGCAGTCAGTAAGTCAGTACAGGCTGAGAAACACTGGGGTACCTGGTATCGGGAGGTCCGAGAATACAGGTACCCTAAAGGGTCCGTTCTTATGATCTCGTCCATCGGCAAGGGAAGAGGTCCCCCAGAAGGAATCGGCCCCTAGCTTGGACTCAGAGGACGAAACCGTCCAGTCAAGAAATGGTGACTCGGTGGACCCTTCGGGCGGATCATCGATGTATAAACAAGTTATTTACTTACTTCCTCTTACAAGATCCACGACCATTGGGCACAGGAAGATACATTTGTGAAAGGTCAATTTAATGATAAATATTACATATTTGTATCTATAATTGTATCTTGTGTGTGACCTATGTAATATGTTAATATACATGCATATCATTCATTTGTACAGTGTACATGAACAGTCGCAGACGGAAGATTCGGTGAGCTCTCGTGACGTCAGACTCGAGAGGGACAGCGAGTCGTAGGTCGGGTCACGAGCTATCAGAGCTCAAACGAACAACGGTACACAACTACTTGTTTTGTAAAATAAAATCAATCCTCCTCTCACTACATAGAACGTAAACAAGTCAAGAACTTTCTGACGATTCAGGAAGGTGTAGACTAAGCAGGGGTATTAAGATTTTTCAGTCGTGTGTCACCACCGCCACGAAATGAGCGATTTAGGAGAGACTGATAAACGTTGGGGTACCTGACGTCGGGTAGTCCGAAGAGCCAGGTACCCTAAGAGGTTCGTACTTATGACCTCATACAACGGTAAAGGAAGGGGTCCCCTAGAAGGACCTGGACCCTGACTTGGACGTAGAGGACAAACCGTCCGTCTGAGAAATGGTGCCTCGGTGGACCCTTAGAGGTTTTCAGTCGTAGTCAATCAAGTGAAGTCAACGAGTAAGACAGATTGGGAAACACTGGGGTACCTGACGTCGTATGGTCCGGAGGGACAGGAAGTGGTAGAGGGTCTCAAACGAGTTTGAGTACAGGTAGTTCAAACCACTATGGTAGGTTGGTAGAGTAGGAGACAGTAGGGGAAGAGGACGGAAGTTAAAAAGGGTCGTCGTCCCAGAAAAGGTTACTCAACCGAGAAACGTAGTCCATCGGTTTCATAACCTCGAAATAAACCTTTAGGATAAAGGTATTCATGAAAGTCGCATACCTTAATCCTACCGGAGTACGTTGGAGACGAGTACCGAAAAGAAGGCTCGAAACATAACACGACTCAAGTGGACAGGGTGTTCTATGTCAAGTATGGAGGGAAGGAGGCTCATGAAGGACTATTGAACTTGTCTTTGCAGTGAAGACGCTGGTGTGGGGCTAACATGGACGTTCGTGTGGAAATAGTTTCGGTCAGTGTGAAATGACTCGACGGAAACACATACAGAAGGGGTGACCTAGGATGTAAGAAGAGTTCCATTCTTGATACAGAACAAATAAATGTGTAGAGAACGAGGATCGCCCTGAGGTACATCGAAAAAAACTTGAACATCCGTATGTAGTCGGTTGTCGATCACTGAATGAAGCGATATAGTGTTCCATTTATTCCTACCGTAGGTCTTTATGTCCCGTTTGGGTCCGACCTGTTTATATCCTGTTTTACCGGGTCTTTCGGTAAAAGTTATTCTAGATCTTTTGGTATAGGGTGACTCTCCCGACCCATCCAGTGAGAGACGAGCCCCTTCACCACACCAGTACTCGCAATCACCTCTCCGGGTACAAGGAGTACTCAACGGGTCAATGAGTGACGGAGGGTCGGGTGGAGAGAAGGAAAACACCCGTTATGATCCAGGGGGTCGTGTCCTCTCTCTGAATCGAAAGTCCAGGACCCTCGCGAATTTATCCTGGTATCCCGAGTTCCTTCTAAAGATACTCCTTCATTACTAAGTCTACTCTGGGGTCCCTGAAGGGACCTATCCTTTAGGGTAGGACAGGTCACCTATCTTTAGGTGGACAGTCACGTCGCCTGTGTCCAAGGTAGGAACCGGGACTTTCTGAAATGTACGGTACCTCGTCGGGTCGGATACGCGGTGTTGTTGACTCGAGACACGACCTTAATGACTTCGGGCACACGGATGCACGGACCGGAGGTGTTGTTCCCTGCGGTGGCAGTACCCTTTGGTCGCGTGGTGTTAATCTCTCATCGGGGACGAGTGGCGTTGATCCCTTTCGGACGTGAGTCGTTGTTTCTGGGTCCCGTTGGTATTTATTTATTTGTAATTTTTTAGTAAAATTTTTGTCTACTCTGGGTTCCTTTTCGACCTCCACCGTTTCTCTTCTCTCACTCCCAAAACGCTGTCTCCTCTGTCGTGCGAATTCTGTCGTCACCGGTGAATGACAGCACCTCCGGGGCCCCTCACCTCTGGCATCCTTGATCTGGTGAGTGCGGAGCCGGTTTTCCCCATTGTCCGACACCGGTGTGTCCTTACCCCCTCCCCCCCACAATTACATATAAGGTTAAAAATTTTCTTAGACCTTTGGACCTGAAAATACTCTTTAAGAGATCAAAATGTACAGCCGAGTTGAATTGTTTTTATAACACACACGGTTTATTTTGTGTGGACACCCAAATTACCCGGTCACCCATCGGGCAGACCCCCGTCACCCAATTTGACACTTGTTTTCCCCGGTGTTGCGCGTTTCTGTCTCCGACTTCTTACTTTTTCCGGGTGCACCGGCACTTTCCGACACCTTCCTGAAACAGTGGCGCAGAACGGAAATGAAAAAGAAAAGAAGAAGAGAGACGAAAAGAGAGAGAGAAAAAAAATGCGTCGAGAATAAAGACAAAAACTTTAACTTCATACCAACTAAATATGACAGTACAATCAAAGTCCATTAGTCGTTTCACTGAGTACATATATATATATCTGTCTATCTAAAAGTCTAAGAAAAGGGAATATCCAATAATGTTCTATAACTCATCTCAAGGGACACAGTATGTGATTCAGGAATAGCGAGTAGATAAAATAAAAAATAACCGTATAGGTCACGGTACAGATTCTATCTGCCCATGACCCTTCGACGACATATCGTACCCCTCACGTCGAACCACGGCACTGGACCTCCCCACCGTACACCCCCTTCCCTCTCTGTCGTCCCTTCCCTACATACATGCGTATACCGACTAGGTCAAGTAACACGTCGTCTTTGATTGTAGTGACTTTTCGACGGGATACGATTCTTTACAAAATTTCGAATAGATAACATATACATCATCACATAACTACAATTAGGGTTGGAGGATTAAATAGCGAGGGGTTTCTTAGAATTCCACTCGTCCTAACATAAAGTCCTTCGGATGAGTCCAACGTTGTGCTTCTTAGTTACCCTTGCTTGGTCGCACATTCGTCCTTCGGGTCAAAGTTCTGTTCATTACACTGTCGTGACCATCTTTGCATCATCGGACCAGAGCCAGGTCCTACACAAACTCTCTGAAAGACCCAAAGCTTGGTGTCCTAAAAGACAGACTTACTACAAACTCAAAGACAGAATCTGTGGATTCACCAAAAAACCACAATACATAGTTCTCTCTTTTGTGTTCCCTGAAGGGTGTCACCAGGTCACCAATTCTGAGACATGAAAATGACGTCCCCCGATCCCAAGTTAGGGAAAAACCCCTTGATTCTAGAGTGTACGGTGAGTCGACTTTGTATTTTTCTTCTCTCTTTTGTGGTTTCCTTCTCTCTTTTGTGGTTTTCTTCTCTCTTTTGTGGTCCATACCCCCACACTACTCAAATTGAAACTGGTACAACTTATATTCCAAGACCGTGAAGGTTTACCTGCAAAGGTCCCCTACTAAAGTTTCTTTCTTTAGACACAATTTTTGGATCTAAACCCTCAGTAACTGTCCACTATCATTTCGGTGCTCCTTTTCAACTCTTGGGCTTCCCTCTGATACATCCCACTCTTGTCATTTCTCAGACCTTGTCTTGGGCGAAGTCCCCACTCACATTCACTTCTTCAACGTCCGGGTAGTTTCGTTTCAGTCTTTTCTTCATTCTTTTGGTCATTTCATGACCGCACACCAAAGTACCCTAGTCCCTTTCTACATGAAAGTCCTAGTTCACCTGTCACTATAGTCTACGAAGGCTCTATGTTGACCCTTGTCCTCTCACGGGTAACTATCCCTCGAATTACCAGTAGAACCCCTGACGTCAAAGTGATTTCACCAACCCTACTTTAGGTCGAACGTCCCATGACTCCTGGGTCACCCCGGACTCGTTTTCCTGTGGCGCCCAAACCTGTCGAGAAAGGTTTTACAACCGAGACCTGTCTCCTCTCTTTCTGTTCAGATATCCTCCTACACTCTCAACTTGGTATTTCTTCCGACTCTCGTCTTCTTAACTACGAAAACTTGACACCACAACCTCATCTGAGAACCTGACGTTTCTCTAGTCTGGTCAGTTGGGATTTCCTTTGGTTGGGACTTATAAGCAACCTTCGTGACTTCGACTTCGAGACTATGAAACCGGTGGACTACACTTCCCGGTTGAATAATCTTTTCTGGGACTACAACCCTTTCTGCCTTCCGTCCTCCTCTTCCCCTACTGTCTCCTACTCTATCAACCTACCGTAGTGGTTGAGTTACCTGTACACAAACTCGTTTGAGACCCTCTATCACTTCCTGTCCCTTTCGGACTGTACCCCACCGTTTCTCCATCGTTGCCTTGTTGTTCTTACACACCCTGGTTCGTGAAAATATATATCCTCTCTTGACTTGTATAAAATTAGAAATATTCAGAAGTCTCTTTCTCTTTCTTCAACTTCTTTACTCTTGTCTTTTTAGTAGTCACCCGTACTTCCGCCCACTGTGTCTCGGGGGTCGTTTGTCCCTCTAGGAATCTACCCTCGTCCCCCTGTCCATATTGCTCCACCACTTGACCGACAGACATCGTTCGAGGGTAACGCCCGAAGAGAAAAAGGGAGACTTCAATCTTGACTATCGTAGTCGTCTTCTCCTTGCCGTGTGCACCTCCTAAGATCCCCAACTCCCCTTCACTGAGTAGAGACTCGTGTAGACGTCTCTTCCACTGACGGAACGGGACCAAGGGTGTGAGCCACTCGAACCCTAAAACACACACAAGATACTAAGAAGAAGTGGGGGAGTTTCCGGTCAACGTAAAGATTGGTTACCAGGTACCCGTCTACGTCGGGAAGGGTGTGGAACATCCTTTGCGGGACCTGACCTCAGGTCCCCGGAGTCCTCTTAGGGTAGGGACGGTGAGTGATTAGACCTATATTCCAGCTTTGTAGTCCGGTGCTCGCCGGTCACTACTCGAACTACGGTTTATTTTGCCCCCTACACGCGAACGTACGAGTGCATGGGTTCGTGTGTGAGGATTAAATGTTGAAGGTGTGGTAGAGGTTACAACAACAAATCAGCCAGTCAGTACTCTAGGGTACCTGACATCGGGCGGTCCGTAGAGGTAGGTACCCTAATGGGTCCGTTCTTATGACCTCACCCAATGGTAAAGGAAGAGGTCCCCTAGAAGGGCTGGGTCCCTAGCTTGAACGTAGAGAACATAACCGTCCGTCGAACAAATGGTGATCACGGTGGACCTTCCCAGAGCATATTCCGACGTTAGTTCCAGAGAATCCTCCACAACAGGTACTGACCCCAGAGAGAGTGGACGTTCGAACCGACCTCTCTCTAGGAGAAGACTTGGGTATGGGAGATAAGTCGAAGAGAGACTGACGCCTGGTCTCTAGCGGAAGTCTCGGGACGGTGCACCCGGAGAGGTTGTTCCATTGAACGAAGAGGTTACGTGTGTTTGGTGTTTCCGCCACCTCAGATGATCGTCTTTAGTGTCGGAGAACATTACCTTAGTGTCTCAAGTACAGGGAAGGTAAAACGGTATAGGACGGTCAGTTTTTTGTTCAGTGGTCCCTAAAGGGACCACCAGGTCACCACTTCTTTGACGAATGTTACGTCCCTTACACCCAAGGTAGTGACCAGCCCCTTGATTTTAGAGAGTAACAAACGACAACAACAACAAGTCAACGATTCAACACAGACTGAGAAACACTGTGGTACCTAACGTCGTAAGGTCCAAGGGGACAGGAGGTGATAGAGTGTACGGAGACTCGTCGATTCAGGTACGGTGTTGATCTGGGTCACATCGATTGATATACTTAATTAATTAAACATCTCGGATAAAATTTTTTTCTTTCAGTGGTCCAGGTCGGGTCCAAGTTCCCCTGTCTCAATATCTTTACGTTCTTTTGGTTCTCCGTCCGTAGTAACTCCGGTGGAATCTTCAGACGAATGATGTTTGTCGGAGGTCTAAAAGTGAGACTTTGTCTCCAAGTTCGGTTCAAATTAGTACAAACTCTTTCCGTCTCACCGGACTCGACTATAAACTGAGGACTTCTCATTGTCGAGTATCTGTCCTGGTGTACGGTCAGTGGTGGGATTCGATACATGTGCGTGAAGACTAAACGTTTTGTTTCAAAGTTCACTTCATAAAAGTAATACGTTTAAACCCTACTACTTTTATTCAAAATCCAATTCACTCAGACAGGTCCCTGTGTCGATAGTTTCCCGTCTCGACCCAGTGTCTGTCTCTGTCCGACGAAGGTGTGGTACTTTTGGTCGAGACTCGCAGGGGTGAGTCGGTCCAGACACAGAAGTCTCGGAGTGGAGACGTACGGTCGTAGACGTAGCCAATTGTTACTCAAACCGAAATTATCGGTTCTTGGGTTATGTGGTCCCAAAGTTATTCTCTCCGAAGTAATTTTCAGGAATCCCGATAAAATAGAGATTATCGTATGTGCACAGGTTGAGAAACGTTGCGGTACCTACCATGAGACGGTCCGAGGAGACAGGTACCTTAAGAGGTCCACTCTTATGACCTCACCCAACGGTAAAGGAGGAGGTCGTGTTTTAGAGTTCTTTAGATCTTCGTTTGACGATTTTGATTATGTACTTAAATCATTCCAATGACCAGTTATATGTGTTTGTGGATGTAAATGGACCCAATATAAATACGTTTAATATTGTATAAAATTATATATTGTAAGTCCATACTGGATTTAGTTTAGGGAATACTAATATGTCACCTTCACTGTTTATCTAAATTCCCCAATCTAGACTATCTCACGGACTTCTTGATACCGTCTCCAAACACTGTAGCATGTCCTCCGTCGCTAGTTCTGGTAGGGGTTCTTTTTCTTTACGGTTTTCCGTTTTATCAACAGACTCCTCGGGAATGTTTATCGACTCTTTTCTTCTCTTCACTTTCCATTTTCTCTTTTCCTTTCTATATAGGTGAACTTACGTCTCAAGGTTTCTTCTCGTTCCTCTCTATTCTTTCGGAAGGAGACACTAGTTACGTTTCTTTGTCTCCTTTTGTTATCTTACCCTTTCTGATCTCTGGAGAAGTTCTTTTAATCTCTATGGTTCCCTTGTAAAGTACGTTTCTATCCGTGTTATTTCCCGTCTTTACCATACCTGGATTGTCTTCGTCTTCTATAATTCTTCTCCACCGTTCTTATGTGTTTTCTAGATATATTTTTTCTAGAAGTACTGGGTCTATTGTTGTTACCACACTAGTGAGTGGAACTCGGTCTGTAGGACCTTACGTTTCAATTCAGCCGGAAACCTTCTTAGTGATTCTTTTTCGATCGCCTCCACTACCTTAAGGTCAACTCGATAAAGTTTAAGATTTTCTACTACGATACTTTCACGACGTGAGTTATACGGTCGTTTAAACCTTTTGAGTTTTCACCGGTGTCCTGACCTTTTCCAGTCATAAGTAAAGTTAGGGTTTCTCTCCGTTACGGTTTCCTACAAATTTGATGACGTGTTAACGTGAGTAGAGTGTGCGATCATTTCATTACGAATTTTAAGAGGTTCGGTCCGAAATTGTCATGTACTTGGTACTTGAAGGTCTACAAGTTCGACCTAAATCTTTTCCGTCTCCTTGGTCTCTAGTTTAAAGGTTGTAGACAACCTAGTAACTTTTTCGTTCTCCCAAGGTCTTTTTGTAGATGAAGACGAAATAACTGATGTGGTTTCGGAAACTGACACACCCAGTGTTGTTTGACACCTTTTAAGAAGTTCTCTACTATTATGGTCTGGCGGACTGGACGGAGGACTCTTTAGACATACGTCCAGTTCTTTGTTCAATGTTGACTTGTACCTTGTTGTCTGACCAAGGTTTATCCTTTTCCTCACACAGTTCCGACGTACAACAGTGGGACGAATAAATTGAATATACGTCTCATGTAGTACTCTTTGCGACTCGACCTTCTTCGTGTTCGACCTTAGTTCTAACGTTCCTCTTTATAGTTATTGGAGTCTGTACGTCTACTGTGGTGGGAATACCGTCTTTCACTTCTTCTTGATTTCTCGGAGAACTACTTTCACTTTCTCCTCTTACTTTTTCAACCGAATTTTGAGTTGTAAGTCTTTTAATTCTAGTACCGTAGGCCAGGGTAGTGAAGTACCGTTTATCTATCCCCTTTGTTACCTTTATCACTCTCTGATAAAACCCCCCGAGGTTTTAGTGACGTTTACCACTGACGTCGGTACTTTAATTTTCTGGGAACGAGGAACCTTCTTTCGATACTGGTTGGTTCTACCGTATAATTTTTCGTCTCTGTAATGAAACGGTTGTTTCCAAGCAGATCAGTTTCGATACCAAAAAGGTCATCAGTACATACCTACACTCTCAACCTGATATTTCTTTCGACTCGTGACTTCTTACCTACGAAAACTAGACACCACAACCTCTTCTGAGAACTCTCAGGGTACTTGAAATTCCTCTAGGTTGGTCAGGTAGGATTTCCTTTAGTCAGGACTTATAAGTAACCTTCCTAACTACGACTTTGACTTTGAGGTTATGAAACCGGTGAACTAAACTTCTTGACTGAGTAACCTTTTCTGGGACTACGACCCTTTCTAACTTCCGTCCTGCTCTTCCTCTGTTGTCTCCTACTCTACCAACCTACCGTAGGGACTGAACTACCTGTACTTAAACTCATTCGAGACCCTCAACCACTACCAGTCCCTTCGGACCACACGACGGCAGGTACCCTCAGTGTTTCTCAGTTTGTACTGACTCGATGACTTTGTTTGACTATTGTATATTATACGATATCGATATATAATACTTTATATTTATATAAATGTATATATTAATAAAATTAATAGAATAAGTCACTATATTTATTATGAAATATATACAATATAAGAGATAAAGATATAAAAGGTACATGTTGTCACGTATTGGTCTTTAATTTTGATTTTTCGTGAGTAAATGGTACCGTATTTTTTTTCTAGTTCAAGAACCCTCGTTAAGATTGTTTTATACCTTTTCACGAACTGTGACTATTGAAAAATTATAAAGACTTCTTTTTTCTTCTGGACTTATTAACATCTATATCCGATTCAAGGACCTAATCTTACGAGTGATAACAATTTTACAGTCGAACAAGGTTTAGTTAGATACCTAGAGATCTCAGTTACGTCAGGGCCAGTCTTAAGGTCGTCGTCGGAAAACCTTCTTTGACTGTGCGAGTAGGATTGTACACGTACATACTGTCTGAAGGAACCGATCGTACAGTAATTAAAGGGTAGCAGTATTTCAACAGTTCTATCAAGTAGACATCTAAATTACAGTAGGGTTATTTTTATAGTTTTCCCGTAAAAAAAACCTTGATCTGATCGACCAAGATTTAAAGTATGTCTTTTTAATGGTTCTTATCGGTCCTTTTCAAACCTTTTTAATCTCATTATTCCTCCTAACTCCGATAGTATATATTTTCGAATAAGACTCAGGAGTTTTTAGTTTTGTCGTACTTACCTTTGTTTCTAGTGATTGTGGTTCATGTTTTAAGACTTTGTCTAAATTCCAAAGTACTCTTAAAACGCATTATTTAATTTCAGAACCGAGTGTCCTTTAGGTAGACTTTTTTTTTATTTCCACGAGAATGGAGTGTTGACTGCGGTTTTATCTAAGACTATCTACTTTCTAAATTTACTTTGGTGTTTAATGATTTGTACTCTTATTAAAATATTCGATTATACTCTCTTTCACACTACGTTTTAGATCTTAGTATTTTATTTTCTCACTACTTAAGATAGGACCTTTTTAATGAATGTTGGAGACACTTAGTGTTTACGTTAATAGTCTTGTTATCATTGTTGTGGAGTCTGTTTGTTTTTCTATTTGTTGTTTGACCCTGTTTATAAACATTGAGTATACTGTCCGTTCACGATGTAAGGAAGGGTATTTCTTTATTTTCATTCTCTTTTACATTGCTAGATTACCTTTTTATTTGTTTCTTATCCTTGTATGTCCAGTGTCTTTTTTTATATTGTTTATACCTATCTGGGGTAGAATCCCACCAAACGGAATTACTAAAAAACGGAAATACTACCACACGAAAGTCATGTCATAAGTTAAGTAATACACTCTGTCAGTTGTGAAGTAATGTTTCATCCGAACGGAGACTACCAAAACGGGTAGACCTCGATTGTATTCACAAGACTCGTGAAAATTCCATTCATCCCGATTCGTTACCACGATTTATCCACTCTATGTAAAATTAGAATGCTTCAAAAGTTGAATATGACCCAAATACCCTTGCATCGACGTAGTGCTTAGTTCCTAGACATCGGAAACTTGTATACTTTTCTACAAGTTGAGGTAAGTAAAATTCTTTTTACGTTTAACTTCCATGTTACTTTAAGGTAGAAAAGTGGACATTCCAACCATCTAAAAAAAAATTGAAAATAACCGCGTATCAACCAAATATTACAACATAAGTAAAGTCTACATGTCGTTTCACTTAATCGATGTGTATAGGTGTATATGTGAGAAAAATCTAAGAAAAGAGTATATCCAGAATGTTTCATGTCTCATCTCAAGGGACACGACATGTCATCCAGAAATAATCAATAGACAAAATACACATCATCAAACCCACTTGAGACCCTCAACCACTACCTGTCCCTCCGGACTGCACGACGGCAAGTACCCCAGCGTCTCTTAGCCTGTGCTGACTCGCTGACTCGACCTGACTGGACTCACACACATACAGTTAGGGTTGGAGGGTGGCATAGGGAGGGGACGAGGAAAGGTGGACCATTAGTATTCGGACAAAAGATGTAGACATTGAGATAAAAACAAAACGTCCATTGAAGTAAACATGGGAATATGAAGTCCAAGGTGTATATTCGTCATAGTATACTATAAACGAAAATGCTTCAATGAAGTCAGTCACACTGTTAGAGACCCAGGTAGGTACAGGGACACTTTCCTTCATTTCTAAAAGAATTAAACTATTGACGACTACTCTTACACTCTTTTGTCCGTAAGTGTATAACGACCATAACCAGGTAGAAGATACGGTACTGTAAACAGTTAAAGACAGTTTTAATGTCTAAGTGTATGGAAAACTTAATTAAAGTAGAGATCCGTCGATTGGAGATTTATACGGACGTGTATACTTCGTGCTGACAGTCCTTGTGAGTGACAAACGGCGTTTTTCGACACTGCAATTCAACCTTCGTTGTATTTCGGAAATGGTAGTCATAGGTAAAACTATATAGGTACATTCCTTCATGAGACGTAGTCAATTTTTCACCCAGCGTCGACAAATAGGACTACGTCTTTTTAACGATTCTATGTAATAGTTCACTTCTTTTGTTCTGTTTCTTGTTACATATGTTATACGATGGTGAACATAGTTGTATTTTATATAACACACAGACCACACACACACACACACACACACACACACACACACACACACTTCTCCGGTCATTGACTGTCATTGACTCCCATGGAGATTTCTTTCCTTGGTCCATCGACCCCCGATCCTTACCTGTCCTTCTGAAAGAAAAGTCCTTTATAGATCGAACATATGGTACTTTTATGTCTTCGATAAGTTATTTAGTTATATATGAGTGACCTCTTTTGTCTTTGGAACTCCTTCTTTTTATTATGGGAGGGGTCGTTCCTATGGAATCATACAAACACCCATGGGAAGTCGGAGAAAACCAAAAGACTCGTAAATTAACAAAAATCGCCACCCACACAATTGTCGTATGGGACAGAGGAGACAAAAAAAGGAAATAATAAAGTATTACGCGTAAAAGGTAAAACTTTACATAAGAACATTATGCCTAAGTATGTCTAAAAGGGTACTAGTTCGTCCCCGCCGTAAAAAAACTGGTAGTGGAACACATAGTTATGTATGTCTAGACAGAATAAGTAAACTTTGACGACACACTATAAGGTTCTGTACCTCGACAGTAACAAAAATGTATTGACACAGGACGCACTTTCTTGTGACACGCACGCCCTCGACGGGCGGGAGGTCAGGTACGCGTCATTACGTCACGAGGTCGGAGTACCCGGATTGTCCGAGGGGAGAGTCGGGCGGTTCTGGTGGGTTCCCAATTCCTGGAGAGAGGACCATGGCACTTGGGGATGTGATGGAAAAGGAAGTGAGGTGACCAGACGGGCTTCTGAAGAAAAAGTCGACTGCCGGTAGACTAATCTCGATTCCACGATTATTGATCTTACTTCCGGTTAATTTGTCATGGTCTATGTTAGACGTAAATTTGTCCCCGAGGGATCCCCGGTCTCCGACCTTACAGTTCGTAGACCCATCCTGGTCTTCCCACTTCGAACCTCTCCCCAGGGAAGGGAATCTATCGGAGGGGTGTAGAGAGACCCCGAAGGATCCATCGAGTCACCATTTCTTTCCCAATCAGAGAGTCAAGAACTCTGGGGTACATGACCTTGGACGGTCCAAGGAGACAGGTACCTTAAGAGGTCCGTCCTTTTGACCGAATCGGTAAGGGAAGAGGTGCCCTGGGTCCCTAACTTGGACGTAGAGGACCCAGAGGACGAAATGTCCGACCAAGAAATGGGTGACTCGGTAGAAGTCCTCTCCAATCCTTTTCAGTATAAGATCGACCCGGGTAATCAGGGAGGTTGTTTAGTCCCTAAGTCACTCAGTTCTACCCTCCGACCGACGACTCCCTGGTCAGTCATCGGAGTCGATGTATGTGAAGGTGTCTTAACAGGGGAAAGACAAGATTGTGAAGGGGTTCAAGTTTCGATGTGGGAGTAATCGAACAAATACAGAACCCAATCATAGACGGAAGGGTGGACCGATATTTGGGGTACTCTCGTCTCAGGTGAAAACCAAAACAAGGGCTGACTTAACGGTCACGAGTCGCATCGGGGACCGTGGACGAGATGTCTATAAAAACTTTTCTTACTTACTTACTTCTCGTAATTTGTCTTGTCTCCGTAAAAGAAGGACGTCCGTAAAGATCGAACTGAAAGGTTTCCACTGGGACATCCTTACTCTTATTCCATTACTGAATCAAGAATGTATAAGTCCTAAGATGACCGTTTACCTTTCTTCGGACCCTGGTCTTTCGTCCAATACCGGAGGGGCCGTCGACGGACGTTTCTGTTTTGTAGTCACCGGGGTCTACAACCTTACCCTCTGATTAACCAGGACCTGTGACCAACCAGGACGACCGGGTGACACATCATAAAACATCAGTCAGACTGCATTCTCCGATCTCCGCGCACTTAAGAACTGGAACAGTGGAGTAAGGGTAGGTTCCGAACTGAACTTTCGTCGTCTAATTATGAGGACTCTGCGTGTGGAACAGGTCTTCGAAGCCGGTGTACCTTAGATGTCTTTTTCAGTTTTACCATTGACAGGGTTCTCAGAGAAGAGTATTTGTGCGTGGTACCTTTCATTTAGGATCTGACAGGATACTCTTTGGAATCGTGACTGGAACGGTTATCGAGACAGAATATCTGTTCCTGTGTCTCCGAGTGTTCCTGGAAGTAGGACGTTCAAGTTCCGTCGTACTACGGTCCTGGGGGTGGAAGTGTGACTCGGTCAGTCCTGGAAGTCTTGGTACTACGACCCCCAGATGGCACTGTCGACCCTAAGGAGGGGAGGGGGGTGTAGAGACGGGAGTAGAGAGGTTCCTACAATTTTCTGTTTTTGGTTTTATTTCGGTCTTCTGTCTTCACGGGTCGTCAAGGGACCGTTGGGAGATAAAAGTCGGAACGACGACGACGACGATTCAGCGAAGTCAGCACAGGCTGAGACACGCTGGGGTATCTGCCGTCGGGTGATCCGAGGAGACAGAGACCCTAAGAGATCCGTTCTTATGACCTCACCCAGCGGTAAAGGAAGAGGTTACGTACTTTCACTTTTCACTTTCACTTCACCGAGTCAGTACGGGTTGAGTCGCTAGGGTACTTGACGTCGGATGGTCCGAGGAGACAGGTACCCTAAAAGGTCCGTTCTCATGACCTCACCCCGCGGTAACGGAAGAGGCTAAAAGTCGGGATGTCTGAGAGATTGTTCGTTATACTAAGATAACAGTCTGGGTTCATGTCGTGTGGACACCGAGACCCGTACAGGTAGGTGTACAGTTATCTACTTCGTCAGAGAGGTCCGTACCTGAGTATTCGTCTCCGAGGGATCGAGGACGAGAGTTCATCGAAGTCAAGATCCTGAAGACCCGACCAGATCACCAATTCTGAAGTAGAGGGTTACGTCCGCCACGACCAAGTTAGGGCCAGCCCTTCGATTCTGGTGTGTGTGGACCTCCGTTTTTTTTTTTTTTTTTTTTTTTTTTAGGTCTTTTATCTTTGTTATAACATTGTTTAAATTATCCCAGAAATTTCTACCAGGGGTAGTTTTTTTTTTTTGTTGCTTTGAAGTCAAAATGGGGTCGCGTGTTCTGGGTCCCGGTTTTCTCTACTACCACCCACCTCCATCACTGGACTGGATACAAGTCTCTCCCGAGGCAAGTCGGGTGGAGTGAGACCCTACGTTCCTTCTGGGGGAACCACCTCCAGTTGACTAACGAAGTCTCACAAAAGGAGACTTTAAGGTTCAAGTCCCCAGGACTGTATTAAGACATGAATGATTAGAGTAATCAATCAATCACAATCAGGGAGTCAGTCCAGGTTGAGAAACACTGGGGTACCTGACATCGGGCGGTCCGAGGAGACAGGTACCCCAAAAGGTCCGTTCTTATGACCTCACCCAACGGTAAAGGAAGAGGTCCCCTAGAAGGGTTAGGTCCTTAGCTTGGACCCAGAGGACGTAACGTCCGTCTAAGAAATGGTAGACTCGGTACTGATTAGAGTAATGACAGATTATTTACGAAAATATTCAGTCATAAAGAACTACCTGACTGACTTACCTAATTAATTGTCGGGTGTACAGTATTGTTGGATACTCCTCGACAACGTCTTTCGAAGTTGGGTCTAACGACATTAATAGTGCATAAATCCAGTGTGATCAAGGTCCGTGAGATATATGTAATCGAAATTAGGAATGTTGTTTGTGCGGTTCCTTCATAAATTTCTCCTTTAGTAAACGGGTTTCCGTACGTCGAAGGATTCAGTAGGTCTATCCTAGATTTGAGTCAAGACGGTCGTTGTTTCAGATGTCAGAAACAAAAAGGTTGTGGACGATTGGAGGGTTGAGACGTCTTGTTCCGACAGGTGTGTCTGTACCGATCGGGGCAGGAAAGGTGAAACCTTCAGTCTGCTCTCGACGTAAAGACCACAAGTCAGGTCGTAACCTCACACACGAGTCAGCACAGACTGAGAAATACTGAGAAATACTGGGGTTCCTGACATCGGGTGGTCTGAGGTGACAGGTACCCTAAGAGGTCCGTTCTTATGACCTCACCCAACGGGAAAGGAAGAGGTCCCCTGGAAGGGCTGGGTCTCTACCTTGGGAGTCGAGGACACAGAGGACGTAGCGTCTACCTAAGAAATGGGAGATTCGGTAAACCACGACAAAAGACCCGGTCATCTGTTCACCAATAAACGTTCTCGTCTGTGAATCCCCAATCCCATCCCACACCCTTCCTATGACTGGAGACGTTTGTCCGTCGTTCGTCACCCGCAAGTCTTAGAAGGGTGGCCCCTCCATACGAATGTTACTATCTTGACGAAATTTTTTTGTGTATGTTTTTTTCTCCGGTTCTATTTTCCCTAAAGAGTAGGAGAAATGTCTGGGACTAGACAATCCGAAGGGATTGAGTCTCCTGTCTCCGGCTAGAAAGTACACTGTCTAACAAATCTGTTGGAACGGAGAGACCACCTTTCCCAGAACCCCAATTTGGAGGACATTCCTGAGAGGGTGGCAGAGTACACCGAAGTTAGTGACCCCTCCCTGTGTCTCTAACCACAGTCGGACCTCGGTCCCTACGTGTCTTGCCCCGTCACCCTCCTCACCTCCCCTCCCCACCCTCTCGCCTCCCCTCGTTCTAAGGTGACCTTGACTACGTCTCAATAGGTAGTTGGAGACAGGAAAGACTGAGGTCCGACAAATGCTTTGGGAATGGGATCAGACATGGCCCGACGGACTGTTTCAAAACACAAAGGAGGAACTCTTCTTCCGTACCCGAAGGGACTACCGGGTCACCGTTTCTTAGACGGACGGTTCCGGTCTCTACGTCCTACCTAGGGATCCAACCTTTCTAGAGGACCTCTTCTCTTACCGTTGGATGAGGTCATAAGAACGGACTTTTTAGGGTATCTGTCTCCTCGGACCTCCCGATATCAAGTACCTCAGTGTTTTCTCAACCTGTCCTGACTCACTGATTCGTTGTTGTTCTTTCATCACGAAAACAATGTCGTTTTTATTTTTTGGAAAGTGTTTCGGATGTGTGTCCTGTGTGGGGACGTACACAGGACTCGGACGCTTTGACCTGGACGTTCGACCTGGACGCTTCTACACTTTTAAGTCGTAGGTACTTCTGACCGACGAAGGAGATTTATAGAAGTCTGTAAGAGAGAGGGTAAAGGGAGAGAGGGGGAGGTGAGAAATACACTCAAATAGATACCCTACCCTGGGGGACTCACAACTCCTTGAATGACTCGAGTCTCGAGGGTTAAGTTTTATGTTTCATCACTTCCTGCTTCCAACCGGTTTTTTTTTTTCTCTTTTCTTTGTCGTACCTCTTCCCTTGCCGTCGGCTGAGGTCATAAGAACGGACCCTTTAGGGTCCCTGTCTCCTCGGGCCACCCAACGTCCCTTTCACTTTCTCTCACTTTCACTTTCAACGAGCCAGCACAGACTGAGAAACGTAGGAGTACCTGATGTCGGGTGTTCCAAGGAGACAAGTGTCCTAAGTCCTTCTTTTTTTTTCGTCTAAGATTCAGTAAAGTGTCTCTGGATGTAGGGACATCCCGAAGAATCCCCTCTTACATTCCCTTCCAGCCCCCTTGACGTGACTTATCGGTGGTTCTGGTCGTCGGGGTGACGTCGTGTCTTCGGGTGAGGGGATTTGTGATAAGTGTACTTCCCCGATCCGTGTTCGTCCGGTTGACCAGTTGGGTTTAGGTCTTCGACCCGTAGAAGGAGGCAGTGTCCGATTCACCCCGGAGTCGTGGTCGGAGATCAGGTGCTTGTTAAGAGTAGGGTGGGGAGTGTGTTACTTACACACGAGTCCTCGCGTCTAAGTGAAGTTATAAATTATACTGGAATTCCTTTCGTCGACTTCCATCCAGGTGACGGATAGAGGTCCTCTTTTGAGTTTTAAGAATTTATAAGATTCCGAAACTAGTCCCTATGCTCTCTTAGAGTTCACTGGTCACTTGCCAACCTTCGATCTCACAAACCGTACACACATAAAATTTCTTAAGTCAACATTTGAGAGAACATGTTCCGCTGGTAGACGGGAACGTGGGAACCGAGACCGTCGACGTCCACACTCGGGAGCCTCCACCGACTACTCCGTTGTGCCCCGAGAGGACAACGGACGACCGGGCGACCGAGGACGTCACCCGCTCCTCCGGTCGTCCCGAGGTCCGAGTCACTTCGTGGGGAGTACCTAAATGAAAGACGTCCTCGAACTCGACCGTCTTGGGGTTTTCCTAAAGCGGGGGTCGCACAAGAGACTAAAAGTATGGAAAGACCTAAAGTTCCCATTACATTAAACTCCCACAGACTCAGTTACTTTTATCGAGTCGTTTCAGACCAAACACTCTCGATAAACTACTGATTCTACGACTCTAGGGAAAAAAAGGAGTACCAGAGACTCAGGTAGATGAGATTTGGGAATTGGACCGACCTTCGACCTCTCTGTGTTGGGTGCAATATCTCCTCTCACCTCGGTTCCGTACCACTCCTTCACATAGATTAAGAAGTTTTAGAAGGTACTAAGAAAAAAAAATTAAACAGTGTGGTGAGTTGTACTTTCTAGAATCAAGGGGTTGGTCCTTAGCTTAGGGGTACGGGACGTCACCTTCGTACCTTAGAATTGGTGGTCTGGTGGTCCTTCAGGTCAAGGTACTAAGCATACAGATAAAGTGTCTACCCTTGTGACTCTGAGTCTTTCTCGGAATTGCAAACATTCACTTTCTTGTCTCGATACTTGTCCTAGGTGGACTGAGGTCTCTGACGGGAAAGGGTGATCTAGTGTAGTGTAGGAACCCTTCGTTCGATGGGTCGGGGTCACTAGGGTCGGTCATGGAGTACGAAAGGGACCAAGATCGGAGACTAAGGAGTAAGATTTCGGGGGATGGTCGTTCTTAGATCTTCCTGGTAGAGGGTCAAGGGTCGTTTTGTCGAGACTATATATGATGTGAAAGCCGTGACTTTCAAAAACTACAGGACCCTGAAGTGACCACTAGGTCACCAACTCTGAAGCGGAAGGTTACGTCTCCCATATCTAAACTAGGGACCAGTCCCCCGATTCTAGGGTGCTCTGAACGACGGTTTTTATTTATTTATTATTTATTGTATTTTGACTTTGTTACAACATTTTTTAAGTTATCTTAAAAAAAAATTACCAAGTGTATTTTTTTAGACTTTTTCTTTAGACGGTACAGGAATCGGTGACCAGGATCACCGAATCCCTCTTTCACCACATGTACGACACATGTTGTCACGTCACTTGTAGACTAGCCCAGGGTCCTCCGGTCGGGATTGACACAGACGGTGACGCCCCGACACAGTACGGTCCGGAGGCCAAGGGGTGGACATTTTGTTCTTCTGCTACCCCGACGACTAGAGTCTTTTAGGTTAGACGACTGTTAGACGGTCCCATGCAGTTATAGGTGGAACCACGGTATCCTGGTGCGACTTGATGTCCTTTACAGTTCTGTCTTGTTCTTCACTATCTTTCGTAATCAGTGAGTCAACACAGACTGAGAAACGTTGGGGTACCTGATATCGGGAGGTCAGAGGAGACAGGTTCCTTAAAAGGTCCTTTCTTATGATCTTACCCAACGGTAAAGGAAGAGGTCCCCTAAAAGGGTTGGGTCCCTATCTTGGGTCCAGAGGACGTGACGTCTACCTAAGAAATGGGAGACTCAGTAGTCCCTCCGGGGTTCTTCTGTCTCACTAGACCTATTCTCTCTTCTCGACCGACTGTGTAACCCCCTGCACGGCCCTTAAGGTTACAGAAAAGACCTTTTGTATGTTAGTAGTGGGATCGATCCTTCCTGAAGGAACCCTACTCTTTGGGTTTGGAAATCCTGAAAAGAAATCGGACCTTTCTATCGATTTTTGTCTGTACTCAGAACACACCTCAAGATCGACCCTCTCGGTCGGTCTCGCCGGAGGAACCGCCTCGACGGTCCGGGGTCATTCTATTGTAGAGACTTTCGTAAAACAGTCGACAAACCACGGTTCCGTTCCTGTTCCCTAAACTTAACACATGTCCTCGACCTCAAGGAGAGAACTCCGAAATTCCTATTTATTTCCGTCACAATGAACTGCGTCTTCCCTCGTTTGGTGGGTTTCCTCTTCAGCCGACTTTTCATGGTGACTGAGGTTTATTTTGAGATTCTGTAAAGTACTTGTAGTTTCCGAAACTTTAATTTTAGGTCTCTGGGGAGACACCGAATGGGGTTGTTTGTCGAGGAGAAGGAGAAAGAGTAGTAGTCAGATGTCTGCGTGGGGACCAGAGTAGGAGTCATGGTGTTACTCGTAAAGTCCCTCCATAATGGGGGTAGAAGGTTCACTTCTTTGACTCTAAGTCTTGTTAATGTTCTCAACAGATTCGGTGTGTAGATCGTTCGCCATATCGGAGATTCAGCTCGGTCTCCAGTTCCAAGAAAGACGACAATTGAATCGAGTGGGGACCCTAAACAAGAAGAAAGTAAAGACACAAGTAAGTAAATCATCTGCAGATCCTTCATCGAACTTTTGTTTTCTTTGTCCTTTGACCTCCTACAAAAGAAAGGGTAGAAGACCGTTCTGACCCTGTAAAAGTTCCCTTTGTCATTGTAAAATAGAGACAAGATTTTAGTGGAGGCAGTAGAGTAGCAGGAGGCAGTAGAGTAACAGAAGTGACTAAACGTCGGCTGTTCAAGAATTTCTAGGCGGGCGGAGAGACCGACCAGGGGACGAAGAAGGACCGAGGGAAGGACCCAAGTTTGAAGTGACTGGAAAGTCAGGAATTACTATGGTCGGTTCGTAGACGAAAGAGTCCACGACACATGTTCGGTAAAGAGGGCACGTGTGCACAGGTGTAGGAAGGGTAGTAAGTCCAGACCCGAGTCGACAGGACAGGACCAAAGACGACAGACTGGACAGTGTGCGGGAGTCGTATGTGTCGGGACAGGTGGTTCCCCGGGAATTGAAAGAAGTACCGTGAATGGTGATGGATTCTAAAAGATTAAATAGAAATGAACAAACGACGGTCAGAGGGGGGTGGGAGTCCTTACCCTTGTGGTCCTCTGACTCCTGGAACACACAAAACAAGTGGTCTCTATGGAGGACAGGACACAAATTGTGTCTCGTTCGAACATCATTCATAAGTAACTTATTTTAGCAATTAATGACCAGTGTCACAGTTATAAATGAGGTAACGGAGGTTGACGTGACAAATATGGTGCGCCAGTAACAATATTCAACATGTACTCCCTGGAGGGACCACCAGGTCACCAATTCTGAGACGGAAAGTTAAGTCCTCCACACCCAAGGTAGGGACCAGGCCCTCGATTCTAAGGTGAGCGGAGCTCCGGTTTTGTGGTTTTCTATTTTGTCTTCGTTATAACATTGTGTAAGTCATTTCCGAAATTTTCACTAGGTGCAGTTTTTTTTTTAAGAATTTTTTTTTAATATCTGGTTTTTTTTTTTTTTTTTTCGGAAACGTGACTTTAGTCTATCCAAGGTCCCTTTAGATTAGAGAAGATTTCTTTTCAAAGTCGTTGTTAGTCTAAGCGTTTGTGTGTGTGTGTGTGTGTGTGTGTGTGTGTGTGTGTGTGTGTCATACTTGGAGTTAATCTTCTGAGGGATACAGGAAAACGAAATAAACGAACAAATGTGTACCGTAGTTAAATACTTGTCAACAAAGTCGAAGGTCCGAACCCTTTTTATAGTCATTCAACTTCCGTCACCTGTCGTGGAGAAGACTCGGTGGCACTTCGTTTTTACTGCCTGCCGAGTACCGCCCCCGACACAACAGGTCAGTCTCGACTCTGAAGATGGAGTCCGAGTCTTGATCTGGGTGTCCTTTGTTCCGACCGTACGAGAATCGCGGTCTCGGAGGAGAGACGTCGGAAAAGGGAGTGTTAGGTGGACGAAAGGAGTCAATGAAGAGTAGACATCAAAAGGGAGAAGGGAATAGACTGTACGAGACTACTTTCCTCTACTTCTCGAGTAAGTGTGATTCCACATTCACTATATGTACGTAAATATAAGAAAAAGTCTAAGAAAAAGGGAATATCCAATAATGTTTTATAACTCATGTACAAGTCAAGTCAGCGAGTGAAGGGTCCCGACTAGAGGAAGTCTTACCTGACCAACCTAGAGGAACGTCAGGTTCCCTGAGAGTTCTCAGAAGAGGTTGTAGTGTCAAGTTTTCGTAGGTAAGAAGCCACGAGTCGGAAGAAGTGTCAGGTTGAGAGTGTAGGTATGTACTGGTGTCCTTTTTGGTATCGGAACTGATCTGCCTGGAAACAACCGTTTCATTACAGAGACGAAAAGTCATACGCTAGATCCAACCAGTATTGAAAGGAAGGTTCCTCGTCCGCAGAAGATTAAGATTAACTCGTGTACGTCATCCAGGAACAACCAATAGAGGAAATACAAATCATCACACACAAACAAGTAGTGTTGGAGGAACAAATAGGGAGGGAGGTGAAAGGGAAACCATTAGTAATCAAACAAAAGATGCAGACACTTAAATAAACAAAATGTTTATTCAAGTAATCATAAGAAAAAAAAAAAAAAAAAAAAAATCTAAGGTGTATATTGGTTGTGTCATACTATCAACAGAAAGAGACAGACCGAATGAAGTGAATCCTACTAATAGACTTTAGCTGCAATGACAAAAGTAAAAAGTCTTCTCCTCTTTCGCTTCCAGCTATCTGTATTCGATTTATCGGGTTCAAGTTTATCCATCCTTTGTCATCTCGGCCCTAAGGAAGACTAAGACTTCTAGAACTAAAAGGGACGTCGGAGGAAGAAGTGTACACATTCTGTCTCATTGGGTGACTCCGTACTCGAGCATTAAGGGTCACACTGTACACGTGAATGTACGTATTGAAGGGTTCAATCTGCACTTGTAAGTGTCATTCGCGACACAGTAAACGAACTCACAAAACCTCTCCGAGAGGACTATCAGTAAAGAAAAAAGAAAAAGGACATATTATGTATTTACTATTTTTTTTTTTTTACCACATCTAACAGTAATTAAAATCGGAATGAACATGCTCTTAAAAGAGAAGGAATAAGTACTATAAGTAAAGAATTTTCTTTACAAATGACTCGTCTCCGGCTCCCGGTCTACGAGGACAACCTGCCTTTGTCTTCATTTCGGGTTGTCGGAACGGAAGCTCCTCGACTGAAAGGTCGTCCTCTACCTCTTCTTCATGGTGTTCCTTTTGTGTCTGATACAGTCCTTTGCGACGAGGACTTTGCTTCGTCTCCCTCTCGTTCCCTACGGTCCCAGGTCCGACGTCACAATTGAGGAGACGAGTCTCCTCCACAGTGGTTCCACAGACTCCCCCTCGACCTCCACTCCCTCGCTACGTCCCACCGAGAGACCTCTTCCGAGTAAGGGCCCCACCCCCTGCGTTCCTGTTTCAAAGACTCTACCTCACACAGCGTTTCTATTTACTCAAAATACTTTTCATGGTCAGACTATTCAACGAACTTATAACATTTATGTTTTTTTTTTTTTTTTTTCACTTTTTTTTTAGAAATTTACATGGAGGATGTTACCTTGGTCCTAGTCACCAACGGGGACCTCTCCCTCGCCCGTGACGCCCCTCCCACCCCCTCGGACGACCCGACACCCAAAGACACACCTGGGTCCACCCCTAATTTACGAACGTCAGTAAACGACAGGTGGACGTTAAACCCAAGAAGTGAGGTACGTCAATATGGAGGTAAAAAAAGTTGAATAAAAAAATATTAAAAAACATAAATAAATCGAAATGTTGCAGAACTCTCAGGGAACCTGTCATTCCCCTAGTTTGGTCAGTTAGGATTTCCTTTAGTTGGGACTTATACGTAACCTTCTTGACCACGACTTCGAGGTTATGAAACCGGTGGACTACTCTTTTTGGTTGAGTGACCCTTTCTGAGACTACGACCCTTTCTAACTTCCGGTCTCCTCTCCCCTCCCCGCCCCTATGTCCTACTCTACCAACCTACCGTAGTGACTGACTTACCTGAACTCAAACTCGTTTGAGGCCCCCCACCAGGTCCTGTCCCTTTGGACCGCACGACGTCAGGTACCCCAACGTTTCTCACCCTGTGCTGACTCGATGACTTGTTGTCGTTACAACACAATCAGAGACGAGATGTCACTTCACTTGGTCGAGACAAACATGTATATAGGGGAGGAATAGGGTGGGGGATCCAGTGGTGTCTCGTCTCGACTCGAGGACCACGATATCTCGTCGAAGGGTGATCGATAGACAAAATGTGTACCAGCACGTATATACACCCAGAGTCAGAGGGTTAAATAGGGAGGAGGAGGGGTGGGGTACAGGTGTGTAGGTAAGAAGACAGACGTAGAGATAAGGACTCGCATTTGTCCGAGTGACTGCGTAAAAAAGATCTAAGGTGTGTATACGCAATTACAGGTTACAAACAAAAAGAGAAAGACTGAATGAAGTGAAATATACTGTCTGAGTTTTGGGTATGCACAGAGAGTCATAAAATTTTAAACTTTCGTCTGTCTCCAGGAGCAAAAAATGAGGTCAGAGACTTCAATGAAAACATGTTCCACGTATTGTAGTCCTAGAAATTACGTGTAAAGAGGAGACAGTAGGGACGAGGTCTTGGTGAGTCTTTTCCCTGTCGAAGTGTTCTTGTCCCGAGTCCAGGAACGAGATGGTGAACCCCTCTGACCTACTAAAAGAGACCTTGAATTAAAGATTCGATATTTAGTCCGGACCCCCATCGTAGGTGAAATGACCCAAACCCCTCTGGTTGACAACGTCCCTCTTCAGTCAAGACTGAGGGAAAACTTTGACAGAGAACTGAACGAAAGGGGTAACGGAAACAATAATATTAGAATGAATTTCCGGACGGAGTTTCTTCGGATGGGGAGACGCACAATTTGAGTTCACGAAAACAAGTCTTGAGACAGGTTGACTCCTGCCGTCCTTCCTTCTTTAATTGTGTAGGAGGACGGACTCCGAACGGTAAGATCCTCTATAAACGTTCTGATTAGTTGAGCAAAGGAAACAAAGGAGTGGAAGGGGGTAGAGACTAGGTATTTTCTGGGCCCGCAGGTCTGAGACTGTTCTACCAAGAAATAAGGCAAAAGACTTACTCCAGCATAAGGAACGGAGTTGTGGAGGAGAGAGCCTAAGTGACCGGACAGTCACGCCACTCGTCTATTTGTATTCTATAGCAGACCCTTTAAAGAGGAACTTTCATTCTGGGTTCTGGAGAATGAATTCCAGTATTCGACCCCACATCGGTCAAGAACGACCCTTCACGGACGTCCCTGAGACACCCCAACGAGGACGGACCCGAAACGCCGACAAACGAAAGACGACAGAGGGAGTCGACGTATATAATGTTAATAAAACGACAACAACAAGTCAGTGACAGGCTGAGAAACGCTGTGGTATCTGACATCGTACGGTCCGAGGGGACAGGAAGTTGTAGAGGGCCTCAAACGAGTTTGAGTACAGGTAACTCAACCACCACGGTAGGTTGATAGAGTAGGAGACTGCGGGAGAAGAGGAGGACGGGAGTCAGAAAGGGTTGTAGTCCCAGAAAAGGTTATTCAGTCGAAAAACTTAGTACACAGGTTTCATAACCTCGAAGTCGAAGTCAGGAAGATTACTTATAAGTCCCAACTAGAGGAAATCCTAACTGACCAAATTAGAGGAACGACAGGTTTCTGAGATTTCTCAGAAGAGGTCGTGGTGTCAAGTTTTCGTAGTAAAAAAGTCGTGGATCGGAAGAAATACTAGGTTGAGAGTGTAGACATGTACTGATGACCTTTTTGGTATCGAAATTGATTTACCTGGAAACAGTCGTTTCACTACAGAGACGAATTATATGACAAATTCAAACAGTATCGAAAAGAAGGTTCTTCGTTCGTAGAAAATTATAGTACTGATGTCGGTGGCAGACGTCACTAAAACCTCGGGTGGGTTCCTTTAAGTTAGACGGTAACAAAGGTAAAGAAGGGGGTAAATAACCGGTACTTCGCTACCATGGCCTACGGCACTAGAATCAAAAAAATTACAACTCAAAATTCGGTCGAAAAATCCACCCTAGAATCGAGGGTCTGGTCCTTAACTTGGATTTGACGGATGTAACTTTCCACTTCTGAATTGGTACTCTGGCGGTCCCTTCAGGGAATTAACAATAAAATTTTGATTTCTTGTTTAGTTCTTTTAGTACTAAGAACGTACTCTTAATACCCTTCATTAAAACCCCTGACTTCCCTTCTTCACATCTTTGACATAGATAGACTCCTCAATTTATGTGATTCCTGAGGTTTCTTACCCATAGTAAGTTGGTTTGTGACTCACTTAACTCGACCTGTATAAATCGAGAGTTCGAGGCACAGGAAGATGTAATAATGACAACGTGGAAAGTCCTATCAAAGTCGACGACCCTTCTTTCTCCCACTACTAGTGGATGTTCTTACGACGGGACTAGGTAAGTAAGTGTTTTCGTGACTAGTCTGTGAAAATAACACTGAAGCCAAATAAGTCTCGTGACGTGAAATGGGACCTTTTTCAAGGTCCCGGCTCCTTCGGTGCTAAAGGGATAATTAAGGTTTTGTCTTTTTATCTACCTCTACTTCCAATTTATAGAACCAGAAATTTACTGATGTCAATTACCATGGTAAAGGTTTTGTGTGGATAATTTTTCCGTCCAAATATCCTCCCTCTGTGTGTGAATATTTCATCAACTATTTGTCTTACAGGCAAATACGATAATATATAAATATTTTACTCAGGGCTGGACGACACCTCTCTGTTCATTAACCTCTCCTGAAGGGAGGACAGCCTCGGGTCGCGTTCGACATTGTCGTTGGGTCACAAATCTCGGAGAACTGCGTGGGGCCCTTGTACAACATTTCACGTAAAAGGACTAAATAAATTATTTTCGTTAAGAACGAGTAATAAGGAGAATAATAGTAACCATTGTTATTATTGTTCCACAAACTTGTACAACGAAAAAGAGTCCCTAACCGGCCTTCCCGTCCAAATAATGAGTAGATTACCACTTGGTTGACCACACTCGGACCCTGGCCCTTCTACGACGGCCTTCCTGTCACCCGCCACCCCCACCCTTCACACGTTGGTAGACACAACAATGAGCCGTAATGCACGACTCTACCAGGGCAACCAAGGAACCAGTGACAGACCTCCGGTAGTTTGTAGTGCACTCCTTGTCCGAGGTTTTGACAGACACCAGAACCGAAACCTTTGGTCAGGAACCATAGTACCTCTGTCCTCGGGTCCACACAAGACACTGTATGTTCAAGGTACCACCGGAAGAAGTAATCTGGGAACTTCTCTACCCAATTGTCTTTGTCGGTGTTGAATATTTCTTCTAACGACAATGAAGAAATCAGTACTTCAGTACAGACTGAGAACACCGGGGTACCTGATATCGGGTGGTCCGAGGAGACATGTACCTTAAAAGACCCGTTCTTATGATCTTACCCAACGGTAAAGGAAGAGGTCCCCTAGAAGGGTTGGGTCTCTAGTTTAGACCCAGAGGAAACCGTCCGTCTCAGAAATGGTGACACAGTGGACTCTCCGGGGGTATCTCTTCTAACAATAACAACAAGTCAGTGATTTAGCACAGGCTGAGAAACGTTGGGGTACCTGACGTCGTGCGGTCCGAAGGGACAGGAAGTGATAGAGGCTCTCGAACGAGTTTGAGTACGGGCAACACAGTTACCACGGTAGGTTGGTAGAGTAGGAGACAACGGGAGAAGAGGACGTCAGGAGTTAGAAAGGGTCGTAGTCTCAGAAAAGGTCACTCAGTCGAGAAGTGTAGTCCACCAGTTTCATAACCTCGAACTCGAAATCGAAGTCGTGGTCAGGAAGGTTAGTTATAGGTCACAACTAAAGGAAATCTTAACTGACGAAACTACACGTTCACTGAGTTCTCAGAAGAGGTCGTGGTGTCAAGTTTTCGTAGTTAAGAAACCACGAGTCGGACGAAATACCAGGTTGAGAGTGTAGACATGGACTGATGACCTTTTTGGTATTGAAACTGATCTACCTGGAATTAAACGTTTCACTACAGAGACGGAAAATTATTTGACAGATCCAAACAGTGTCGAAAGGAAGGTTCCTCACTCACAGAAAATTAAAGAATTTTTCTATTTAAAGAAATTTTCTATTTCTTCTACCTCGGAGAATGAAACCTATGACAATGGACTTTATGTTCCCACCGTTTTGGTAGTCTACGACTTCGGTTGGAGCAGGAGCATCCTCGTCCCCACCTCTACAAGAGGAACCACATTTGAATTGCTAATCGTCAAAGTAGTCCACGATCTCCGACCCGAGTGGGTGGACGTTAGAGCGGACCTGGTCCATAGAGCTGAAGGACAGTTGGTGTCTACGTCGAGAGGTCCGGACGTTTCGTTGACCTGTGGTCCTTTCGTCCGAGCCGTGACCGACCCCAAACTTCAAACGAGAAAGTAAAGGATCTTCACCTTCGAAACTCTTCGCCGAGATTATAAGACTCGGTTTAAAAGGAGTAGACCTTTCGTATTTGGGATTGTGGTTCGGACATCCAGGTACTACACTGACCATGTTTGAGACAATTTTTGGGTCTTCCGTGATGTGAAATAATTTCCTTCAGTAAGTTACCGATTCAGTTTCTTGAGAGAACTATTTACAGTCAAACGTGAACTTTTGTGTACCCAATAAAAGTTTAGAGAAAACTATAACTAAAGATTGTAGTAAGGTGTCACTAGTCTCCAGTCTGAGACATACTAAAGTCAGAGAAATCTGGTACTTTAAAAACGTGGAACAAAATACAGGGACCTATACAAGATCACAGAAGTCTAAATATGAGAGACCCTTGAACTTAAACATAGGACAACAACACACTTTTAATATATTTAGAGATATAACTTAACCAAGCATGACGAAAAGTTCAGACGACATGGGAAGATGAAGAGATAAGTAAGATAATTAAAAACTCTTAAACTATATAGTTTTGAGGTTGATTTTGAAGGCTGAGTAACCTTTTCTGGGACTACGACCCTTTCTAACTCCCGGTCTCCTACTCCACTAACCGACCGTAGTGACTGAGTTACCTGTACTCAAACTCATTCGAGGTCCTCTACCACTTCCTGTCCCTTCGGACCACACGACGTCAAGTACCCCAACGTTTCTCAGTCTGTACTGAATCAAACAGACTTGTTGTTGTTGTTTTATTATCATGACATAACACCTTGATATACATTGAAACAAGACATATAAATTTCAGAGTAAATTGACAATAGTATGAAAGTATTAATTTTTTTATTTTTTCTCTCTCTTGCTTATTAATTTCCTTCGGTAAAGATACAGTGGGAGGATGTAGGGACAAAGGTAAGAATAGTGTCAGGTCGGGTGTACCCCGACACCGAGGGTCCGAGGACAGACGACGAGTTTCAGAGGAAAGGTATAAAACCATTTCCAGTCTTATTCCTATCTTTTAGTCTTGTACAAGTAAATAAAGGAGGGTTCCCTGACTTTCGAGTCATTAGTTTTGTAACGAAGTGACCACAAATTTTTGACGAGGCACCCGTCTACATGTGTCTCTGTGACTCCAAACGTCCTCATTACCCTTGACGACTTCAAGTACATTATTCGGTCTCGACAATAGGTCCCTCAGGGCCCTAACAGACAAAAGGAGAATGCCGAGAAAAGTGAGTTGACACAAGTCTTTGTTCCTTTTAGGAAAAACGTCATACTCCTTTTACTTGACCTTGGTCACAATTAATTCGACTCGAGGAATGTTTCGAATGTTTCGAATGAAAGTGTTTTGATAGAGGACTTAAAACACGTTATCAACAATGACAATTGTAAGTGTTTACTTTGACTTTAAGACACTACGATGGCTTAGATAGGTTGCAGTAGCATGGGTTTATTCGTCTTGAGTCCACCCACACCGGGGTTTGTGGGTAAGGGGTTAATATGAAAGAATAATAAGAACTCGTACGTTGTACTTTTGGTATACTCGTAAAAAACCTTTCCTACGAAAGGGTGGAAGTGTAGGGAGTGTTGGCCGGGGACGCAGAAAAGAGGGTCAGGTGAACGAAAGATAAAGAGTTTAGGAACGAGGTGACATTTCGGACAGAACTAGTCATGGAAAAAGAACCTAGGTTTCTTAGGACTGAGAAGTAGAGGAGATGGACGAGGACTGTGAGTAGACTCTCGTACTCTACGCTCCGCACGTGACCATCTAAAGACAAAATAGTACTATAATTTTTGTATTAGGGGATACTTCCTATTGGACTCCAAGTAGTCGGAACTTCGAACACACCAAGCCCTCAGGAGAGATCCTTTCCTTTTGTTACTGTCTCGGAATCTTCTTCGGGCACATTCACCCTTCCGTGATTAAAAGGACGAGGTGTCAGAGAAACGTCAGGTGGGGGTTCCTTCTATGTCAAGGGAGACCGGTGGGAAACTCCTCAGACGGAACTTGGTTTCCGACTCAAACCTCCGAATCGGGTGATTTGTAAGTGTTGTGTCAGTTCTTCTATACTGTAAAGGTGAAATATTAAGTTGAGAAGAGTAAGTTCGGGTTCAAAGAATTGGAGTTCCCACTTCGAACGATAAAGAACCACCCTGGTAGGTAGTCTGGGTTGGCTACTTATTCACCTATAAACTTGTTTACTTATCTGAGCAACTTATATATCGTCTTTTAAATTACTAATATCATTAATGATAATAACTCACAGACAATACTAGGCCACCCTTTATAATAGAGTCTAAATATCGACTCTTTTAGCTCCAAGAATACACCATTCAACGAACGGGTACCAGTCTGTCCTTCACCGTCTTGGTCTAGGTCAATCGGGATTTCGAGTCAAGAAACATGGTGCACGATGTCGAGTCTTCAGTCTTGGTCCTACGAAGTCAGTACCCTTGGTAGACGGGACCGACCATGGACGAGTAGGACAGACGGAGTAGACAGTCACTCCTCCACTGCTCTCTGGGAAAGGACGAAAATGAGTGAAAAAGGACGGAAGGGACATGGGTGTCAAGGAACCTACACGAACCGGGTGCGTTGTCCGTTCAGTGTACTTGAATTTGTCACCCGTTTTAAGAGAATCACCCAGACGCCATCTTTCATCTTAAGTCATTTGTCTCACTCGTACGGCTCCTCTGGCCCCACGACTCCTGATTTGAACCCTTGTTTCGCGGACTCGGCGTCCTCTCCCCTCCTCTACTCGTTCTTGGAGACCCCGAAAACGGACCACGGGGTCTGCCGAGACGTCTATTTCGGTCGTCTTTCTACAAGAAACGCCAGAGAAACCTGGTTTGTCTGAGACACTAGTGTCCCCTTACACTCCCACGTACGGTCTAAGGGTGGTTCGTGACTCTTCTTCCTCTAGAGAGAACCCGTTAAAAATACCCTACTTTTACACCACCACGAAAATTCTCCAAAGTTCTCGGCCTCCGTTTTCTACGAGACTATTGAAACCTTACTCTACGAGTTTTCGAGAGTGGAGGTAATAGAGTAACTTCAGAGAGAATAGGAAATCCCGACCTTCCCTCCGTCAGGATCAGTAAGGGTAAAGTCTCTCCCCTTGAACCTTCGGGTTCTACCCTTTCGGGTCTTCAAGTGACACAAATAAGATACAAACCGAGCCGTACCCTACCGGGGCCTATAGTTTTCGAAGATCTTCTGTTCTGTTTGATCTCAGAAAGGAAAAGTAATCTCAGATCAAGTTAGATCGTAAGACCATAAACAACAATAAATCAGTGAGTCAGTACAGACTGAGAAAGCTCTGGGGGTACCTGACATCGGGCGGTCCGAGGAGACAGGCACCCTAAAGGGTCCGTTCTTATGACCTCACCCAAAGGTAAAGGAAGAGGTCCCCTAAAAGGGTTAGATCCCTGACTTGGACGTAGAGGACGTAACCGCCCGATTTAGAAGTGGTGACTCGGCGGACCCTTTGGTGTAATATCATATCAAGTCAGACAAAATTTTACGACTTCAAAATAAAATAAATTTTTACCCTTGAAGAGACCGTCCGGTCACCAATTCTGAGGTACGAAGGAGACGTCCCCCGTCCCCAAGTTAGGGACCAGTCCTTTGATTCTAGGGGGTACAGATCACCCTGTCGGTTTTTCATCCTTTTTTCTCGTTACAACAGACTACGACCCTTCCTACCAATATTACTCCTACCACTGTTACTGCCACTACGACTATTACCGGTAGTGGACTTGAGTAAGTCTTTAGTCTCGTGGTTCTTGTAGCCCCATCGACCGGACGAGGACCCAGGGACACACTCTGGGTCTCCGGACCGTCTCAGGGGGGTCTGACCGATGTTTGTTGAAAACTGTACTCGACGTTTTTTTGTACCCACCTCTCGCCGTTCCTTTGACGTCAATGGGTCGAGATAACACGCATCGGTCCAGATAGCAGATACCAAGACGTTGAGGTCTATAAAAAATCTAAAAACAAACTTCTAAGTACCGGACTTCGAGACGTCAATGAAACACTGGCACTCCCCCTTTAGGATTCCCGTTTTTAGTCGTACGAATCCTACCGTCTCTCCCGAAGGAACCACCGAGTCTGACATTTCTTAAGTAGACGGTTACGTCCTCTGGGACCACACTGGGGACCCAGTCTTTCTAGGGGACCTCTTTCTTTACCGTGGGGTGAGGTCATAAGAACGAACTTCTTAGGGTACCTGTCTCCTCGGACCGTCCGATGTCAGACGGTACCCCAGCGTTTCTCGACCTGTGTTGACTCAAACGTACGTGTGTATGTGTGTGGGGGGGTGTGTGTGTTCCACCATGTCGTCTTTCTACCTTTCTTCGACCGAGAGACTACGATGACCCGGCAGTCTGACAGGTTGGCGTCTTTGTCCGAGTCCTGAGGAGTGGCACACCACTATTTACAGCAGAAATGAATTCGGGGAACTCAGTTCCAGAGGTAGGTACGACATGATTCATAAAGTTGGTCATGTGGTGGACACGTCTCTTTGTCGAGGTACTGTTTCGCCTGTTACTTCGGTTCCTCACACTCTCTTCTTCTTTGTTTCCCCTCCGGTCACCAATGTCTCAATCTCTCCCTTTCACTCGCACTCTGTCTCCTTCTCGTAGTGACCCCCACCCTCTCCTAGTCTCGGGAACAGGGCGTTCAGGTGCCCTACCTTCCCAGGCCTTCTTCATTGTGTCCTCGCCTGACTTTAGTTACTGTCACCTTCTTCCGTCTTTCGTTACCCTTCTCACCCCACCCACCCCCCTTAGTGAGACACGGTCAACTGATAGACATGTTACCTGTCGACGGGGTGTCTTCGGTCCTACTGGACCCACAGGTCCTGAGTCCTTTGAGATTAGGAGTCCTGCTCTTTCTTCACGGTAGCACGTCTATACTTGAGGGGTGCGGGTCCCGGAGACCGCGTCTCCGAGACGTCTTACGACGGGTAACAGTCTGGTCCTCGGGTCTGTGGACCAGGGCTGGATAGAAGACATCTGTCTTTTGCGTTGTGTCTCGACGCAAATAGCGGACATTGAGGACCCTTCAGTGAAACAACGAAAGAACGAAGGTCACAGCCGTCGAGGGGTCCAAGGAGGAGGGAGGGTGAAAGAAGGAAGGAGGAAGGTACGAAGGACAGAAACTAGTGTCCCAAGGGAGATGGGACCACAGGAAGGAGGAGTAGAGTAGAGATGAACAATTTCAAAGAGAAGGACAGGAAGTTCCGACGGTGGAGGAGGCCCTTCGGGAGGTCCTTCAGGAGGGGTCAAAAGGGCACACTTTCAATAGGGTCCGCGAATCCATGGGGGTAAAGTGGACAGAACTTTGAAACAAGAAGTTTTCGAGCTCCCCCTACACAGCCCCCCGTAGACACCAGAGGACCCTCTGTTTTCGTGTCTGGGTCTTCCATTAACAGGACGTGTTCATTTGCGTCCTGGATGTGTGTCAGACGGGGTTCACACTCGTCTTACACCCACTGGGTAGGGGAGACGAGTGGAAGTTTCAGCGGGGAGGGAGAACGGAAGAGTCTACTGGAGGTCCCGTCTGTTGGAACCGTTTCGTCGTACATGTGGTGAGCGGAAGGGTGGAGACCTCCCATCCACTGGAGTGGCCAGGGGTCTATTTTCAGGTGAAGGAAACCCCGGTGGAGAGAGGAGGAGCCGACGGGAGAGGACCCGAGGTCCGGGTTGCGGATCCGAGAGAGAAAGAGGAATAGCGGGAGACGGAAATAGACCGTAACAAAGAAAGAGACAGACGGGTGGAGAAAGTCTGTGACAGGAACAGGAAGGGGTGGGGAGGAGGAGTGAGGGAGTCGGAGCACCTGACCTTCCTAGAAGGATTCTTCGTCGAACCGAAGGTCGCGTGTTCCCCTCGACCATACTTCTGGGTTTCCTGTCCCCCGAAACCCTAGACTTTGATTGGTCGTCATTGAATATGGCACAAATGGTCTGGACTCACCTGGAACCTTGTTTCAGTACCCGTCCCAGGGTCTTCGGCCCCGGTCTCTACGTGTGAAGTCGGAGCGATCGTAGAATCTACCACTGGGCTTGTCAAAACTAACGTGTGGGACTGGTCAAAAATCTTAACTCGTCACCAATTTGATTGTGTTTCAAGACTTCACTGATATGAGGTTATTTCTAATTAAATCTTTTAACTCGTCGCCGGAGTTAGATTCATGAGTCAAGTAAGTAAGTCTGCACAGACTGAGAAACGCTGAGGTACCTGGTGTCGTGTGGTCCGAAGGGACACGTAGTGGTTGTGGGTCTCGAACGAGTTTGAGTACAGGTAGTTCAACCACTACGGTAGGTTGGTAGAGTAGGAGACAGCAGGGGAAGCGAAGGACGGAAGTTGGAAAGGGTGGTAGTCCCAGAAAAGGTTACTCAGTCAAGAAACGTAGTCCACCGGTTTCCTAACTTCAAAAGTGAAGTCGTAGTCAGGGAGGTTACTTGTAAGTCCTGACTAAAGGAAATCCTACCTGACCAACCTAGAGGAACGTCAGGTTCCCTGAGAGTTCTCAGAAGAGGTTGTGGTGTCAAGTTTTCGTAGGTAAGGAGTCACGAGTCGAAAGAAATATCAGGTTGAGAGTGTAGGTATGTACTGGTGACCTTTTTGGTATCGAAAATGATCTGCCCGGAAACAACCGTTTCATTACAGAGGTGAAAAATTATACGATAGATCCAAACAGTATCGAAAAGAAGGTTCCTCGTTGGTAGAAAATTAAAGTACCAACGTCAGTGGTAAATGTCACTAAAACCTCGGGTTCTTTTATTTCAGACAGTGACAAAGACGACGAAGGGGTAGATAAACGGTACTTCTCTACCCTGACCTACGGTACTAGAATCAAAAAAATAAACAACTCAAAATTCGGTCGAAAAAGTGAGATGAGAAAACAGAAGTATTCTCCGAGAATTCAAGGAGAAGCGAAAGACGGTATTTCCCCACAGTAGGCGTATAGACTCCACTAACTATAAAGAGGGTCGTTAGAACTAAGGTCGACCACGAAGTAGGTCGAACCGTAAAGCGTACTACATGAGACGTACATTCAACTTGTTCGTCCCACTGTTATATGTCGGAACTGCATGAGGAAAGGGATAAACCTTGGTCACATAGATGGATGAAGATATATCAAGGTTATGAAACCGGTGGACTACACTTCTCGGTTGAGTAACCTTTTCTGAGACTACGATCCTTTCTAACTTCCGCCCTCCTTTTCCTCTGTTGTTTCCTACTCTACCAACCTACCGTAGTGACTGAGTTACCTGTACTCAAACTCGTTTAAGACCCTTTATCACTTCCCGTCCCTTTTGGCCGCACGACGTCAGGTACCCCAACGTTTCTTGACCTATTCTGAGTCACTAATTTGTTGAAGAGGGAACAACAATTGTAGAAGGTATCATCACATTAAATACTTGATTATGACTAAAGTAATACTAATAAAATTTCGAGGACGAAATAACACAAAAGAAAACAACCCCAAAAACCAGTGTGGTACACACCGTAAGTCGTTGAATCAAGGGACTGGTCCCTAACTTGGGTGTGGGGTGCGTCACCTTCAAGTCTCAGGATTGGTGACCTGACGGTGTCTGGTGTTACTACAAAAAACTTTATTTATCTTCGAATAATAAAAAGAAGGATTGGGGTACGGAGACCGTATGGGGGACACAGACCATCGGGATCACCACTGGCAACCAAATCCTCCAGGGGAACGAGTAGTCTATCGAGTCTTTACTTCGCTTCTCCCCTGTGGTCCACTTCCCTCCAGTTCTCACACTTACGACTCGTCTATACGTCTTTACCTCACTGACCGTCGTGGTTCCTAGTCAGGTCTTTCGTAGAACCTTCGACCCAAATCGACCCCTCCAGTCTCTGACGATCTCTCTTCCCACACCGAAAAGGTCCCACCTCTCGTCGGGGCCACGTCTGGGGGCCCCTCCGTCCTCGTCTTCGTCTCCCCCACCGTCACTCCCTCTTGGACCAAGCGTCCTCCTCGTACCGGCCCGTTCACTGTGTCTCGACCAGACTCAGTCCCGTCACCCACCACCTGAGGTCCGGGCCCAGGACCCATGAAAGGACGAGATTCTCGGACAGACGTGAGAAAACTCGGGTTCCAAGACAGAGAAGACAACTTGAGACACAGGGCACGACACAACACGACACGAATCAAAGAAGTCAACACAAGTTGAGAAACACTGGAGTACCCGAGACCGAGGGGGGTGGGGGGACGGGGTCCGAGGAGACAAGTACCCTAAAGGGTCCGTTCTTATGACCTCACCCAACGGTAAAGGAGGAGACCCCTAGAGGGGTTGGGTCCCTAGCTTGGTCGTAGAGAACGTGACCGTCCGTCAAGAAATGGTGACGTGGAACACCCTTCGGGGACACACATGACCAAGGGACAATTTTGTCGTCTCAAAAGGAACTGGGAACCCTCAGGTACATGACCCGACCGGTTTTACAAACAAGACCAAAGGATATTGTCGAATGTCTTATTGTTCAAAATTGGTCGGGTTATAAACCTCCTGTCGTTGATAGAACCTCTCCTTTTAACATCGTTCTGGGGGATGAGGGGAGAAGTCCGGTACTCTATTCTCGACAGACCCCTTTAGTTCGGGAAAGACCGCGCACATATGTCTTACGTGGGTGCTGTATGCCATGAGTGGGTGAGTGACGACCGAAGACAGGTGTAAGACTAGGGGTCCAAAAGGCACTGAAAGGCCTCCTCCAGGTCTTCGTCTCGGGGACCCCAGGGGAGGTAGACCTGTCTGTGCTCGGGCACCTGAACACGGGTCGCCGACTCGCGGGACCGGTAGTGTATCCGGACCCCACATCTTTGCCCATGTTTGGTTCTAGTGTCTATCCATCCCTGCATTCCTACTGGCTACGCCGTGGCTTTGTTGCGGTAGTAGACACGCGTAGGGACCTCCACCCTGACCCAGAGAAGGGAGACGTAAAGGTACAGGTCGAGTCCCGGACCACGCGTCAGGCACATAGTCTGTTAAACAGGTAGGTTTGCGCGAATGTCAGTAAATAACATCTTGGTCCTTTCCGGACCCCTGGGACTCGGAACCCAGGACGATAAGGAAAGTACCATGGTTCGATGGTTTAACGAAGACCTGGAACTACACCGACGTAAAACCAAGACGGTCGGTGGAACGAGGAGGTGGGGTTCATGTGGGTGTGGTAAGGAGACGACCAAGTGGACCCGATTTCTCGTGAACACCGAGTGTCTCCGTCGACACCGGTGTTCCGGTAACTTGTGGGCCCGACCAATCGAAGTTGGTCCGAGTCGGGACCGAGATCCGTCGGAGGAACCTCTTCCCTTCCACGTGAACCCCTGTCTGTCGTCACGAGTTTGGGAATTGTGAGTTACCCCGGTGTCACGGATCTCCTATTTTTAGGTTTCAGCAATCCCAGTTCATCCAGGAGGTAGTAAAAAGACCTCGGAAGACAGAGAGGCAATGGTTGAAGACGTGAGAGTGAGATTAGGACTGAGATGAGTGGGTCGAGGGGTCTGTAGGTACCGAGTCAGTGTAAATTATAAACGGTAAGGAATATGCCCCGAAGGGACCAACCGAGTCTATCATTTCTGAGACCGACGTTACGTCCTCTGCGTCCGAGTTAGGGATCCAGCCCTTCTAGGGGACCTCTTTCTTCCCCTATGGCTGAGGTCCTAAGAACGGACCTCTTAAGGTTTACCTGTCTTCCCGGACCGGCCGATGTCAGGTACCCCAACGTTTCTCAGTCCGTGCTGACTCACTGATTGTGAAAGTAAGGAATGTGCATAGGAAACAGGTGGCCATGTTTGTCTCCTATACAGACTAGTTACAAATATTGACGAAGATGACACCTTCCCAGAGGGACGTCGTCCGGTCCTCCTAAGACCAAAACCCTCGTCAAGACAGTCTGTCCCGAACCCCGTGGTGGAGGGGTGACAGATGGAGTAGGGAGGAGTCTTAAAGAGGTCTCTTCGTGGGTCACCGGGGGTCTTTCAGTGCCTCGGGTCTCCGCGTCGTGTCGACCAGGGGTCGTCGTTGGAAAAGGTCACAGATAGGAAGTACCGTGGGGAGGGGGTAAAGGAGAGACGGAGGGGGTTGGTGTGCGCGACGACCCTAGGAGGATGCCTTCCGGGCTCCGACGACGAGGAGGAGACCTGACGACTCACGACCGCTGGAAGCGGGGTCACGTCGGTACTGGGAACCCGAACCTTGGTCTTAGTAGGTTAAGTAGAGGGAGAATGGGCAGTTTCCACCCGCCCCGCGCACCCGAAGACCCTTCGGGGGTCTGACGGGTCGTAGGGTACGTTGTGAGTCGGTTCTCGTTCCTTCATCGTACCCTAATTCACGAGGGACGAAAGGACTCTTCCCGGTTCGAGTACGGACACCTGGTGTGTCCAAAGGCGGGTAGTGGGGAGTAGTTTCAGGACGTCCTAGAGGCGGTAGGATTCCTTCTTGCCGAGGTCACTGTATTTTAGTACTTCCTACAGTTCGAAGGGGTTCCAAGTCACCCTTTCTTAGGTGAACGGTTCGTCCTTTACGCCCAAGCTAGGGACTTAAACCTTCTGAGGGACCTCTTCCTTCACCGTTGGGTGAGGTCATAAGAACGGACCCTTTAGGGTACTTGTGTACTCGGACCCCACCCCGATGCCAGGTACCCCAGCGTCTCAACCTGTGGTGGCTAGTGTCGTGTGTACACTCCCTAGAATCTGGGTAAGACAGGCCAAACCCTCGTGACCACCAAGAAAAGGACGTCGACTGAAAGGGCTTAGATAACTTATAATTTTCGGTGCGTGGCAGACCTGTCCCGACCTCCCTTTGACCGAGGAGTACCTCTCGACCGGTGCTCGTTCAGACTCGCCAACAAGAGGTTCTTTAGAAAATTTTTAGTGTCCTTAGCGGCCTCTCAGACTCACGACACACACGCGTAATAGAAGAGGCGAAACTTTTGGTTGGGTCTCAGTATTTAATCGTTGTGACCCTCCCCAGAACTCTGGTGACGGACTCAGGGCGAGACACACTCCTTCGGCCTTGGGTGTCCCTCCATCCCGGGCGGATCGCCCTGTCGGGCAGAGGAGGAGGAAGAGAAATTTTGAAACTGAGTATGCGGGAAAATGGGTCTTTGGTTGGGTGAGCGGGCCGAGGGGAGTGGGTTGTCGTTGAAACGAGGTGCGAGACTAAAGACGAGTCGACGATAAAAATACGTGGACGACCCACACAGGAAACACACACACAGTAATACATGTAAAATTACTGAATAAAGAGGATAATTGGATATTCGATCTTTTGATGACTAAGTAAACCCAAAGAAGCACATTTGATGTACGATTGCGGAGTAGCGGATCATTGTGGGCTGATTGCCGGGGGTCGTGGGTAGGACTCCCAGAGACCGAGGGTGGTCTAGGACTGGGACGATGAAAGGTCGGTGTCCTGAGTCAAGCAGACCTCCACCGTGGTTCCCCTCCGAAATCAGGAGTGTTAACGGTTCCCGCAAACACACGAGTCAACGATTCAGTGCAGACTAATAAAACGCTGGGGTACCTGACATCGGACGGTCCGAGGAGGCAGGTACCCTAAAGGGTCCGTCCTCATGACCTCACCCAACGGAAAAGGAGGAGGTCCCTTAGAAGGGGTGGGTTCTGAGCTTGGACGCAGAGAATACAGAGGACGCAAAAGTCCGTCTGAGATAGTGTGTGGGTTTGTGCTCCATATTTCACTTTTGTTACATAAAACTTTGAGTCGAAGTCCTATCAAAGGGTCATGGGGACGTAGGAATTTAATTTTACTAATTTGAAGTCGTCGATGACGTCGAGGGAGTAAGAGTCAAAGGTAGTAGACATTTTCCCTCCTCTGCTATAGGTGGTTCCAGTGACGTATTCAAGTCATTCTATTAGGTACATTTCGTGGACCTTTGGAAATCATGCACACGTGTGTGCATGAGTGACCCCAATCCCCAGGTCGCTGGTCGTTTTGGACCAGGGGTATGAGTTTACGAGTGTCTCCGTCTCTCCTCCGTCTGTCCTCTAAGTCACTCCCGACACACCCTGAAGGGACCACCAGGTCACCAATCCTGTGGAGCGAAGGTTACATTCCGAGCACCAAACCGGGGACCAGTCCCTTAACTCTAGAGTGTACGGTGCACCCCGTCGGTTTTTTACAATTTACTACTGTCACACTACTTTACCTACCTTACTGTCTCCCAACTTTCCTTGTCACAATTAGCGCCCGTCCCCCTATTATGGAGGTTGACACTTTCCACCAGACCCCTCTAAAGTGTCTCCTCTTCTCTTTTACGGATTCGTTCTTGCACCTCGTACTTGTCCGCAAAGGACCCTTCCGTCCATAGAGTGACCGGGGTTCCTTGTAGAACCTTCTTTGGTCTCCGATATTTATAGTGTCACGGAGGTGTCACGGACCCACTGGTTTACCCCCGTCCCTCTCCGGCACCCGTTCTGTAGTCATTCTGCACCGAGGGCGGGTGCAGAGGTAGACACTGGTCGACGTGTTCGTTCTTGGAAGTGGAGAGGCTCGGAATCAAAGGAGTAGACATCTTTCCGTCCTCTTGTCCTGTTAGTGGGGGTTATTAATAGTGCGTAACAAACCGTCACCGTGGGTGAATCATCGGACCCGTGCCCCGTCGACATCACAGGAAACATAGTGTGCTTCCTCCTCTTTTTCCGGAGTCTTTCTAGATATACCCACTTCCGGTGGTGCCACCTCTACTCTTAGGAGGTCCTCTTGTGGTCTTCCCGACTTGGCGATTACCGTCCCCAACGACGGCAAGGCAGCGAGTCAGCACGGGCTGAGACGAGAGGGTCCCTGACGCCGTGCGGTCCGAAGGGACAGGAGGTGACAGAGGACCTCAAACAAGTTTGAGTAAAGGTAACTCAGCCACTACGGTAGGTTGGTAGAGTAGGAGACACCCACTCCGTCCCCCGTCGCTACGGTAACTTTCCACGTTCAGTTGTCTACTCTCCCAGAACCTCCTTTTTACCTGTCAAACACTTTGAATTCTACTCACTACCCGTTCTCCGTAAATTCCGCTTCTGAAGTGGCTGTTTTTAATATGCAGACTCACACACACACACACACACACACACACATAATTTCCTTTTTTTACGTCCCATGTATCGTTGGTGTCACCTGGATCGTAGTAAGAAGGAGAACAGTACCTTTTGGCCGGGTAGAGGGAGAAAAGGTCCACTTATTGGACTCCGAGTCTCTTCGTTTCGGTAGGAGGGGGGCGGTACTGGGACTCACCCCGACCCCACCCTTACGGGTCACCTCCTTAACTTTGTTCATGACCCCTGAGGAACCCGGACACTTCGGTTACTGGAACCAAGTTACCGAGGTTCATCTACGATGGTAGATAGACCCAAAAACTTTGATGGAATTTTTATTTTATTTTACTTTTTATTTTATATTTTGATAGAACAAGACACTTTTATCAACGAGTCAGTACAGGCTGAGACACACTGAGGTACCTGACATCGGGTGGTCCGAGGAGACAGGTACCCTAAAGGGTCCGTTCTTATGACCTCACCCAACGGTAAGGAAAGAGGTCCCCTAGAAGGGATGGGTCCCTAGTTTGAGCCCAGCGGATGTAACGTCCGTCTAAGAAGTGGTAAACTCGGTGGTCCCTTCGGAATTTTTGGTGCCATACACAGTAAATTTAATACTCTCCGGTCAACTACAGTCCTCGGTCCTAGATTTGCGACAAGGGGTCACAGATCCTCCTATTTCAACACAGACCTGCCGACCGGTACCTTCGGGTCTCAGGACTCACCGCCACCAGTGTGGAGCCCGTCTGTAAAGACACCGGAGGTGCAGTGACTGGACGGGACACTGCGCACAGTAACCCTGTGTCCCTCCAAGGACGTACCTACCCCCGAGCCCGCCCCCCCACCTCCCCTCTCTCTCTCTCGTACGAACACAGGTGGTCCGTTTGACCCTTCAGGGGAGGGGACTCACTGGGGGTCTGTCACCGCGGCACCCCCTTACACGCGACCCCTCCGGCCTCACCCTCACACCCCCCACACAGACCTCCCCCCGCCAGAAATCTGTGGCCCTCGTCGTCCGCTCAGGTGAAAGCGCCCTGAGATCGGTTCGCTCTTCGTAGAGGGTGACCTCCTTCTTCAGTAGTCCTGTCGGTCCGACCTGAGGTGGCGGGGAAACCAGAGGCGTCCGTCCGTGTGGACCCCTCAAGGGTCTAGCGAGACGGTAGGGGATGAGTCCGAGGGCGTCGGGGTGGGACGGGGGTGGACCCCATGGGGTTGGTTCACCCAACACGACTCTCGTCCGTCGTCACGGACCCGGACCGTCCCGACCGTCCCCTTCCCGAGGTCGGGCGGGGGTGTGGGGGTGTGTCGAGAGATGGGAGGTCGACAGCGAGGGGGAGGTTCGGGTGGTAAACCGTCTCGCTTCGGGGTGGAGGTCGGGTCAGACCAGGTCGTCCGTGCCGAATTCAACGGTGTCTTTGAGACTGAAAGGACCCCAAACCTCGTCGGGGCCGTTCCTCCCTCCACCCGCCACAGACGCCGGCGCCAAGGTTTCCGACGACCGAAGCCCTGGGGGAAAGGAGGGTGCTGAAGACCGCCCGTACCAGTGACGGACCTGACTCCGGACCGTCTAGGACCGGGCTCCCCACCCACCGGATGACGACCAAGGAGAAGGAGGAGGGGCTTTAGGGCTCATCGTTCGGTAGTGGGAATTTCCCAGGTGAAGGTGCAAAGTTTCTTGAAAGATTTTAAAATAAGGTGTACCAGGGGTAACCAAGGGTCGTATTAATTCTGACTACGACAAACCAGTCTCCTCTTCGACTCTGGTTTCTCCCACTTTACTGAACGGGTTCCAGGGTGCAATCCCAGTGACCGTCCCTTGGGGACCTCAGGAGGGGTCCGGTACAGCAATCGGGGTATGGGAGAGACCCACTGTGTCACATGAGGGTCTTCAGTGTCGTTTTTACAGAAACGTAAAAAGTGTCGAAGGGAAAACGTCTTTTCTGGAACCTCCACGGGGTACATCCCTCGACCATCCCGTCACCCCTCTGTTATTAAGTGAAGGAGAACCCGTTGGAGTGGTGCAGACCCGTGGTCCTGGGTGGGAGTGGAGGGGGTGAACGACCTTTATGCACGACACACAGGACCCGTTTAGAGGACTAGTTACACTATTTGGGGGTTTCTTTCTACGAAACGGACACAAAAAGGTATCCTCCTTGTCCTTCGAAGTCTCCCATTTCCTTTAATTCTCTTGACCCCCTCCTTCTCCCGTCTCCTCCTTCTCTACATGGAAACACCCGGACCTCTGTCGTCAACGCTCCCGAACGAGGACGCTGCGCAGGTGGAGAACCGTCAAAGCGCGCACACGAACAATTGAACTGGGGTTGACCGAACTCTTCTCTGGGGAGGTTCCGTCGTCCGCGTAAGGACTTAGGTGTCTTGACTTCAGTGGTCCAGGTCGCGTCAAGATTTAAGGTGGTCACCACTTAGACGTGGGACCAGAACGTACAAAGGTCTTTTCCCTCACGGAACTAGTTAAGAGGCCAGAGTCCAAGATGAATCTCAGATCGGATTTAGGGAGGACGACGTCAAAATTTTCTGGAAGCTTAGAGTCACCTTCTCTCTCGTCCGCCCTACGGTTGTCCATCCTTCACTTTAGTCCTCCGACTACCAAAGGGAGAAAAGAAAGAAGAGGGGAGAGGAGGGGGATCAGGTAGTGGAACGACCGGGGGTGGGCACCCCGGTGAATAGTCTACGGGGTGACACTACTCGTCGCGGATACACCTGCCACGGGAATACTCAATGTCTAAGAACGGCACTCGGAAGCCCGAAGAGGAACGTCGGACCTGTTCCCTTCAGGGTATTACTTCCTAAAGTACCCCGAGTTTCCGACCCTCGCCGAAAAGAGAGGTAGACAGTAAAATGAAGTACGGAACTGGAAAGACAAGGGTGCACCCCGCCATGGTCCTTCTTCGGACCCGACCCCTCACTCACAGACCCCACCCGGCACCTGATCCCTCGTTTACTTGGATTCGTTCATCTGACCCCAGTCTATTGGAACTTTCCCACGCAATTCCTAGTCTTATGTAGGAAGTCCCGACACCTACCTCCGTCCACCCCACTTCTCTTTCCAAATTTCTCTCCTCTCCCCGAAGGGACTACCAGGTCACCAATTCTTAGGCGGACGGTGACGTCCCCTGCACCCAAGCTAGGGACCCGGCCTTCTAGGGTGTACGGTGTCCCGTTGCCTCGGACACGTGGGGTTGACGACTTCGGGTACACGGGATCTCGGGACGAGACGTTGTCCTCTTCGATAACGTTACTCTTCGGACGTCACTCCTTGCCGTGAGCGAACGGTGTCGATCCCTTTTTGGACACGTTTCGTCGTTCCTGAGTCATGTCGGTTTGTAAAGAAACTTTTTAATTTAAATTTTCTTTCTTTCCTCTCCTAGGTCACTCCTCAGGAGAAACCTTCACTCTGGCGTCTTGTCGGATCCTTGGGGAGGGGCAGATCGGCGGGACCGGTCTGTGGGCCGCTACGGCGCAAATAGTTTCTTCGGTTCCGAGAAAACGACAAGTCACGGATTCGGCACAGACTAAGAAACGCTAGGGTACCTGACGTCGTGCGGTCCGAAGGGACAGGAAAGACCCTAGGGGGTTTATACACAAATTTTCGGGGAACGAACGACCCTGGAACCCAGTTAGGAAATTGAAGGGGTTCCAAGTGAAAGGTGTAACCTTTCGGTTTCCGCCCCTGAGTCTACAGTGGTCGACGAGACGACTACCTTGTCCGGTGGCGGGTCCCGAGTCGGACCATGGATGTCCACCCGTCGCACATTGGTCCCTACGACCCACGCGAAGTCCCGTCCTTTCCTTGGGTTGTGGAGGTGGACCTTCTAGAGTCTTTGGTCTTTCGGGTCAACACCGGAGCCACGAGTGTCTTATGGACCTTAGACGGGGCGAGGTGTGGGTCATCCCGGAGTCGGGGCCTGTTCACCGCCACTCTTTCGTCGACCCCCGAAACTACGGTCACTTTTCCGGTGGAAGACTCGTTGAAAGGGTACAGCCCAGGTCTGCCCCGACTTTTTTTGAGGGTCAGAGGTTCCGAGGTGGTGGTTTACGGGCCGACCGGGAGTCGAAACGTCTCCGGTTTCGGAGGCTCTACGTGTTCCTAACATTAACAAGCGTTACGACCATTGTAAAGTAGAAGGGTTCCTGGAACAAGTAAATAGTCCCAAGAATTTTGGGAAAACAAGGATCCGCGCGCCACTCGTGTCTTTTGTAAGATTATAGTCTCGTGTCGACAAGGGACTGTCTGTCTGAACCCCTCTTTCGGGAATTTTTTCCCCCTTCCCGTCCTCCCCAAATAGGATGGTCCCTGTCTTTGTACCCTCTTCGTCGGTCCCGTCGACGGACTGGTCTTATTCGACGCACCCCCGGGGCCCTCTTTCAGGGGGGTCGCTGTCACCCGGGGACCCGCGACTCAGGGCTCTGTCTCCGATCCGGGGTTCAGCCCCGAGGTGGGGGACAGCCCAAGGACCGTCGGCGTGGGCTTCGGGGTCGGTTCCGGGGATTTTTACAAACTTCATCCACACCTCAGAACTCATTGTAGAAGAATTCCCGGTCACACCGACCTTTTTTTTTCTTTTTTCCGGATCACCTTTTGAGACAGGTAGGTTCCGGTGTCTGCTGGTCCTTTATAAAAGATTTTTCCCGAAACTAACGAGGACTTCCGGGTCCTGTCTCATTAGCCCGGACCGGTACCGTCTCTGAGACGTTGTAATGGTTACCGACGTCTTCCACCCCCGTCTGTCCAGGGGTCAGATCCTAAATAAAAGTCGAGAACTACTAACTCAGCCCTCAGCGCATTTTGAACCTATTTCCTTTTTAGTATAGACGCAACTACTTTACAGGCTTGTCAGCTGTAGTGTAATTTACCGTGAAATAAAGTATTTAGTTTCGGTGTAAGATTTTCCCTTTTTCCCTGAAAGGACCACCAGGTCACCAATTCTGAGGTGGAACGTTACGTCTCCTGCGTCCAAGTTAGGGACCTGACCCTTGATTCTAGGGTGTACGGCGCCCCGTTACCCCGGACGTCCGACACTGAGGACCCGGATGCACGGTGTTTCTTTCCAGAAGTTCCACGTTGTGTCTAGAGTTGTGTCGGTTAGTTAGTTATAAAAAAAAATAAAAATTTTTTTATTTTCCCTTTTTACTATTTCAAGTAACTCAACGGAAAAGTTATGACTTTTAACGTCAACGGAACATTAGTTGATTTTTATTTCAATTCACAATCAGTGAGTCAACACAGACTGAGAAACACTGGGGTGCCTGACAGGTACATTAAGAGATCCGTTCTTATGACCTCACCCATCACTAAGGAAAGAGGTCCTCTAGAAGGGCTAAGTCCCTAGTATAGACCCAGGGGACGTCAACGTCCGTCTAAGAAATGGTAGACTTGGTGGTCCCTTCGGGTATGATCAATTACTGTCTCCATCCAAATTTACTACCACCACACACTGGAACTCCTTTACAGAGTTGGAGAGACACGGACCCTAAGAGGTCACCTTGCTATTACTTCCGGGAATGTAGTGTCCCAACGACACTTCCAAGGTCCTCGAAGAGGTATTTTACACAAAGTTTCTCCCACTCTTAGAGAACTCGGAGGGGAAAATTTTCATCTCCGAGTTTAAAATTGCTCTACCTCCATTAGTGTTCCGAAACAACAGTAGTACTTTGTCCATCAGATTCGAACTGGTGATTAACCTAGGACTTCGTAGAGGTCCGGAACCAATAGAGACGTTCTCCGTTTACTATGGGTAGATAAGGTAGACTGTGCTTCCAGTCCCCAGTCTCTTCGAACGACGACGACGACGATTCAGCGAAGTCAGCACAGGTTGAGACACACTGGGGTATCTGCCGTCGGGTGGTCTGAGGGGACAGGAACCCTAAGAGGTCCGTTCTTGTGACCGCACCCGACGGTAATTTCCGTATCCATTGACACTAGATAGTAATACTGTTTCATAGAAATAAGTCCCGAAGGGTCCACCGCTATCACCATTTCTTGGGCGGACAGTTACGTCCTCTATATTCTCTGCACCCAAACTAGGGATCCTACCCCTCTAGGGGACGTCCTCCCGTCTCGTTGGGTGAGATCATAAGAACGGACCTCTTAGGGTGTTTGTCTCCTTGGACCGTCCGATATCAGTTGTCCCAGTCTGTTCTGATTTCGCTGAATCCTGTCTCACGTACAGAAATAATACATTAAATAAAGGAGAGCAAGTTGTTTGTTGGAGTACGTTCTTGAAACTTCCTCATGACCCTGGGTTTAAGGGTGACGTAGGAATAAGATTGTCTAGGTAGCGATTTCTCACTATCCGTTTGTCACCCCTTTTAACCTTTGACTCAATGACAAGTAAAATAATCAATATTAGCAACATAAGGTCTAAACATTCATACATGTGTACTGTCTCAAGAAGGTACCCACGTGCACCTCACAAATGTCTACTATAGTGTGCTACAAACCTAAACGAAATTTTTAGAAGTAACGTCCTCGCCTTAGACCTCGACCCATATCTATTTTCTTCCAACCGGTATACAATTATTAACATCTTCGACCCACTCCCGTGTACCCTCAATAAATATAACATAAGAGATGAAAATACAGACTTTTGAAAGGTATTTTTGTTATGGTTTTTTTTAAGGTCTTCCCCTAGTTGCTAATTCGTAGGTACTCCCGTCGACTCCTGGTACATCTCTCAGGATTGGTCCTGTCAGTCCATCGACCCTACGTTTCTTCCATGGGTCAAAGCCCGCCTACGACCTTTGACCTGCCGGACGTCTCCTGTTTCGAAACACGTCGGTGGTAGTGAGGTATAGAGCCCGACGACGTAGTAAAGAGGACATTTGCCCCCTGTCCTCGGACTTTACGAGGAAAGTCGAACTTGTACGATACGAGAAGCTCCTAAAGGTTTTAGTTAATGTGAAGTGGTCCAAGAGACTTACCTTGTGTACTTAGAGTGAAAGTTCACTTGCTTCGGTAAATGTTACATAGGCGTTTCGAGAGTCAAATTTCTTAGTGGTGCCCTTTCACAGACCCAGTCATATTGTTTATAAAACCACTTCCCACACGGAAGACGGAGTTAAAGAAGGACCGAAAAGCTAGACAAACAATTCCAGGTAACTGGTTGTGGATGTCTCAGACCTCTTCAAGAAGGTTTCAAGTAAAGATTCTCGAATTCCTATTAGACTTTTTTTTTAGGAAATCCAAAGTTTAGAGTAATGTTTTTGTTTTGTTTCGTGAGTTTCGGTCCGCAGACGAAAGGATCGAATTGGTGGTGCCTCCTTGTTTATGATGGAAGAACCACTCGAACCGCTCTCCAAAGAAGAGTAAAGTCCAGTGGCGGCTCGTAGTCCAGACTGACGGGTCCTGACCTCTACATCCGTCTCGCCCATCTCTAGTTCAGGTCAGACGGCCCGTAGAAGACCTTCCACTCACTTCGGGTTGTAGTTAGGAGTATCCTCGGTCAAAGTGGGAGGATGTTCACCTCCTGTCCTCTCGTCAATTGTGTTACAAGACCAAACCGACTCAGGTAGTCAGTTGACTGCACCCAACAGAAGGGTAAAAAGAGACGGTACTGCCTGACGCAAGTAAGTGACACTGGGGTTTATACGTCCGAAATGGGGGTGTGGTTGGTTGAGAGGACTACGGTTGACCCCCAGGCTGTTCAGTTAAGTCAAGACTGTCCCTGGTGTCCCAGAATCGTGTCTGGGACTTCACTTCTCGAGTCGGTCGTTCTGAACGGGTCGAGTTCGCGGTAGACCTGAGGACTGGTTGACCGGTATTTAAGTCACCAAGAGTGTCGGAGGAGGACCCCAAACTAGTAACGATCTTGTCGAGTGTCTTGAGTCCTTGGTAAATGTGTGATAATGACCAAATAATTATTTGGTATGACCCGAAGGGTCCACCGCGATCACCATTTCTTGGGTTGACGGTTACGTCCTCTGAATTCTCTAAACCCAAACTAGGGACTTACCCCTTCTAGAGGACGTCCTCCCGTACCGTTGGGTGAGGTCTTAAGGGCGCACCTCTTGGGGTACTTGTCTCCTCGGTACCCCAGCGTTTCTCAGTCTGTGGTGACTTCGCTAAATCGTGCATGTATTTTCTATACTATTTCCTAGATTTGTCTGTTGGTCTACTTCTACATGTCTCCCACACCAGACCTTCCCAGGGTTCGTACCTTGGAAGACAGGGGTACCTCGACCCCACGTGACGGAAGGGTCCGCACCGACTAATTCAGTAACCGGTACCCACTACTTGAGTTAGGGGTCGGAAGAGGGGTAGTCCTCCTCCTCCCTACCCTGGGTCTCAAGGTTGGGAGATTGGAACCAGAGAAACCACTGATCGGGGTAGGACTTCAAGAGATCCCTGGGGGGAGGGGGGCTCTCACCGGAGTACTCTTGTTTTCTGTGTGGATAGCGAACCCTTTAAGGTTCCTTTATTCTTCGATACCCAACCCTTAACCCCTGTTTCTGGTTTATGTACATATATCACACACACACAGTGTCAATGGGACTTCTGAACCTTATTTTACTTACCTTCAGAGAGTGAAGAGGGTTCTTCACGGTCCGAAAACAGGTCGTTCCTGAGTTATGATAAAACAGGAGAGTTTTCGTAGACTTGAGTCCTTAAGGGACCACCAGGTCACCAATCCTGAGGTCCGATATAACGATTCTCACTCGTGTTTAGTGTGTCGTACCGGTTTTTTATTTTTTATTTTTCGTGGGTTTGAGTGTCTAGTGACCTTTTCGTCTGATCTTCTCAGGACCTTGTTAGTCATTCGGCTACAAAGAACTCGTTGATGAGACGTCCCTGTAAACGATTCGCGATGTCCTCTATGTTTCCTTGTTCTTGCAGGAACTTTTACAGAACAACTCTTATTCTGCCTCTGTTTAGGGTCTGAGACTGTGGACGGGCCCCAAAGTTCTGACACCAGGTAGGTCATGGTCGACCCAGGAATCGACGGCTCCTGACCCCGGAGGTCAGGGATAATACATTACGCGGTCATTATCATTGTGTCTGAACATCCCAACAACCCTCCTAATTTGGTCGATTAGGGACCTTTACCACGGACCAAGTACGGTTCATAAGACATTCACAGAACGCTTGTAGACTCTCCACGTAATCACATTCTTCGACGATACCGGTCCTCTGTAGCGTGGTCGTTCTTGAGGTTACGGGTTCCGGTCTACCTGTGATCCCTCCCATACAAACGGCATTCTTACCCCAATTACCCCTCTGTCCAGGGACCTGACTGACCCGACCGAAGGTCTCACAGACTCCGAAAATAGTGGACCAGACTTGGAGTCGGGAGACCCCTGGGGACGGGAGTTCCTCACACCTGACCGGACCTGGAGTCTCTTGGATCCGAAACATGGGAGTCTTGTCTTGACACTTAAGATACCCACACGCCCACGACCAGTCAGTCCTTCCCGAGGTACCTCCTCCACCGTCACCTTGGCTCCGGAATTTCTTACCTACCCCAAAGTCTTCCAATCTCCGTCTCTGTTGCTTCTCCGGTCGAAACTCCACCGGTTAGAGGAGACAGATCTCCGGTGAAGCGACCCACTCCAGGGTGGCGGTGGGAGACAGTGCCAGTCCGTAACATGTGGCAGCCCCTACAGAGAGAACGAGGGACTTTAGGGTGACGACGACGGGTTTGTCTTTGGATGAAAAAGAACGAACCGAGAACCCTCTCGGAGAAGGATGTAGGGGAGTAGGTGTCTTGTCGGGAAGAGTCTAGACTTCCGACTCCAGTACGGTCGGGTGGGGCGACCGAAAGAGCAGAAGGTTCCTGGTACAAGCAGACCAGGGGAGCTTCGGTGTGAACCGCGAGTCGGGTCGAGCCCCCACGGTTGGGTGGTCACCCGAGACTCCGGAAGGGACCGCGTTGGGGTCAGAACGCCGACGACAGAGTAGTGGGAGGGGAGGCGGGAGGGGTAGAGACCTCGACGTCTCTACGCCGACAGGGACCGTGGGACACGGTCGAGTCGAGTCTCTGAGATAAGAGTCTTGGGACCGTAGGGTGGGACCCGGGAGGGAGCGTCCTCTAAAGGTCCCTCTTTGTTTTGGGTTTGTCTCCTTACAGAAGGATAACGTAGTATTCTGGAGTCCTCACTTTGTGTGTGGGGTGGTGAGTGGTCGTCCCACTCGGACCCGTTCACTGTACGCGTAAGACTCGGAACCAAAGGGGTAGACAATTTTCCCCTATTGTCACGGGGATGTGCCGCGCCATCACTCTCGACCTCCCCAGTGATATTTTCTTCGTACCTTGCCACGGAACACGTCTCACTCCCGGGACAATCACACCCCAGACCAACCCTACCACCAATTGTCCCACCCTCTGACGTAGTCCGGAGGACCTCTGTAGTAAATTGGAGAGACTCGAGGTCAAAGAAGTAGAAGAATGTCATCCTTATTGGTATCGTGGATGAAGGGATTTCACAACCTGCTGGTATCCTCTACGACGGACGATTTGCCAGACACAATCACTCCATCGTGGCATTAACTGTACAGGTAGATCAGTTCCGATACCAAAAAGGTCACCAGTACATACCTACGCTCTCAACCTGATATTTCTTCCGACTCGTGGCTTCTTGACTACGAAAACTTGACACCACAACCTCTTCTGAGAACTCTCAGGGAACCTGACGTTCCTATAGGTTGGTCAGGTAGGATTTCCTCTAGTCAGGACCCACAAGTAACCTTCCTGACTACGACTTTGACTTTGAGGTTATGAAACCAGTGGACTATGCTTCTCAACTGAGTAACCTTTTCTGGGACTACGACCCTCCCTAACCCCCGTCCTCCTCTTCCCCTACTGTCTCCTACTCTACCGACCTACCGTAGTACCTGAGCTGCCTGCACTCAGACTCACTTGAGACCCTCAACCACTACCTGTCCCTCCGGACCGCACGACGTTAAGTACCCCAGCGTTTCTTAGCCTGTGTTGACTCGCTGACTTGACTTGACTTCAGTGTAATTTCAAGTATCGTAATTTTTTTTTTTTTCTTGGAAAAAGGAAATCATAAAGAATATACCTGGTAAAGATTTCAGAAACAACTTACCCAATGTTATAACGAAGACAGAATACAAAACCGAAAAACCGGGGCTCCGTGCACCCTAGAATCGGGGGACTGGTCCCTAGTTTGAGCGTGGGGACGTGACCTGCCACTTCAGAATTGGTGGCCTGGCGGTCCCTTCAGGGTTCTTCTTCTTAGAACTTTCCTTCTTTTTTTCTTTCCGACTAGTTCAGACCTATCTTCGCACTACTAGTTTGAGTTCTCTCTACATTTTACAGACATTGAGTGGGGAGTGGGGTCTTCACCGGGGGAGGTGCCGTGGGGAACGGTCCGACTGGGTCCCCAGGACTTTAGTTGGTCCCAAGTTCGTTGTCGTATAACTTCGTACGGACGAACTGGGGGTCCTTGGGTCCCCTCCTTTTTCTTCGGGAACTTCCTAAAAAGAGGTGAGCTATTTATGCGTCTGGAGGAGGTAGCCCCTCCCACCGAAAGTACCCACGGTGTCTTACACACCTGAACGGTGCACCGAAACCCACGGTCCCAGTCCTCGAACCCGAAACGAAAACTTTCTGACCCAAGTTCACGTGTTGAGACGGTCAATGACCAATTCCTTAAACCCTTTTAAAGAATGAGGAAGGATCGGAGTCAAGGGAGGAAGGATTTCACCCCTAATACGTTTCATGGAGTAGTATCCGAAGGGACCACCGGGTCTACCGTTCCTTAGACGGACGTTACGTCCTCTAGTCCCAAGCTAGGGACCCATCCCTTCTAGGGCACCTCTTCCCCTACCGTTGGGTGAGGTCAATAAAAACGGACCTCTTAGACTACTTGTCTTCTTGTACCCTCCGTTGTCAGGTACACCAACGTTTTCAACCTGTGTGTGTGTGTGTGTGTGTGGGGAGTGGTGACTCACGTACGAGTCAACAAGTCAACATAGTCTCAGAAACACTGGCGTCCCTGACACCGGACGGTCCGAGGAGACAGGTACCCTAAAAGGTCCGTTCTTATGACCTCACCCGACAATAAAAGAGGAGGTCCCCTGGAAAGGTTGGGTCCCTAGCTTGGACAGAGAACACAGAGGACGTAAGTCCGTCTGAGATGGTTGGTGCCTCATTCCTCTTCATTTACTTAAGAAACAATTTGCGGGTTGTGTGACCGACCATCTACATTCGCGACTTACTTAAACCGAGTAATAATAGGTAAGACCTAAAGAGTTTGAGGACTTCTCTCTTCTCGTAAGGTCCGTCCTTCATAAAAATCCCGTATAGACGACAGAAGAATTGACAAGGCCAACCCCTAGTCCTCTTCTTCCTACCCCGGCACTGGACTCGGGGTCTTCCGAAGACGGAGCACGGTCGTGGCGACTGCACACACAGGTAGGACGGGGCCCCAGTGCCAGGGGGAGACCGACGTTAACAGTTAGGGCAGTGGTAGTTGTGGCGAGGAAGACATCTCTACACTTGTGCGACCGTAACAAAGGAGATCGGTTACCGAAGAGAGACCGGACACTAACCATGGGGGCTCTAAGGTGACGCCAGGTCCGTACGGTCGATACAGTCGCACTGAGGCCAAGACACGCAGACTGTAGGTGTGCCGGGGCATCTTCCGTCCGACGTCGTTTTCCAATAAACCTTACGACGACTTACAAACTACCGACACGTCAATAGAAAAACCCCAATCCGGTAATTTCAGCGTAGAGCACAAAATGCCTCGTTTTCTCCATGTGATGTACAACTTTAAGTACTTCGTGTCTCCCTTAAAAATTCCTATGTCTGGGTCGTCGTCGATTTGTAACCACCCCAAAAAAGGGGGGATTTTGAAACGTCAAACAGAAGGTGTACCACTAAAGTGAACTTAAGTTTCGTCTCTGTGTCACTTCGTCTCTCCGTAGTATCATTGTCTGAGTCCTTTGGAACCCCGAACCCCAGTACATATTTCTTGCAACTCACCCTTACGTTTGATCATGTCGGTGATACCTCTTGTCACACCTCTAAGGAATTTTTTGGCCTTTATCTCGACGGAATACTGGGTCGTTAGGGTGACGACCCGTATGTGTGGTTCCTTTGGTCTTAACTTTCTCTGTGCACATGGGGTTACAAGTAGTGTCGCGACAAATATTATCGGTCCTGTACCTTCGTTGGATCTACAGGTAGTCGTCTACTTACCTATTCTTTCGACACCATGTATATGTGTTACCTCATGATGAGTCGGCAATTTTTCTTATGTAAACTTAGGCAAGATTACTCCACCTGTTTTGACCTCGGCTAATATGTCTCACTTCATTCGGTCTTTCTTTTTGTGGTTATGTCATATGATTGTGTATATATACCTTAAATCTTTCTACCACTACTATTGGGATATACGTTCTGTCGTTTTCTCTGTCTCTACATATCTTGTCTGAAAACCTGAGACACCCTCTCCCTCTCCCACCCTACTAAACCCTCTTACCGTTACTTTGTACATATGATAGTACATTCTTTACTTAGCGTTCAGATCAAACTATGTCCTATGTCCTACGAACCCCGACCACGTGACCCTACTGGGTCTCTCTACTATACACCTCTCTCCACCCTCCCCCCAAGTCCTAACCCTTGAGTACATTTAGTTGGAAAAATTATTTAGTTATTAGTCAACAAATTTTTATTATTATTATTATTATTTTATTTCTTACAACTGGGTAGACAGACCGAGGGTAGTAGGGTAGTCTATCGACAGACGAGACCGGAATGAGAAAGACGGGCTGGACGTCGTACGTATAATTTCTTTTTAGTAAAAGGTCTGAGTAGTTTTACGGAGGACCCACAGAGAATCAGGTGAGGGTGTGGGACAGGGGGCGGTGTCGAAAGATAGGGGCACGACAAGTCTCCGCCGGACACGACTCACGAGACCGGTGTCGTCGGTCAAGAACCGGGAGACTCTTTGCCCTGTGAAGGAGTGAAATCTAGGTCCCGATACAGGGGAAACGAGTTTCGTAGGAGGGGTAGGTGGAAGTGGTAATCAGTAGGTTGGTTTACCGGATTCTGTGTAACGGTCCGGTGCTATCCTTCTACCCGTCTGGTTTGTAGTCCCGGAAGGGTAGGAGACGTCGACATGAGTTCGCGGTGGAGGAGGTACGTCGGAAGGACCGATAAGTGAGTTGTCTCGGGGAGTTAGAGGAAGAAGGACATGAGGACATTGTGACTCCCCTAGGAATAGAGAGAAGTCAGTCAGTCAGTCAAGTCAGCGAGTCAACACAGGCTGAGAAACGTTGGGGTACTTAACGTCGTGAGGTCCGGAGGGACAGGTAGTGGTTGAAGGCCTCAAGTGAGTTTGAGTTCGGGTAGCTCAGGCACTACGGTAGGTTGGTAGAGTAGGACCCAACAGGGGAAGAGGAGGACGGGGGTTAGGGAGGGTCGTAGTCTCAGAAAAGGTCACTCAGTTGAGAAGCGTACTCCACCGGTTTCATAAAGGGAACGAGAATATAATTTCCCTTTCAGTACACACTTGTGTAAACAAGAGATGTCTGACACTTTAACAACTTTTATCCCTGGAGTTCTACAAGCAAAAGATAGAACCTGGTGAAAACTCCAACGTCGTAATTCCAGAGTTCTGAAAGGAGGAGGATACCTGTGAATTTACGTGTTTCTTTGTTTCGTGTTACTACCGTGTAGTAAATATTATCGTTTTTTTTTCACCACGCCCTTCAGTGGGTATACGGGTAATTAACATCCTTCACTAATTTATTACTATGTAAGATTGACACTTACGTCCTCTGCTACCAAACTAGGGACCCAACCCTTCTAGGGGGACGTCTTCCCTTACCGTTGGGTAAGGTCATGAGAACGGACCTTTAGGGTACCTGTCTCCTCGGACCTCCCGAAGTCAGGTACCACAACGTTTCTCAACCTGCACTGACTCGCTGATAATTTTTTGGAAAACGTGAATGTTACTTACCTCGTCTAGGTATGGTTGACAAGTGACTTTTTTTATTTCGACGCCCTGTCATACAAACCGCACTAGGATCAATCCCAAAAGTGTTAAGGTTACGAACCTTTTTCTTTTTTCTTTTTAGAGAGACGACACTAACCCTTCCATAACCCAATAGATTTCTACAGTCCTTTTACTCTATAGTAAATTTTTACTTAATATGTATGGATTTGTAAATAATACCCCTTTGTCACCTTTGTCACAGTCTGAAATAAAACCCCCCGAGGTTTTAGTGACGTCTACCACTGACGTCGGTTCTTTAATTTTCTGCGAATGAGGAACCTTTCTTTCAATACTGGTGGGATCTCTCGTATAAGTTTTCGTCTCTGTAATGAAACGGTTGTTTCAGATAGATAAGTTCCGATACCAAAAAGGTCACCAGTACATACCTACGCTCTCAACCTGATATTTCTTCCGACTCGTGGCTTCTTGACTACGAAAACTTGACACCACAACCTCTTCTGAGAACTCTCAGGGAACCTGACGTTCCTATAGGTTGGTCAGGTAGGATTTCCTCTAGTCAGGACCCACAAGTGACCTTCCTGACTACGACTTTGACTTTGAGGTTATGAAACCAGTGGACTATGCTTCTCAACTGAGTAACCTTTTCTGGGACTACGACCCTCCCTAACCCCCGTCCTCCTCTTCCCCTACTGTCTCCTACTCTACCGACCTACCGTAGTGCCTGAGCTGCCTGCACTCAGACTCACTTGAGGCCCTCAACCACTACCTGTCCCTCCGGACCGTACGACGTTAAGTACCCCAGCTTTTCTCAGTTTGTGTTGACTCACTGACTTGACTTGACTTTGCAAATAAACTTCACCTACATGGAAACAAATGATTAGAAAAATTTCCAAAATCACCAAAACGAATAACAACGAAACAAAACTAAAAATGAAAAACCCACACGGTGCGCCGTACATCCTATAAGGAGTTGGTCCCTCGCTCGGGTGCAGGGGTGTAACCTTCGCACCTCAGAATTGGTGACCTGGTGGTCCCTTCACAGACAAATGATTTGAGAACTACAGTTAGGTTGCGGCTAAAAAGTCGTACCCAGGTAGTAGAAAGGACCATTCGGTGTGGGTCTTTCGTGACAGACACTGACGATCAAAGCAAAAGACACTTCATCTCCCTCGTGAATCTCTATTCTTACGTTAGTAACCCACGCCCAGGGATTTAATACCATACATCTTCGACGCACAGGTCGTGTTCAACTTATTTGAGACATTCGGACAAAAAGAGTAGACATGTTTTGTCCCGTACCATTATCATTGGTAGTCATTGGCTCTTTTTTTTTTTCTACTAAGAGACAAGTTACAGAACAAGAGTTATTCCAAATCAACTAGATACTCCATAAAATGAAAGGATGATAGAATCGTGTCATTCTACTACTTCTTGGTCGTCCCCTGGTAAGATGGACCCTGAGACCGGTAGAAGAGAGAGACGGAGTTTGTATAAGTTTCAGGTCTCTATGGGTCCCCGTCACTCCTGACACCGTACTTCGTGTCTACTACACACTGTTTTGGTACGATCCCCCACACCGTTGTCTCTCGACTCGTTCAATCAGAGACGAGGTTCCCTGTAGAGTTAGATTATTGTTTTGTAGCATATATGTACCCTTCCGTTATTATTACTCCTACTCTGACAATCTTATTGACTGAGTTACCTGTACTCACAGGCCCCCTGTCGCCTCCTGTCTCCTCGGACCACACCACGTCAGGCACCCCCAGTGTTTCTCAGGCTGTGTTGAATCGCTGAGTTGTTGTTGTTTATTCATAGCTAATCCATAAAAGTCAACGTTATCTTTCAAGGCCCCCAGCCTCCCTGAAGTCCTCTACGAACTAGTCTGGAGATCGAGGTAGAGAAAAACCAAAAAGAGTCGAGACGGGACGAGGGAGACAGTCAAAACAAGAGTCAGACCGAAGGACGATCAAATTTTTTTTTTTTTTTTGGACTGAGATCGTTAAGATCTGGAGTGTAGACTCTGGTACAACAGTTTGACGTCAGGGCTTCCAACGCGACCGGATCAGTTCGAGTACCTGGGTTCCGGTTGAGTTAGAGAGGCCGTTCTTCCTGCCCTAATACAGTCAACCGAACCCGGTTAGTCCCTAATGGGGATCTACCCCACTACCTTACCTAAGTGTAAATAGAAGTGTTGTTGGGATCCTCCATTCATGATCATCGGAGAGATCAAATATCAACGTCTTTGGGTCGGGTCTCTCCAATTCATCAAAGGCGTTCCAACGTGTCGAGTCCTCGTCGTCACGGTCCTAAGGATGAAACCGAAAGACTGAGGTCCGGGGTGTAAACATTGGTGATTCGGGATCTCAGAGGGTTCTGTGTTCGGGGTCCCACCACGGACTACCCGTGACGTCTGTGAACAACCCATTTGACTCTCCTTACTGACGACCGATCCGAGTCAACCATCTCTTCCCTCCCGAACTCGATCCAGAATTCGTTTCCGCCCTTTTAGTCTAGGTCACTTGAAAGTCTCTATTCTTAGGACAATATGGTCCTTATTGTCTCCGTCAACCCAGTCTGTCGACGACAGACGGTAGATATATGTTCGACTCACTTGAAAATTTTTAATAAACTGAGGAGACTTCTAGGGGACCTCTTCCCTTACCGTCGGGCGAGGTCATAAGAACGGACCTCTTAGGGTGCCCGTCTCCTCGGACCGCCCGATGTCAGGTACTCCAACGTTTCTCAGCCTCCACTGACTCACTGATTGTGAAACGAAAACTGTGAGACTCGGATGTCCACTTAGTTTCTGGGTACCCCTCTTCGAGTTCTCTCTTCTCCCTGCAGGAACCACCAGGTCACCAATTCTTAGGCGGACGGTTACGTCCCCTGTGCCAAACTAGGGATCAAACCCCTCTAAGGGGTACGACACTCCGTCGATTCGACCACCAAGTGTCGATGACTTCGGGTGCACGAGATCTCTGACGAGGTGTTGTTCTCTTTGGTGGCGTCTTCGTCCGGTGTGTGGCGTTGATCTCAACGGGGACGAGTCGTATTGATCTCTTTCGGGTGTGGGTCGTTGTTTCTGGGTCGTGTCGGTTTTTACTTATGTATTTATTTTAAAAATTTTTTCTTCTCTCGTTTCTTATGTCAGGGCCTTTGGGACTTTCCTTGGTCATTCTCAGGTCGGTTTAGCATTTTACCTTTCAGAGAACCCTCCCGTTTCATGTTACAGTGTTGAGTACCCGAACGACATCTCTGTTCAGATTTCGTTAATAAGATATCGTTGGGGTGGTGACGGTTCACTTTCACAATCAACGAGTCAAAATAGGTTGAGAAAGTGTAGGGTACCTGACATCGGGTGGTCCGAGGAGAAAGGTACCATAAAGGGTCCGTTCTTATGACTTCACCCATCGGTAAGGGAAGAGGTCCCCTAGAAGGGTTGGGTCCGAAGCTTGGCTCCAGAAGGGTGTAACGTCCGTCCAAGAAATGTCAGATTTGGTAGTCCCTTCGTCCTTTATCCTTCCTTCCCCTAGTTCTGCTTGGGAGTCCTTGATATTCCTATAGGATTATCTGTCGAGGAATCTCAGTGTGTTAAGACCTGGAACTACCCTGTTGCCTGTTGTAAACCATGTTAGGTTAATAGAATATCTACTCTTTCTTTGTGTAGACTTGTGTATAGCTCCAAACATCCGTTTCACGGATCGTGCCACAGACCATTTGTCACCCACGAGTTATCTATAATTATCATAAAGAGTAATACAAAACTTCACTGAATAGGTTCCCTAGTCTTTAGCCAATCACTGGTTTTTTTCTACTCTTAGGTATAGAGAATTACGGGTCACGTCACGGAAGGTAAGAAGAATCGAAAAAAGAAGACACCGTTTAAGTTCTACTTCCTACGGTCCATAGCGATTTCACTCCCCAATCAGAGAAAGTGGGTTTCGGTCGTTGGGAGGAATCATGGGTTTCACCCCCTTTCGATAGTATCTTTCTTTTATATCCTTGTTCGCGGTCTGTTCCTCAAACCTTCGGTTCTAATACCTACAGCTAGACGGTAATTGGTCGAGTCACTGGATCGGTCGACTCGGGGTCAACTGAGTAGATAGTTTAATCTCTAAACCCCCTTTTTTATTTGAGCCAAAGGAAAGTTGAGACTTTACAATACCTTCATCCAAGACGAGAAGTGTAACGTTACCTATAGAAATACGCTCTAGTACTGACTCAAGATCCCTTTTTAACATATTCCGTTTCCAGTGTGTCTTTAACTTTCACCCTCCCCTGTGCTCTCAACCGAAGTCTATAAACCTCTTGAGAGACCAGTATATCCCCAATCTGAAGGAAACACTCCGAGGTCTCCGTCTTTATTCGTGTGTCTCATTTGCGTAACCATTGTCTAAGAACGAGTTATGTTTTGTTCTAATACAAGTATATAAACGCCCGAGTAAATAATCCCGGCGTATTACACATATTAGTAATGTAGAAGGTCTACTTGATTGGGAAGATAGTCGACAAGAAACGCAGGGATCATCGTCGAAAACAGGATTTCAGATAAAACAGATCGCAACCATTATCGGTGCAATCGAGAGAAAACCAATCACAAACGTACTCTGTATAAAAAAGTAGAAAGACGAAATTTAAATACAGAAAGGTAGATTTCACACAGAGAACGTCTACCGTCTATCAACCTAGTACAAAAGAAAATAAGACGGTTGGTGAAGGAAGCTGCCTCGACAAATCAAGTAAATACGGATTACATTAATGATTCAATCTTACCTGTAGACAGTAAAACAATAAACAAAAGACATGTATAATACAGAAAAAACAAGAAGATAAAAGGTAACTATCTAAGAAAACAGAACTTATTATGATAATTCACACGGTGAATTTAAGAGGACAAAATGAAGGAATTTTTTTTTAAAAAAAAAGAACCATCCACAGGACCCCTAATGATAATTTTGTTACGTAATTATGGTTGAATTTCAAGTTATCAAACATTTTTTTAAATGAGATAATGTTGTGATAAGGGAGAGTGAGGAAACACAATAATAACAGTGCGTGTAATGTAGAAATTCGTAATATTCGGATGGTTGTTTACGGAACTTGGTTGCAGAGAATCGAAATGGTTCTCTGGGCCACACACACAACCCTCTAAGACGGAAGTCGTTCATCATCTGTCAAAAATCGAGAACTGAGTGAAAGACAAACGTGTCTCCGAGTTCCAGCCGACCACCGCTCATTAATCCCGAAAGAGTCCAGTGCGGACACATGTACCTTTCGGTACGTGTGCGTCACGCTGAAAGATCTAAGGGTTCTTATACAGTCTTGACGAGTTTCGGGTACACCTGTCGTGTAAAAGGTCGTAAAGGAAAAGGAAAAGAGTCGGTCGGAGAACAATCGAGGTCACCCATCGTGGTGGAGTCCACCAACTTTACAATTTGTTAATGGCGACTAACAAAACCCGTTTGTGGGACTCCTATTCGAACAAGTGGCTCGTTCGAGACTCAGTCCAGTCTATTACTGTTTGGGAACTCTTTCTTCGATGAAGTCTTTTGCCTATCTATTCAGTTTATCACTGTAAAGAGATGGGAATTTTTTCGTCTATTCAAACCTTCCCGCTGTCCTGTTTTCCTTTTGGATGAATCTATCCGTTTTCATTGTCCGTCATCACCAGACCATTTTTTCGTTCCGTGGACCGGGTTTTCAATTTCCATCCCTTTTAGTAATTTTGTCTTTACCTGTCATTCTTCATAGATTTCGGTAAGTCTTTTGTGTTGGGTAGACGCTCAGTGTCATTTTATGACTCCTTCTTTGTTCGTCTTACCCATTTAACATTGTTATGTCAAATTTACTTTTCTTCGGTAAGTTACTTTTCAATTAGGTTTTTGAATTGAAGAAATTAAAGTCTTCACTTCACACGATAAAGTCAGGGTCTGATGGTGGCTCCCCGACGCTCTAATATCTACACTCTGCGACAGGGAGTCAAAAGATTCCTTCTTAACCTGACACAAAGGATTTAAAATTATTAAACGTATGTTGAAAGGACTAAAAATTTTTGACACAGATATATAGTCACGAAGTTGAATTAAAAAATTTGTTACCTAAGAAAAAATTTTGAATTTATGGTGATATCATAAACACATTGATACTCAAGATATACAACGAAAAAAAGGACGATGAGTAATTTTATTTGGAGTTTCGTAAATTTATGTTTTACGAGGAGGTACATGGTTGATGGAGTGAAACCATTTGTCACCTAAACTATACATTCCTAGAGAGGTGACAATACTAACACATTTACACAAGAGGAAACAGGGAACGTGTTCAACCTTCTAATAGAGACTCATGTACAGAGAGACTCCTACTTCATTGTCCTACAAATCTTGACTGAACAAACTCTAATTTGGTACAACCGTCTTCGGTGACTCATTGACTGGGTATCACCACATTTGTCACCCATCTCTGTGGGGTGATATAATACCCCTGAACTGGAGTGGAGAGTATTGGGGTTCGGATCACGAAAGAAGTACTGTGGTATGTGGTACAAATTTTTTTGATGTCCCCTGAAGGGACCGACCGGTCACCAACTCTGACACGTTAAGGTACCGTCCCCCGTACTCAAACTAGGGACCAACCCCTTAATCCTAGGACGTACGAGACACCGTGTCAATTGGTTTAATTAATTAATCCATTAATTTTTTATAGAATTTTACTATATCTTGGCAGGTCTTTGAGAGGGTTTCCATTGACGAATAACAACAACGAGTCAACGATTCAGCACAGACTGAGAAACGTTGAGATACCTGACGTCGTGGGTCCGAAGGGACAGGAAGTGACAGAGGACCTCAAACAAGTCTAAGTACAGGTAACTCAGTCACTACGAAAGATCGTGAAGTAGGAAACGACGGGAGAAGAGGAAAACGGAAGTCAGAATCGGTCGTAGTCCTGGTGTTTAAAGAGGAAGAGTCGTCGGTCCGAAAAAAAAAAAAAAAAAATTCTGAAAACAACAACACCTGGTAAAGTTAATTCTGGTTCAGAATTAACTTAAACAATGTCATAATAAAGACAAAACACAAAACAAAAAAACCTGAGTTCCGTGCACCTTAGAATCGAGGGGTTGGTCCCTGACTTGGACGTGGGGACGTGACTATCTGTCATAGAATTAGTGACCTGACGGTCTCCCTTCAAGGGGTCATCGGTGTGAAAATTCTTCCTTTATCAGATTTTTATGTATTAAAATATACCATTTATTAGATGTAATTCACCTAAAACGAGTTACTTACTGTAAAGAGTGTACAAGTTTCGTTACTTTTCACCCTGTCTCGTCTTTCGAGAGGAACGAATGAGAATCGACAATCCTACGTTCCTCCTTACAGGTCAGATTTCTGACGTTACGACCTTTAGTTTCCTCAGTGAACTACGGGACCCTCAAGGTAGCTCAAGCCTTATTCGGAACGACTTTTCTCCGGGTGTTCCGAGATTCGCCAGTGAATCGGTCCGATGGATTTCTTCCCAGACATTCACTCCTAAGTCAGCTTTGAGATACAGGTGTGTACGACACTACCCCGACACAAACCCTACGCCCTCATGCGTGATCCACTCAAATTTAAAACACGACCTTAAAAGAATTCGTGGTCTTGTGAGGATATAAGGTATATAAAAATGTAAGGCACTTCAAATTTCCGATGGTAGAAGAAGACAACTGAACCCGGTTACTTTCATCAGAAAAGTAGTCGACTGTTGTGTATCGTTTACGAGCGGATACATTACATGACTTAAATTTTCGAAAGTTCCCTGAAGGGACCTCCAGGTCGCCGATTCTGAGACGTGAGAGTCACGATCCCCAGGACCCAAGTTAGGGACCAGTCCCTTGATCTAGGGTGTACGGCTTTGATTCTCAAGAGCACGGTTTTGATTCTCAAGAACACGACGTTTCTTCTGGGTCTTGTCGGTTTATTTATCTTTGTTTATAAAGAAATTCTTTATTTTTCATTTATTTTCTAAAGTTAGATACTCCTCAATTATAGAGGGTCTATGGATCCCTCACTCTTATGTAGGTGGGTTTAAGTGTTAAATTCTAAAAAAATTACAATTTGTATTTTATGTATTTTCTACGACATTCTATATTAAGGATAAAACTACTACTACTACTATTTCGGTGTCCTTGAACTCTTTAAATCCCGACTTTCCCTTGAAGTACTAGGAGATGAGGTCGGTCGATCAAAACATCTACTCTTTCCTTGTAGTCTTTACCTTCGTGAATTCGATAGGGGTCCAGTGTGACGACCTTGGTCTTCTACTCTTAAGACTGAAGATCCGACCACGGTAGAGTGGTTGTGCCACGGTTCCTGTCTACAAAGGAAATACGTAAAATCCTCTGTAGTCTCGAGTATTATTCTCCAGATGTGAGACGAGAGAGTTGTAGACCTACTTAGTCCTACTCATAATTATATACGAGATGAAAACTGGAGTTGATGGGATTGGTTTCCTCACTTTTCGATTAGTTATGAGACTAAGTCCCTTCCGAGTACCTCTGCTCTTTGTCTACCAGACCCTTTTCGTCGATGAGGTTCTTTCCCGACGAACGTCTGGCTACCTGGTTCTTTCCTCAGACCCACGAAATTTTCCTGACTAGTTTGGGGTCTGTGTATTGGGTATATAGGTTGGTTGTTCAAGGTTGTCTCATAATAGTTTAATTCTTGTGTCGAGTTCTTATTGAAGTCTTTTTATTAAAATTTTGTGATACGTCAGGTTCCTTAAAATTTCTTTTATATTTAGAGGTGCGGGGACGGAATTCCACCCACCGTATTCCATCCATTCTGTGTCGTAGAGTGAGATACGGACGACAAGATCCAAAATAATGAAAGAATTTCGCAAGTACATACCCTACAATTAAGAAAGGGTCCGAACTAGGGATCTGTTACCCGAACAATTCCTGTCCCTGATACAATAGGTTATGAAAAAAGAGGTACTTTTAGAATGTTTTGGAAGTAAGTCACAGGTCAGAAGTATGGGAGGTGTAGGGACTAAAGATCGTGTAACAAACTGGGGACCATTCCCGAGTCAAACATAGTTTATTTACTTTGTTATTTTGTGTTTTCCGTTAAAGGATTCGTATCTTTGGAGACGTATAGACTGAGGAAGTAATTTTGGTGAATTTAAGATAGAATGTTTAGACTTCGCACGGGAGGCTGTACGAGACGACATGAACACGTGTCTGGACGCTACAATAGTCAAATTGTGTATACACTAGCGAGTCGTACTTATTGGAACTACTTATGATATATCTTAAAGTTGACGTCTGAGCGTCTGTGTCTTCCGTATAAGATACTGGCCGGTTTTACAGTACTCCCAGGTAGTAGGCAAGGGGACAAAGATTCGTTCTGATGTAGATTAGATATCGTCTCTCGGTCCAAAGAATTTAGACTTTCTCGAAGTGACTCACTTTGTGTGTCTGTCGGTTGCATTTCAAAATTCACAGAGTTACCTCCCAGTCTGGAGCTAAAGAGTTCCATTTCATACCAAAAGTAGGGTTCACGTCGTCTAAAGTGACCTCAAGCTAATGGCTGAATTGAATTTAGTAAACGATCTACTGTATTTTAACGACCATTAGTGTGATGTTTCTCATTAATAGACTTGAGAGGAACATATTTCCGTTCATTTAACTTCGGGATCAGATATAAGACGATCCCTTTAAATATTAATCCAGACGGTAAAATAAATTTTTTCTCTCTTTGTAGTGTTCTTATATACAAGTCTTCATCCCCCCCATTTTTTTTTTTCCGATAAATGGTCAAATAGCTTTAATATGTTTTCCCTCAAGTACCCGACGATACACTTTGTTGATTTAAAGAACACAAATTATCTAAAATCCTTCTGGGGTGTGTGTTTTACCGGACGGGTGTACACTACACACTAGATCTCAGGGGAGAGAGAGTTTTATAAAGAAATTTTAGTATAAAGTAATAGGACTTTATTAACCACGGACACTCTACGGTCTACATTCTGTAAAGTAGACTTTGGAAGAACATTTGGTATGGTAAGTGAAATCGTGTAGAAGGATCTGTGGTCTTTTCTGAAATCCAGGACTACGTAAATGGATTGCCTGACGGACCGACGAGAGTTTTTACCTTTGTATGCACCCGTGCTACTTCCTTTCCTAAACATTTAATTCGTTTCCTAAAAAGGACAAGTAAAAATTAGGTCACGGAAAGGGGGGTGGAGAATTCGTCGTACTGATGATTTAAAACCACTGAAAAATAAAAGTTTTCGTGTTTTAGCTCACGAAAACGATAATAAAGGGTCCTTTTTTTGGATCGAAACCCTACGTAAAGAAACGTTGTACGAGTGTTAAAAATATCTTTTAATTTCACGTTCGAGTGTGTGTAAGTGACCTTCTCCTCTGTCCACCTAATAATAAATAATAATAGTAGTAGTAATAATTTATCCCGAACTTTCTTGTATGGAGACATACAGTGTTTCTTTTTTAATAAACCAAATGTCGACTACCTTAGTGTTACTTTCACACTGACCTCTCCCGATTGTCGTCTTTATTTAATCCTGAAAGACAAGATTAAAGTGGAAGGTGTACTTGGGGACAGGAGACTTAAACACGAAAAGTTTCAACAAATATACTACGTATCCGTGTCTGAAACAAAGCTCAAGTATACTCTTGTTTACGGGATTGAATTCATCCTCACATTTAGGTAGGATCGACCCTAACAGGTCGTCTGAAGACGTTTGACGAACGAAAGTTCAGTTAGGGTTTTATCTTTCTTGTAGAGAGAGGTCTCCACGTGTAAAACTTCTAATATTTTGAATTTTGTACGAGATAAGGTGTCAAGTTTAATTTTTACGGTTGTTTTCTGGTGGTTCTTTTATTAAAAACTTTTTAAAAGTTAGACGGAGGACTTAAAACGATGGTCCCCTTTTTTGGGGTTTGGATTTTGGAGTTGTTCTTTTGATACAGAGGCCAAATATAATTAATCAACACAAAAAAAAATTTCAAACGTCTTACACTTAAGTCCCACAACATGTCGATACGATATTTCATCTGATTGTTTACAAATGTTAGGAACACAAATTTTTAACTTTTTATTTTATACTTTATTCGTGATAAACAATCTTTATAAAATATAACGAAGTTAAACCAACATCGATTATGTGTCGGTTTCTTTCGGTGCTTTAGCTTTCTTATAAGTTAGTATGATCTTTTCACCTGTAAAAGTTCCGTTTACTTGCAAACTTGAACCCGTTTTAACTTCACAAATATTTTGTTTATTTTTACTGGTAACGAGGTTCTTTTAAAGACCATTCCCATCAAAACTATAAAGTGATTCCTAAATTTACATGTTTTACGAATGAGACTGGAGGGTCTTGAATTTACAGATTTCACTTCGTCCTCTTTTTCAATTTTCTGTAAACAGAAAAAACCAAAGAATTTGTGAAGAAACCGCGGAAGGGAAAAAAAAAGAAGTTATTAAATAAGATAAAAAGACGGAAACATGTATGTTTGGTTCGTGGGTAGTTTAGTCCGTGGTTTTTCGTCCTTGAGTTTATGTCAAGTGAGTCTGACTGGAAGTTGTCGTTCATAACTTAAAAAAAATAATTAAAATTGAGAAAAAAGGGGAGTCTTCTTTGTTTTGTTTCAGAGAACCCAGTGTCGTTGTTGGTAATTTGCTTTTTCTTTCTTTATTACTCAATTTTTATCTCCCTTACACAAGTTTGCTTCCTTCTTCCAAGTATTGGTTTCAGACTGTAGAAGTTTTTCTTTGTCAAGGTGTGAAGTATAGAATAAGTTTGTCTTTCGAAGAGGAAATGTAAACTTTGTTTATTAAGGTGGAGGTTAGGTGTAAAAGATTCTTCGGGGATCGAAAGATGTAGACTAAGGACGTTGTCAGAGATATGGAGTGACTCCAATTTTCGATCAAGTGTAAACTGATAAAAAGAGGGGTTTTAAGGGTGTTTGAGGAACATTGAAAGTCGTCTTTGCGTCGTAATAGTGGGACCCAAAGTCCTTACCGTGTCAAGTCTATAGTGGGGGGGGTTTGCCTTTCTAATTTCTGAAACGGGTTTACATCCCCTTTCCTTCCATGGACCCGAGTGAGACGTCGACGACACAAATCGAGACCCTCAGATCCTCCAAGAGGGCCTCGAGCCTGTGGTACCCCCATGGGTCGCCCACCCTCCCCTCAGCGGGATATGCAAATGGGCAGCTAAACACTTGAGAAAACTTTTCATATATCGACATCGACCTAAACGAGGATTGTGTCATTTTAAGCAGGGTTCGACGAAAATGCGTCTACAGTGTACAGTAAAAGTCCCGTAGTCGGTCAGCCATTACTTCCTCACCTACCCCGCCCACTGCCCCCACCCCCACCGTCCCTCCTTTTCAGTGCGCACTTTTTGAGGACCACAGTTTTATACACGGCTTGAGGGACGGCCCCTTGTCTTTCGTGTGGGTGCAGAGGTAGTGACCTCTCCGCCTCCTGTCGGCCCACCGCCGCGCAGCGCTGGTCGTGAGCGCTATAAGTTAGACTACAGCGGTTGCTCGCGTTGACCTGGCGTTGGGTTTCTTTAGTCGAAAAGGGCCTCGATCCTCGTTGAGCGCCGAAGGTTTCCGACTTTTAGTCGAGGAGGCCCACCTTCTACGCCCCCGCGCCCCCGCCCCCCTCCCGGACCCTCGGCCAGCGGCGAGCCGAGGCCCGCCCGCGCGTGCCGCCCAGGGTCGCTGGCGCCGCCGGCCCCCGCGCGCCGTCCTCGCGGGGAGCGCTCCACGGCCGGTGCGGCGGCGGCGGCGGGCGGGGGAGGGGGCGGCGAAGGAGAGCGAGAGGGTCGGGGAAGGGGGTGCACACCCACTGCAGTTTTAAGGCGCTTTTTCGGCGCACCACCGAGGAGGTCGCCTCCGCGCTAAGGCGGCGGGTCGCCCGGGGAGGGCCCGCGGACCCACCCCCTCCCGCTTCGTCACTCGGCCGGCCAAGGGAAAGGAGGGCCTCCGGCCCGGGCGGCTGCGGCGCCCGGTCTGCGGGGGGCGGGGTTTAGAATCACCTTTTCAGTGAAAAAAATTATTTCGCTTATGTAAAGGTCCCGATAAAAGCCGGCGCATTCCGCACAGGTCGTCGACTTAGTCTGTCCTTCTCCCCCTTTCAAGCCCAGAGAAATGAAAAATAAAAAAAAGGTTCCCTCTTCTCCTGCTACACTCCACCCGCTTGCCTGCCGTCCGCAAGGTCTGGGCACGGACAGTGTCGACGGCGGGGTCCGTGCGTCGGACCCAAGCTCGAGCCTGGAGCGGTCCCGCCGACCTCTCGCGTTCGGGGGCGGGCCGAGACAGGGGCGTCCCAGGTCCGCGGGGCCTCGGCGGCGCCCGTCCCCCGTCGGCACGGTTCAGGGCCTTCGCGGGAGTGTGGACCACAGGGACCCGGACCGGACGCCACCCCACCCCGAGGGCTGCCGAGTACGGGTGGGTGAGTGGGAGACAGGGGCACGCGAGGTCAAGGACTGGACAGGGAGAGGAACACGTGTAAAGAGATTGAACAACGACGGGGGGGGAGAGGGTGAGGTCGGCGAGAAGACGCGGGGCAGGCCAAGGAGGGACCATGGAGGCCACGGGCCTCGGCCCCGAGCCTGGGAGCCGGTAGACGAAAGTTCGGTGGCAGCCCAAAAGCCAAAACTGACGGACAGGTAGGGATTTACCCTTTTGGGGCTGTGTCGAGACGAGATCCCCCCGTCATTCCTGACCCCCCTCCCGGACTCGGGCTCGAGGGGAGGGGAGGGGGGTGGGGCGGACTCGCGGGGAGACTCCTGCGTCGAAGGGCAGCTGCCGCCCTAGTGGACCGACCCGCCGCAGGCGGTCCACTCGACCCCGCATTCACACGAGTCGCAACGTCCAAGGACGTCTTTACACGGATATTTGTGGGATGTGGATGTCCCAAAACATGTGAAAGGTTGGCTTTGACGTGTTGCGCTCTCCACCACTCGGCCGGGCCCTCCCTTATTTTTAGGTTATTTTGACTTCAAGCGATTTCCAATAGTGACTAGGGAGCTTCCCATCCTTAAAAAAAAAGGGGAACTCCGTACCTTTTCCTTATTCCTTCTCGGTTGTAAGAGGAAGGGGGGCGGGGGTTGTCACTGGTCAAAACTGAATTTTCGATCTCGTGTTCAAACCAAAAAAAAAAAAAGAAAGGGGAGATTTGGATGCAGATGTGAGTTTCTTTTACGCGTCCAAACGGGTCTTCCGTTGCAGGGAAAAGGGCGCACGCTCTGCCACACGAAAAATTGTTCGTTTTAATTCTAAAATTGTGTACCAGGCTCACCGCTGCTTTTCCCTTTTGAGTCAAAGGTCAGGTTCGGAGGGCCTCTGTAAGGACGGTTGGAGGCGTGGGAGCGTGCGGGGTGGGGCTCGGAGCCTCGGGCTTGGTGACCCCCTACCTAAGCGGCGCTCCAACGTCAAGCCTATCTCAGGCACTAGTCTTCCCCTTCAGTTGCCCTTTGACCTTCCTCGCTCGGACGGCGCGCCCCTCGCGGGCGTGACCGCCTAGCCCCACCTGCCTCTCCCGCCGCCCCTCTCCCCGTGGGCGGACGCGGGGAGGGGAAGTGCTGGCGGAGGGGAGGCGGGGGCCGGGGCGAGGGGCGGCCTTAAAGAGTCATTTCGGTCTGCCCAAACCCCAACCCCCCTCCCTTCCCCGCTCCCCCGGGGAGCCGAGCGAGGCCTCTGAACTCCGGGACGGTGGGTCCGAAAGAGGGGTCCCACCCGCTCCGGGCCTCCTGCTGGTGGGCGGAGAAGGGGTAGGGGGGAGGCGGGGGGCGACGGGGAGAAGTCCCCTGGGGCTCGAGTCCTACGAAAGAGACGTCCCTCCACCTCTTTTCTGACACGACGCAATCAATAGTTCACTACAGTTCTCCGACCCCCGGGACCGGCCGAAGACAGGAACGGACAGCCCCGTCTAAATATGAAATTTTTATGGAGAGAGCGGGGGTGACGGGGGTCGGGTGAGGTGGGGGTTGAGGACGTCCGAAAGAAACTAGGCGAGTTTCCACCGACTTGACTTCAAACTCATCCAGAAAATACCCCAGAATTTTACATTCAATTGCATAAATAGGCCTCACTAAGTTCCGGACTCAGCCCTTCAGGTGCAACTGACTTTAGTTATCCGCTAACAATCCCTGGGCTAGAAAAGGCTCCTTGTGCGAGGACCCGGGGCCCACAGTGGGCGGCGCGCCCCGACAAAGTAAAACTCAAACGTTGAACCCAAAAAGTCGCTCGAAAAAAAAAGAAGGGCTTTCGATTACCGAAGGTGGCATTAATCTGTAAGAGGAGCGGGCGGGGGAAGGGAGGGGAAAGAAATGCATATCAGCTATCCTAGGATTAAGGACGCCGATAACTATTCCAGCGCCCGCGGGGCCGGANTCCAGTTGCAGTTCCAGTTCAAGTTCAAGTTCCAGTTCAAGTTCAACTTCAAGTTACAGTTCCTGTTCAAGTTCAACTTCAAGTTCCAGTTCAAGTTCAAGTACAACTTCAAGTTCCAGTTCAAGTTCCAGTTGAAGTTCAAGTTTCAGTTCAAGTTCCAGTTCAACTTCAAGTTCTAGTTGCAGTTCAAGTTCAAGTTCAAGTTCAAGTTTCAGTTCAAGTTCAAGTTCAAGTTCCAGTTCCAGTTCAAGTTCAACTTCAAGTTCAAGTTTAAGTTTCAGTTCAAGTTCAAGTTCAAGTTGCAGTTCAAGTTCAAGTTCAAGTTTCAGTTCAAGTTCAAGTTC